>CM034389.1:14289434-14819434 GCA_019925095.2 Dendrolimus kikuchii
AAACTTCAAATTGCTCTCAAAATTCATTGAAATTACATGATCTTATCTGTTAATAGTAGTTAAACGGTTTGTGGTGCGTACTTGGTAGAGTTTGAGCATATCGCGATGTTGCGTACCATCGCAGTCAAGCGGCTAGAGTGGCTAATGAAAACGCTTTGGGAGCATAATGGAGGTGCACTGATTGCCGGGTGCGCCTTAGAGTCGGCACGCACCGTCACAACCACCTCATCAAAACTAAACCACTAATATTCTCTACTGTTGTTCTAGCAAGCTAACAAAATTAGTTTTAAATGCCTATATAGACAAGGATATCGGAAAATAAAGCTAATTTACCAAAATTAAATAGAATATACGATGTAAGGTGGTTAAAAGCATTAAATTTTAATTGATTTCTTGTTTCCGGAATTAAAAATACTCATAAATTACTAATTGATGGTTTTAAACTACTTTATATCGTATTAGAATTAGCCTTACTTTTCTAATCATTGCCATAATGTTGAGCATTTACAAATACTAAGGTATATGAACTTATAAATGATCCTTGTTGTGTTCGAGATTTCTCGTTTTAGGTGACAAACAGTAGTATACCCGCTACGCCTGGCCAAAGCGGTTTGGCGGGTTTCTGATGTCGGTAATATCGAGGTATCGATAAAGGTTTCCTCATGTTTTGCTTGTTAATAGACATCGAACCCACGTATCTTTTTTATAACATGAGTTTAGCAGACAGGCAGACGGCTTACCTGATTGAAAGCTGTTGTTACTATCGCCTCTGGACATTTGTAACACCAAAGGTGCTACTAATGTGCTGCCGATCACTAAAGGGAGACTAGAACCTGGCAACTAAGCTAGAAAAAAACTCAAGGCTGTTATGGCGTCATACCCTAGACCAGGGGTGGAAGCCAGTCAGGCGGGAAAATTTGTAATGAAAGATTAGCCAATGAGTTTAAGTAGTTTTAATTATGACACAGGAAAATAATGTTACCCAGAGTACGATTTCATTCATCAAGTGATAAAACCGATAAGAGAATTGCAATTTTGTGGCTAATCGAAAAATGGAATGAAAATGTCGCTGCAATTCTTAACAGTGTCGGTGGAATGCAGTTTCAAGTGTACATTAAGACGACTTAAGAGAACAGATGTGGAGTTCGCGTGTAGACCGCAATCCTGGAACATTGCAGCGATATTGCTCTTAACATTTACGTGCTGCTATAATCGACACGTACATTATGTAGTTTAATGCAATAACTGTTCTCCAAGAGATCCGTTTCAATAGATCCAGGACTAAACTACTTCTGGTTCTTAAAAGATCTCGCTAAGTAATGAATGATAATAATGCAACAATGTCAAAGTCCATCCAACATCACATTTTTGTGGAATGGATGATGCATAAATAGAACATATATATTATACTAACCAACACCTTTCTGAAAGGTGCTAAAGTGGATTCTATAATTTGAATATCATGATGTGCAAGTTTTGTTATTATGCTCTCTTGCACCGTGAACAAAATTTCATTTTAACAATATGCACATTTGGCTGTAAAATGTCGTTAAATGGTGGACACTTTTTGGTACGATTTCAAACCTCATCACGTCGTACCGTAGTCGCGATTAATTAAACAGTAACTATCAAAATTAGTAGATCGTTTAATTTCCTATTTTATAGTCGTATAGATAAAGTAAAATCAGTTACTGCAGAGCCTTCGCAGTTGTGTTGCTTCTACCAGAATTTTGTAGAAGGCATAGGCCCGAGAAATGTTGGAATTGATCTCGAAAGGAACGATATGCACAATTATTTCACAACAAGGGACACCGAAGATCCCAAGTGTGGAAAAAATACGAAAGTGGACACCGAGCTAAGAACCAGACGCTTCAATGCAACCGAGACTTAACGATATAGGATGATGATGATAATTAAGAGCGAATTATTGTAAAACTCTTAAAAACAATAATTAATTATTTTCGATGGTTTTTGTATGTATAACTAAGGTAAGATTAATAATAATAAATCTGTATAATCTTTTTTATCCAACAAATTTCGATATGAAATACACAAATGCAATTAGAAAATAAAAGAAACAATTTAAGAATGCACCTGTAGGCGCCTGCCTTTTTAGACATCTAATCTCGAAAACAAACATCAGTTGATTAAGTTACCTCTTAAAAGCTCGTTCCTACTTTAAGCATTTGATAGGTAAATAAAGTGGGCATTTAAAACGTGAGCCCCGCGAGTATTGGCTGAGTACTTAAATAGGACGGTAAGTAATAGTCCAAACATTTGAGAAGGCATCCGCTGGGCTTCGGCGTGCGGCGCTACGGTGGTTAGTAATCAGCCGTCGAAGGAGGCATGTATCGACGTTGGAGTAATTTAAGACGGTGGCAGCGACCGCGCTATTCGGTCCAAATGCAACCGAGTAATTATCCAGATAATAATGCTAATGCACTTATCATGTCGACAAGTGCTTCCGCCGCGTCGCCCGCGCAGTCTTAACACGTACTATTATTCTTTGTACCATTTTTACCTTAAAGAAAATGTGATTTATGTCAACTTTGTAAAGTATTACTGATTGAAGGTTAAGTGAATGAGTTTATGAGAGGGGGGGGGGGGGATGTCATGCCTAGTAATTTCTAGAAGGCGTAGGAACACAAAATGCTAGGTTGGGTCTTGAGGGGAAATATATATACCAATGGTCTGATGATGAGTGAAGCTAAAGCAAGTGCAAAATGGAAAATAGAAAAAGTAGAAAAGATGACCTCGGGCTCTAAAGACACGCCACGCCCAGATACAACTGAAATTTAACGTTAGATGAGCAGCGAGTGAATGTCTCGTTTTATTATTTTATGTAAGTCTAGTATATTTTACATGAGTTAATCAAAATAATTTTTGAATATTATAATGGTTTTAGGAACATAAATATTAATGTCTCCATTAGTTTAAAAATAGATTTTTGTTTCTTTTATTAATTATTATTTAAAGTCTCTGAGTATTGCAATAAAATAAGTATATTATGGCGGAAGTATAGTGGACAGGTTTACAGCCCACCTACCAACGGATAGGGTTATCGGTGTCTGTGAATATTTACAACACCAGAAGTGAAATCAACGTGCTGCCAGCTTAGAAGGAATTTTAAGATAATATTTTTGAAAAATCCCATAACGTATTTCCGCGGAAAACCTCGGCCAGAAGGTCATACCAAACCCTCAGGGTACTACAACTACAACTATATAACTAAGGTAATTTCCTTGAAAATATTTTAAATGCATTCAAGACTTAATAATTTTCTAGCATAATGCTTCTTCTAATATGATCTGAACACTTCATAATGTACTTACATTTATTCCTTTGCTGCGGCCAAAAGTGTGTGCTTGTAAATTAATTTATTTAGTCACTTAATAAGGAGCGTGCGAAATTCACATAACTAGATACATATTAGTCGAACTACAAATAGCTCGAAAACACGTTTTATATCAATATCAATTCGATATCGGTCTTTTTCTATTTTCTTGTTCTAAAAATGGTGATCGAATATTTTCAACTTTATTTTGAATTCATTAAAGATTAGAGTTCATGAATAACTTAGTAAAAGATAATAAATACCAATAATAACTGTTTTATGAAAAAGGCATATAAGGCTCGGTTCACACTGATGTCGGTCACGGTTCAATTTTGCCCCGGTCTGAGCCCGATCAAATCTCACTGTGTGCACACTACTACTAGTTTCCTGTTACTTTGTGTTGTTTCAATAAAATATTATTTTCGACGAACCGGTGCCGGCGCAATATTTGATTGGAACTTGAGCGATACGATAGTGAGAACACTTTGAGTCTCTCTTGTTTAAAAATATTTGATCGTACGGGAACGGGCCAGGACCGTAGTGAGATTGAACCGTGAACGTACGAACAGCATCATAGTGTGAATCGAGCCTTAATATCATGAAAAACGAAGCGAATAGTTGAATACGACGTTATTAGTGGAAAGGAATTCCGTATTTCATTGAGCTTGTAGGTGAATAAACAAAACCGGCGTTAGATAGTTTTCAATTTAATTGTTATCTTTTACGCATATATTTATTGTTTGGATACGCATAAAAGTATAATAAACACAATTATCAATTGTTCTGGCTTTGTTTTCAAAAAACTAAAATTGCTTTGTGGTTTAATTTGTGAATAACAGCGAGGAGTTATGCATGAACGTTTAAACTTATTTAAACTTTTTAATTTATTACAAGCTTGTTGAGAAATATTATACCTACTATATTCGTAGTATTTTAAAATAAAAGTTATTTTGGACTAATTACCATAATGACGACATTAAATGTAATTAAGTTATTCAACGAATTAAATAGATTGTTACGCGTGGTATTCTGTTTAATTTTTTAATGAAATGCCTTAAATATAGGGATGGGCCGAAATTCGTTTTACATTCGGTTGGACCGAATTTCGGCAGCTTGAGTCGAACTTCGGCATTCGGCCGAAATTCGGTTTAAATGATGAACAATCGGTGCGAGGAAAAAGTAAAATACCTACTTGCACTATTTTGACTGAAGTTAATAGAAATCAAATCTATCATAACCGTAATATAAAAATTGGTATCTATATACTCATGGTCATTTATTTTAGCTAGGAACTAGTAAATCTTAACGTGCAATGTGATAAAAAAGAAATAAAATTAGTTCTTAATTGTGTCTTTGTCTAATGAAATAGACATCAAATTAAAATTATAACTTTAATTTTGATTGAAATCACTTTTTACGAATTAAACATTATAAATTTAGAATTATGACACGTTGACGTTGTTAACAGGTCACGGTGTGTTGCTCTTGATAAAGCGTAGCGAAATCAAATCGAAGTTCGGCCGAATTTCAGCCGATTTTTTTTAACCGAATGTTCGGCCGAAGTTCGTATTCGGTTCAAACCACATTCGGCCCATCCCTACTTAAATACTAAATATGCTTTTTTAATTACCGAAAATGTAACATAGATAAAATGTAAGGAGTAAGTACAGTGAAATCTGGATAAGTGGGCCCTTGATGTGTGGGAAACCTGGGTTATTGATAATTACAATGAGCTCCCGACACTTTTGCAATGAAACATCTCTGTTACTGGTAATTTTCAAACCTTTTTAACTGAGACTTGACTTCTTGGATTTTTGCTATATTTACCTCTACAATTGTGACTTTGTAGCTCAGTAACCCGTACAAGTGAGACAATGATCAGGTTTAGACAAGTTATGATGCGTTTGTTTACAAACAGTCGAATCACTTCCATTATATTAACTTTTTTCTTATTAACAACATTTGGACCTCTTTGCAAGAAAAATGGTACATTTCGACCTCTCATAGTGGGACTCTCTATAAATAAGAACTGTCATGTTTACCTGCCTATTTCGGAAACTGGGTAAATAAATGCAAAGCTGTATGTGATAAAAAAAATATAGGTCCCTTCAGATTATACAGGTTTGACTGCAATACGCTATAAATGAATTAACCAAACACGCACAAGTAAATTTAAATAATGATTGAATAATATTTATTATATCTAGATATAGATAACTAGATTCTAATTATGTATGTAGAGTCATTGAAGAACCATACTAGGGATCGCCATCTCAGCAACTAATTTACTATGTTGTCTTCAGGGTTTATTCTGCTTTATTCGCTAGATATAACGATCGATCCAACTCAAATTTAAGCACTTAGGTGGAGGACATTCTTCTTACCATTGTTGGGATTGTTGTATGGCTACAAAATAAAAACACTAATATTTCATCATTGAGAGTGTGGGTGTTGCCAACAATTAATTACAAGCTAGGGTGGTCTAAACATTAGTTGAAAGCTGTTGTAATATTTTTGTATATCAAAAAGAGAGCGAATATTTTCTTCGCGCACTCTGTGAATAGTCATTAGTAGCAATGTACGATTTAGGGAGTTTCAGAATTAATTTTTATCTAAGCTACTAAACTTCTTAGTAATTTTCTTGCAGTTTACTAATTCCTGTGTTACTCAGTATACAAGCATAAGATGGAATTTAATTCAAATCTCTTAACAGATTATAATTTTTGCAGCGTGTGTCATTAATCGACTTGTTTACATCGATTTATTTTTAAATGTGATATAATATCAATACGTAATTAAAATCACACCAATAAATTTTCAGCGTAACTCCATCATAAACGTAGTTATTAAAATGTACATACTTATTAAATATTAAAATTTATTATTACTTCCAATTTATTACGTAGAACGTTGTTTATACAGCTATGCTATGTAAGCACACATACATGGACGGGTGTTCTACATCTTATAACGCTTGAAGAAACAATTCTGCAATATTAAAACGGTGATTTTTGTCAAATCATATCACTCATAGTATTTAATAATAATATATGTCTAAACTGATTTCGATTACAGCGACCGCTATGTACTGTGAACATTAAAGATCTTATTTTAGAGACGCAGGTGTGTTCGCATATAGCTAATGTAATCTATTTTAGCCATAATTTTGTTCACATATTTAATACCTTCAAGATAAGCATGTAATTATGTTGATCAGTTTGTTGATAAGTTGAGTTGTTTCTGATAATCAACTTGTTTTTACACAATAATACCCACCAAAATAGCAATTTTAGAAAAGCATTTTGACATTAAAAAGGCGATAACCTGGAGATACTGGGTGAAATTTAATGCGAACAAAGCCAAATGAACGAATATATAAGGAATTGTATACTCATGTATTATAAAAGCAAATTAACTTGTAAGTCTAGGAAATTATTAATTTACATCCACTTATTCAAATGTATTCAAAGATCACGAAACATTATTTAGCACCTTCAAAAACTATCACTTTGAAAACAACTTAACAAAGAGTCGATGCACTATGTCGGCAAATGAGAAAGGAGTATAGAATTAAATTTCGAAGTAAATGTTCATTATAATGTGCTTACTCGTAAATGTCATACCGTGAAAAGAAAAATTATTAAGAGAATTATTCCTTCTTTAACAATTTCAAAATGCAATATTGATTATTTAAAACACATTATTTTTTACATTCAAGTACATGTATTGTCCCCATTTGTCATTTTCGGGATGAACTATAAAACCCAAATACATATAACAATGAAACACGTTCTCTATTATTTTTAAAAGTCTATCAAATTGTGTCCTTAAATATAATAAAATCTAAAATACCTATTGCTGTCATTGATTTAGAAAGTAGTCATATAAAAATATTCCAACGAATAATGTTTTGACTAAGTATTTTAGTAACAGTAGTGACATCGTCGTAAGCTAGGATTTGAAATAAATTAAATTATTTGTTTTCAATCTAAAATGAGTTCTGTATAAAAATTAAATAATCTTATTTTGTTAAAAAGTATAAAATTATCACTTAAATATGTAAATCTTAAAAGACATGTTGGTATCTAGGACAAGTTTGACTGCTACGTTTGTTGAAAAACGTGTACTGTCCGGTTTATCGAAAAGATTGGAACCATGACATGACATCATCTTCGTAGTTTTAGTAGCCTACATAGACCCTTCATTTAGTTAAAAAACGCCCTCGACCACTTCAAAGAATGAAGCTTTGCTTAGTATATTTTCGCAAAGGCGAATTAATTATTTAAAATTATTCAGACACAAACCGAATGTTTTTTTTTAATTACAACAAAATATACGGTTACAAGGCAGAAATTGATTGCGTAATGAAATACCTATCTCTTACCGTCTTAAGTATATTATGTACATCTAAATAAAATTCGATTTTAGAACAAAGTTCAGTTGTGTTTTGCATCCGAAAATACTTGTTTATCCAAATGTTTCATAAACTTTTATAATCCATCGTAAGGTTGTCTGGAAGAAATTGCTTATAGTGATGACGCCATATTATTTTCTGTACTTAAACTTCCTGAACTGTATCTTAATGTGATGCACTAAAGTATATTCTATTCTATGTTACGCTGCTAGAAATATTTTTTCCGAATGTACTCGTATATTGCGAAGTGCGCTTCGAGAAAACCTAGACCTTTTTTTAAATTAACTTATTCCATGCCCAAATGTTTATGATGACTGATTACTGAGAATACAACCCAAAGACACACTATCATTATTTTATGAATAACATGGCTATCCATGGGTATCCACAAGACTAAAGCCGACTTTAATAACATCCAAACTAGAGAAACCTACTCCTGCGTCTAAATCTGACGAATAAAGCAACATCGGCTTAAGATAGCCTATAGTCATTTAATTTTCAGGTATTAACAATGCGTATCCGATTTAAGGACCATGCCCTTAGCGTTTCTTGTAAATAATTCTATATATTGCATCAGCGACACACGCAAACGATATAGTGAGTGTTGCATCGCCGATAAGGAAAGGTGCACTTTCGAGCGCCAACCTGACATCGATCTTGATTTCTACCATTTATTTCCGCCTAATTAATTTACGATACCGACCGAAATGAACATACTTCGAATACCGGTCGTGCCTTCTACGAACCCAATGCTGGGTGCTGGCCTACTTTGAAATGCGGGTAAATTGCAATTTTAAGTCTGTTTTGTACGTTATATGCGTTGTTGTTATTTTCAATACATTGTTGGATTATAATCTTAAAAGTCTAAAATAGGACCATAGCTGTCATTTGGTGTTATTTTTTTTATAACATGAGACTAGTTGGCTGCATAGATGGAGATTATTCTGTTTGGTTTTCATGCTCGGCTATTTAAACATTATATTGTCGTAACTTTTTGATATCTAGAATCAAAACAGATCTATAAAGCCACATTTGCTTTGGTATCTGTCAAACTAATTTTAGTAGTTACATGAACTATCGATGATGATACAACTAAATATTGGAATCGATACAGGAAGTCACACGTGACCGAATCGATTAAAATAAAACGAGTTATTATTTGATAAAATATATTTTACGTTTAGTTGCCTTTTTATCTTTCAATGTAGAAAATATGCATAACTTAATTACCGACTTTATGTTTAAACTTTTTGATTATATACATTAATCTCCAGGACACGTCATTTATATTTAAGGAAAAAATGCTGACATGGTTGTCAACATTTTTTAATGGTGACACGTGTTAAGTTTCCAAAGAAATAAACTAAATATGGTGTTTTAATTTGATATTATTGATACTGTTACAATGTTTGATCGTCTGTATTTATATGGAATTTTAAATGGGGCTTCTTAGAATGGCTCAACTAAAGTAACATGGCTTGACGCACAGCAAATCTGTAGGTGAACTAAAACTTACAAATCAAGTAGCTATATAACAGTTGTCAGTTTATGTGGCTTACATTTTTTGTTTCTTTTGCCTAACACACATGCTTTGTTTATTTAGGAATACAAAGTTATAAGACATGCCGTCCGCTTAATTTAATACGGACATTATTTATTCAAAATTTTGCCAAATCGCCTTTTTAATATCATTTAAAAAAGAAAGAAAAGCTTTATTTGAAGAAATAGCGACGTAATTACATTCTTTATACATTATTATACACAGAGCATATACGCTGATTTTCAGTGCTAACCTTCCTTTTTATTATCCTTCCTTCCTTTATATTTATCGTAAAACATGGAAATACGTGTAATAGCGCACGCTAATCCAGGTTTAAAAGGAATAGAAATATCCACTAGGAAGGAATTGTAGTAATGCATGTAATTATACTGATAATATTTTTTTGGATAGTGTCCGACATCCGTATTGGATTAAATTTGCAATGTGTAACAAACCAATTTTAAGAAAATCTGATAGGACTTGAGATTTATCTAAAACGATATATGAAGCAGTAAACATAGTACTTACAATTTAGCGATCTGTATCTTGTCGGCGTCATTCTGCCTGCCGAAGTCGTGCCAGGGGCGCGTGCGCGGCGCCTGCGCAGGTGAGTGGTGCGCCGACGGCGTGCCGCGCCCGTCCTCCCCGACGCCGGGCTGCTGGCAGATTACCGTGTAGTCGAAAGACTGCGCGGACAAGCATATAATGTTAAATAGGTACTAGTCTATTTATTCGTACAAGAAAACTAACAGACTTTCAGCCCGACATTCGCATATATGGAGCACATCTATGAACCAACATAATAAGTATTTTTATTTGTATGTTTGTTTGTACCTTTTTCACGAACATGTCCATGAATCAGCAATCATGAAGTTTAATATTTTACGTATATGTATATACGCTAAAACAGATAAAATAAAATAGGATAGATACACGGGATCCAACTGTAAGCCCATAAAACTACGTGAAAAGCTCTAATAAGTAAATATTATTTAAAATATTTTTGATGTTAGATTTGCAGTTGGTTTGCAGCAATATATATCTATATGGCTATGTAGGTAATTAGATTAAGTTACTTAAAATACATCAAGTATTTTATATTTTCCTGTTTGGATTTGAAGGTAGCCTAAAGGTATGTTTGGTACTTTTCTCATTTTGAAACAACATCAAAATTTTGACCCGAATACAAACCGATTTGAATATTATTTCTATTAAAGATATATAATAACAGTGCATAAATGTCCCACTGCTGGGCTCGAGTCTCCTGTTATAGGGGAATCGATAAAAGATATATATAATCAGGCCTTTTTTGTCACTGCTGTTTCGGGGGCAAGTTAATTCTCAAAAGTTGTAAGTGTATAAGTTTTTTTTTCATTTTTCAGATTTTATGGCAAATTTTCGATATTTTCGAATTTTCCTTTAAGGGCACTGCGTGCCCCCGCATGCCCCCCCAAAAAAACCCTGAACATAACTATTAAGATGTTTTAATATAAGTATACTAAATTTATTTCGGAATAAATACAAGTGCTTGTAAAATATAGAAGTGTATTTGAAATAAATTATTTATAATGTTATTTAAATTTCATAAGTAGAGGCAAATTTTGTTAATAGTGGTGAAAAATTATAAGTTTTGAACTCGTCTATATCAAATGTTATAATAGTAGGTACATAACTAGAAAAACAAAATTACTTTCAGTCATGTAAAACATATTTAACTTAATAAAATCTTATATAGGTATTTATGTCCAATAATAAAGTTCAATCAAATACTTAAAATGATATAATATGAAACCGATAAATTTCGCAACCTTCAATAAATTAAAAAGGTATAATTTGGAACTAATTTATGTTAATGATGTCACATTAAAATGTTATTGTATTAACGTCATCGTTCATGTTCTGTTTTGAACGTAAAAGATCAAATGTTGTTAATTATAGTATCTTTCATAAAATTATAAAAACTGATTTGTTGTGATCAGTCGAGCAAGAAACATGCGCTGCAACATGTTAATGATCATAACCAATTTTTTATTGTATATGTTACGTTTTGGTTAAATCACTCGTTACCTCACAATGATGTACGACTTGTTAAGATACAGTACGCAATTACTATGTTACGGTTTATGTTTGTTTTAGTAACTTAATTGTTTTGCCGCTTCAATGATCTGACTTGCATTCTATTCTCAACAGGGACTTACATAATTATACAGGTGACTTTTCAAGTAGGCCTCCGGGGCCAAACCTCACTTTTTCACACAACCTCCTTTTATTCAATACTAGCTGATGCCCGCGACTTCGTCCGCTTGGTGCGGTTTTTTAACTATCCCACGGGAACTCTTTAATTTTTCAGGATCAGAAGTATCCTATATGTATATATACCAGGATATAAGCTACCACCATACAAAATTTCATTTAAATCGGCGAGTCGTTTCGGATATTAGCAGGTACAAACAGACAGACAAACAGACAAACAGAGAAACAAAAAATTTGAAAAAGTCTAAATTACTTCTAGTTCATTTCTTACATCCTGATCCTGACTCGGTTTTTAGCTTTTTTTTTCATTGTACAGAAATTCGACCTTTACAATTTTATTATATGTATAGATAGATGATAATGTTAAAAATTATTCTATTTTTAATAAGCACCTATAAATTAATATTCCAAATACACATTATTTTACCCTAATCAATTAAATCAGTCAATGGGTAAACATTGAATTAATGAATGAATGAAAACTCTTTATTGTTCACCATAACTTAAACCTAGACATTGATTGCGAACAAATGAGGTGCGGTCAAATGACCAGCACAATTTTATGGTTAATTAATATTTTATTCAAACCACCCTTTCCCTTGGTTTACTTAGACATTTCTTCACTGAAATTGATCCTTACAAGCTATACTTATATACCCACTATGATTTGGTATAATAATACAGAATATGTTTATTTTTTTCAAAATCAGCTGTATGGATCCTAATTGATTTTTCCAAAACCTGATAATACCACTTTAGTTTTTGTCATAATAGGCCTTGAGACGCCTTTGAGCTATTTTCACTATTTAACATAGGATTGAGCCCACTTGAAAAATTCACCTGTACATATGGCCACCTCGGTGCTCAGAAATTTTCATCAAATTTAATCGAAACTGTAGCAATCATGTAGTTTGAAATCTTACTGAATTTTTTTTTAACTAGTATGGAAGCTTTGGAAAGCAAGTGGAATATGTGGACAAAGCTAGATTTTTATGTGACGCCTTATCAAAAATACATATTATTAAAGTCATATTTTTATGATAATCCATTATTGGCCATAAAGAAGGCACAAACATTTAAAAATTTATGTTAACAGCTACAGGAGTATATACATGCACTGTGGGCTGCAAATCAAATAACATATTAGTGAATCTCAGGCTCGATTTCATGAACACAGAACCAGAAAATATGTAAAAAGTTTACCACATTTAACTTGTCACGAATCGAACCCTGTAGTTGTAGATTCTACTAAACCATAGAGATCGTTGATGAAATATGAAATAATGTTTTTCGAAAACGTAAACATCATAATGTTTACGTTTACGTTTTTATTATCAAATTGTTAGCGTAACAAAATGAATTGTATTTATCGCATCGTATATCAATAGTTGAGTCTGAAAAGATATTTAAATTATTTTGCTCAGTACAAAGATTTAATGAACACATTTTGCAAATAATATAAAGATAATTTATAAAATTAGTTTACATTTTAGAAAATCATGAAATTTCACACGAAAAGGCTTGCTATTACACCAAGTAGTATTCCTAGTGTTAGGTTATTCTTTAATAATCAATATAGCGGACGGCATATTAATAAATGTCCAATGTAGATTATAGTTGGGCGGGCGAGAGACACCGGTGGCCGAGCAAATCGTGACCGCCACGCCCTGCTCTACTGATGGCCTTCAATACCACTTAGTTCTTACTTCTTATTCCGACATAGTCTAAACTATTTGTTATTTTAATATTCTAACATAAACTAGCATTTAAATGGCGTATGTAAGGTGTAGGAAGGTCTCAGGTGGCGTCAAGTCTATTGTCTACCTATGAATAGAGCTGCAATTAATGACACTTTATAATTGAACCTGGTTAACCCAAATACATTAATAGAATACGTATTCATATCTAAATAATGTATATTCTAATCAGATTCTGTTTCATGTTTACTATGTAGCTAATGTTCTAACTGCCGCACTCAAAGACCTAAAAATAACTGACTTAAATAATTGACTTAAATACATAACTGATCTAAATACCTGATAGAGGTACATACCACGTATAAACATTACGATTTTACCCATTGTAAACTTGCAAATGAGTACCTTCAAATGTAAAAACCTACATATGTAGGTAAACCTATATGAAAACATTAGGTCAAAACAAAGACATCATTTGTCCTGATCTAAGCTCTGTATTCTAGATCAGCTATCAGTCTGGTCTTGAAGAAATCCAAATACGAAATCGATAAAATTGAAATATTGTATTGCTACATATATATGCTACATATACAGGGTAATGCTAATACATTCAAAATTAGTGTTCTATTTGGCCGCATATTCACTCTAGACGCTATTTTCGTGAATAGGGACCTAACTTTTATTGTTATTTAGTAAAATAGCAATAAAAGTTGAAAATTGAACAAAAAACGATTATAAATTTATTTTTGTATGGATTATTCCAGTTATGGTCAGTGATAGATTACATGCTTAGTGTCGATTTAAGATTATGATCAACGATCAGACCTAGAGCGCGGGTGGGCTTTGGCGATTGTGCTTCATGGAAATAACACAATGCTCGTAGCAGTGTGTATTGATTTGATAAGTATATCCATAGGAGTAGATGCATGCTGTATAGTTGTACCTAAGACGATACAAACATTCTTCATTTGACAGTATATTCATCCATTCATGTTCACCTTATAGGAACAGGATCAGAAAGAACATTTATAGAAAAGGATAAATTATCGAGTTTATAAGCGATTCACAACGGGATATTTATACTTCTATGTGGATATATAGGTGTGTAGTGTAAATGTGCGTGTTTGGGACTGTGTATATGCCTGAAGCCCGCCCGCCCGCGCCCTTGTCGCCCTTGTGGCACCGACCTGCTGAACCGCGGTGTGATCCCGAGGAGTGACCGCATCTGCGCCGATGCCGCTGTCCGGGGAAGGCAGGTCCACGGTGAGCCCGGCAGCAGCGATCACGCTCTTACTATGATACCGGGACGCAGCGTAACGATCGTTAAATGCAGAAGCTGAGGCTGGCTCCCCATCTGCATATGGGGGGGCAGCCCTTTGCTGATAGCCCTCGCCCACGAAGTACTCTCTGTAGTAGGGTTCATTGGCAAAGGTCGCGGGCTGTCGTGAATATTGGTCGCCGTACGGGGTAGGACTGGGTGTGCCGGGCGGCGCGAACATTTGGGCTGCATACATTGCCGCTTCCGGCAAGAGCGAGCCGGCCGACGAGGCCCTCGATGGCGCCGGGGAAGGCGACGCTGCTTCGCCGGGATCACCGACCGCCACCTGCGGACACACGCGTCTGTTACACGCGTTCTCCCACGACAACTGTCCACTTCGCAACGTCGTCGACGCATACATGCCGCGTCGATGCACAGTTCACAGCTACACTAATGTCGTTTGTTAGTAACACGTCCACAATGACGAATTTGTATCAATCCAAGATAAATTTATGGTCCTCCTGAAACGCCGTCGTCGGCGTACACTGGGCGGGCAGCGCTGGCCGGCTGGTGTGAGGCGCGGGCGGGCGCGGCTAGTGCGTCGCGAGCGCGTTGCTCGGCGCATCGTATACAGAACGCGATAAATAATACATGAGTGGCCGGTAAAGTAAGTGTGTATGTGCGTGCGCGCGCGGCGGCGGCGTGCGGACGTGTGACGCACCTTATGTCGCGGCGGCTTGAGCGCGTGCGATTCGGGCTCGTCGACCACCTTGCGGCTGAGATCCTCGGGCTCGCGCTTCACGAGCCCCGCGTGGAGCAGGCCGGAGAGCTCGCCCAGCTCCGCCCCGTGCGCGCCATTGGCTGCCTTCAGCGCCCCGCCGGCCCTGCGGAGGGGAGACAGGTCTGATTGGCGACGGTGCGGTGCGCGCGCGCCGTCACTTGCACGCCCGACATTGCGACGCGCGTGCAAAACCGTCACACTATCATTCTCACTCTACGTGACACACACTGTCAAATTGTCACATGTTATTTTCCTATCCGTTCACAATTTAAATAAAATTAACATACAAATCGCTGTTTGTGTCATTATCATTTACATGGCCCTAAGATTTGTATACATAAAATTGAAACAACCTCCCCATTTTTTTGCGATAACAACACGTACGTATTTATGTATTTATAAAAGAAAATATTAATTACCCTAACGATTGCCGCGATTACAAACTGAGATTCGGCTCCGAAGAACGGGGTCTGTATTTCTACAGTTTATGTATATATCAATAAACTAAGGACAATTTTTTTCAACATTCTCATAGATAAGGCTGTTGATATACGAATATATTTCTTCGTCCATAAATTAAATTATGTTCACTTTTGACGGTCTAGCCGACGTGCCTATAAGTGAATTAAACTACAATAATAAAATGCACAATAATCTTTATATTATTTTTTAAACAATAAATACTTCTCAGCCCATTGCGGCTTTAATTTTATTTTACAACCTCAGAATGATAACTACATGTAGCTATAGGTTTTGTTCCGACGTCAGATACGACTGCTTCCACAATTTGACAGCTGATGAAACCTATTTCATATTTTATGTCATGGTCGAAAAGTCATTTCTGGATCCAATTTCTTTCTAAAGTCCAAGAGACAATTGACTTTCAATACATTTGCAAGTATTTGCACCTACTTATCCCAGTTAACACATGCGAAAACAATCGATGCTGAATTAAAATGGACATATTCGCAAAATCATATTACGAATATGCCAAGTATCAAAGTACGATAGCAGCCTAGCAGTGTCTTATACCAAGCAGTATATCTAGATACATATTCAATATATGATTTCTTAAAAGAGGCAGTTTTAAAGCTACATTGTCGGTTCCAAAAATTTGCCCCATCTGCGTCGGTTATCGATCGCGGGACCTCTGAGTTCTGTGAAACAAATGGCCAATACTTCTCACTCTCACTCACTAGTGATACTCGTATAATAATAAAAATAAATAAAAAAATAATAATATAAAGGAAAAATACAGCTGGGATGTGAATAAAACTTAAAGTGAATTTTTTCAGCAGACAGGCAGACGGCACACCTGATGGAAAGCGGTTACCATCGCCTATGGACATTTGCAACAGCAAAGGTGCTACAAATACGCTGCCACTCTCAAAGGGTGACTGGATCCTGGCCACTAATGCCGTAACACAACTCAAGGTTGTTATGGCAGCATACTCTAAACCAGGGGTGGTAACCATCCAGACGGTCAAATACCCTACCGCTTGGCAATGGATTGTTTTGTCGCCTCTTACGACAGGCCGTTCCTGCACGGATAATATAATTATATAAGTATATATACGATGCCTAAAATAAATCGCCTGTTTCAAGAACTTTTGTGTCGCCTTCTACCTGAAACTATGTCTTAAATAGGCTCTGAATTTGCTTAATGGATTACAATGAAATTTTAACAAATTAAATCAGACTTTCAATCCGTCGCGAAGAAATTGACGACCATAGCTAAATAAAAATAAAGTTCACTTCTATTTTGTAAACATTCGTTTCTTTAACGCTGTTTATTATGTGTTTGTTAATTTAATTACTTATTTCAAGGTATATATAGATAACCGTGTTAACTTGTATCGAAAGGCGCGGCTTTCATCGGTAGACGTCAGTGTACATCGATTTACGATAATTGAAGAGTTGTTTCATTGAAGCTGGGATGTTTATTTGAGATAAGCGATTCTCACGTTGCTATTTCATGGTCCGAACTGAAAGGGACACGCGACCTCCCGCGAACAGGGCTCATCGCATCGCACCGTGGCCGATCGCAATCCCGGCTCTGCTCATTCTTTACGATTTATGTATGCGATTTGTATGAGAAACTCGATAAGTCTGAAATCGCTCATTCGAAAAGATAAAGCTCGGGTATTGAAATATTTATAGAGATAGCTACTAGCAGACGCAGCAGACGTTGTCCTGCCTCAAAAAAAAACCCCGATTGCAGCGTCAGCTTTCGGGTCCAATTGTCAAGCTTAACCATCCGGGACACACAAAACATTTAATCAAAATCAGTCCACCCGTTTAGGCGGAGTTCAGTGACATACATACAAACAGAAGAATTTTATATATAAAGATTTGTAAAGTTATATCGTTTATTTTTATTGCTGGAGTGCAGCAGAAAGGAAGATGGCGCACCTGATGGAAAGTTGTTCCTGCATGAATAAAGTAAGAGCAGTTTAAATGGAAACCTTATTGGTGCAGCTAATTTACTTATAGCAGGGTTTCTAAGTAAAAACTGCCCCCACGGCGTTTTCCACTTTTACTATGAGGATCATATTGTTATCAAATCAAAGAGCTATCTATGTGTTTTGAGTTTAAAATCAAAAGAATATCAGTTCAATAGAACACAAGATTATGAAAAAAAAAACAGTTTTTTCACACTGTTCCACCACTTCAAAAATATTGGCAAAATCATGAGCAGAAAGGATTGTAAAACACATATTCTGAAAAAAAAAACTGTGATAGATAGTTGTCAAAAACTTGAGATAAAAAATATTTTAGTTTTATTTTGTTTTTAAATAAACTGCTTTTCATCCGGGATTTTCAACAAAATATTGTTTCATATCTTTTGCTTCCAAGTATTGGTAAAAAAATTCGCCATGACTTAATTTTACTATTGAAAAAAAAAGCGGAACAATAGGTTTTTTAAAAAAACTCGAAAAATACTTAAGATAAATAGGTGAAAATTTTGGTGAATTATTTTTATTTCAAAACAAAACGACTCCAATAGTAAAAGTAGAGAACGCTTTTTACTAAGAAACCCTGCTTGCCGTTATGTACCCTATAATATACCCTTTGATGGGAAGACAGAATAGTAATAACTGCTATTATATAGAATTATTTATTTTCACCCCAAAATCTAGGAAAGGATATGATCACAAATGGCCTAACAATATGGGACACGCAAGGTGTAGAAGAAACAGTACGTAAGGGGATTCCAGGTTCCGAAGCGTACACTTCAAACGCAACTGATATTTTTAAAAAACATAAATGACTAAATTTTTGTGAGTTTCACTACGACAGATAGATAGTATTATGTCATAATTTGAGTTAAATTGCTCCTGCATTGTCCGATTACTGGCTGTAACTAAGAGTTGAGCTACTATTGAAATTTTTATATTTTGCGTATTACGCATATTATAGACTTTTATTATCAGAATTAATCCGTACTCGAAGTGCCAGCGGCGAGGCAGAGTATATATCGTTATTCATGTGCTCACGACACAATGCGATGTTTGCTTGTCGTTCATTGTTGGCGCCTACAAAAACGAGACACAAAGCTCGCTGCGTTGACAGCTGAGTTGCTGCAAGCCCTTTGAATTGTTGGTTGCAGTTCGCGCTATTGGCTTTCGGATTCTATTCCCCAACTTTGAATTTGTTTAACAAAGCTAAAATTTGATTTAAAAAAATCATATTTTATATATTACCACTTTAACAAAAATCTTAAATATGAGCGGCGACTTAAAAACAAATTTAATGAATTGGTTGGCCTGGATATGACATGTATTATGTTTACAAATAAAAATTTGGGCCCATAAAAATAATAATAATAACCAAATAGAAATGTTCTTATACAAAAATATACATTTTTGAACGTACTATGAACATTAGTGTTAATAGTAGGTATTAGCATGGAAAAAGTGTTTTTCTTCTATGATATTAACTTGTGTTTTCATATGTTATGTATTATAGCACTATGGTTTATTACTGTGACGGTATATATGATTTCTCTTCTGTCTCCAATTATGGCGTGTCGGGCAGACGGAGATTAAATAAAATAAATAATTAAATTTGGAAATCAAACATGTGCTTTAATAAAAATTTAAACATGATATTCTCATATTCCATACACATCAGGTATGTAAATAATAATGTTTGAAGTCGCTAATCTGATATCAGTGTCATATTCCATCCAATTAACATAACAAATAAACTTAATAAAAGGTAGAGATAAGCACCTTTCCAGTGAATGTTTGTTACATTTTACATGCAAATATAAGTTTTCTTATCAAAGCAGAATCGTGGAGATGCTCGGATGCAATTGCCATTATAATTATTTGCAATGTTTACTTAACACCCTTTCACACATGACGAAATCTTGACAATGCCACAGTTAGGGTGCTCGCCACCCTTCCAATCCTTCATCCTTTAAATCGAAGTACACGTATCTATGCAATATATTAAAAGCAACTTTTGAATAAACAATATCTCCTATTTTGATTTCCAACAAAATTACTTGTAGGTAAGCGTGCGCCATTTAGTATTGCATCTTTATAAGTCTACTACGTGCATAATGATGGTCAAACACAATCTTGTGGGTTTAACTTTGTTTAAAAGTAGTCAGAATATTTTAACATTTTTTAATTTTACAAAATATATATACAAATTTAAACACAGATAACGATAATGATATAACTGTGCTTGCTTGTTATTTGAAGTAGGTACATCACACATTTGATTTATAACACCTATATACTGAACCATAAAGAATGCAGTTGCCTTATCATAAACATAATCTATAGCGGCGACAGTTTATCCATCGTTTGACGAATAGATTAAAATCTACCGAGCGATAAAACGAGATGAAGGAGGCGCTTGCAGCGGATGCGAGCGACGTAATTCCATTCTATTTGAATATATCATTCGACTAAATGTAGGTTTATTGCTACTTTTCTCACGGAACTAATACATTATCAAAAACTTTAATTGAAAACGATTTCGCCATTTGTCTAAATCATTAAATGACCGTCAATTACGCATAACTATCTAAAGTGATTAATTTTCCGTTAGAGTATGCCCTTAGACTAATTAGCTGTTATGATTCAACTGCCAAATAAAAAATACCGCGTAAATAATAGCAAGCACAGCTGGCCAGTATTTCGCGCAATACTATAAGGACGCCTGTATTAAGTCCAGTTTCAATGGGAAATGACGGACGGTAAAGGGTGGTCAAGAAATAATGGTCAAGCCTCGATTTCATAGTTTGCTATACGAAGACCGCGGCTGTCAGAGACATAACGATGTAACTGTCTTTTGTATGTATTATCTTACTAAGGGGACTAGTTTTTTCCAAGGGGATTCATTGGCATTAACTGCTTTACTATTAACAATACCGCCGTATCTTCAAGAGGAAACCGGTTCTATTCCTAAATGGGTCACACGGTTCCAGATCCTTGAGTTTTGTTTAAGCATTGCAATACGAACGACGCGCATACGCTCAAGGAAATTCATACAATTTGCATGTATGTGTAGTTACAGCAGTTTGTTAGTACTTTTATGTTTATAGTTCGAAAACATATAACAGTATAGTATATTTCTTAATATGTTTACGTTTCGCTATTTCTGTCGCTTTAATAAAGAGGTCGGGGTGATGACGCATTGAAAGGCTAATGCACCTACTTAGTAAGCAATGGCTGCCTACATAGTAATTAAATGCCTAGATAATTCCTATCATTAAATTTTAAAATTACTTATGTACGCAAGTGTGGAGAAACCGATTTCCCGTTAGTGTGGCAAGTGCAGCAGGGTCAAGAAGGCGAGGCTCTGCCCGGCCCTAGGCATCTCGTCGCGCGTTTCTATGCTAATCTTATAGTGCATTTTGATTGCCTCCGACAACTATTAATAGTTCTAGCCACAGTTAATATTTAATAACTACAGCTGCGCTAGCTTTCAATGTATATCATCGTACCACGCAATGAGTTTACGAAATACTTCGACGCCTACGTAACTGAATCTCTAAGGAATACAGACGAAACTAGTTCATTTCTACATCTATCGCGCATTCAATTCAAATAATACGAACGATTTGGACAACAAACACAGTCAAACCGTGCGTCAAACCTGACGATGCACTGGTGCTGAGCGATTTGCATACAAACACATTTGGAGACACAAAACGCGCGGATGGGTGCGGGCGAGTTCGTGTGTTCGTTATAATTTTGAATGTAATGAATGAGCAATAGCGTCGCGAGTGGAACCGGGCGCGTGGGACGCGCGCCGACAATAGCTCCGACTCGAGACCGAGACAAGTCCTGGGCGTCCTTGTCAATGTGAGCCGCTTCCAGCCACATCCGTCTATTGTCGTTATTTGGATTTAATGCACATAACAGTGACGAGGATGACAGTCCAAATTAGATGAACGTCCTCGACACATTGTGGAGTGTACACAGTGCCGGGGCAGCAAGGCAGACTTTGTGCACGTTTGGAGGCATCAGGCATTATCATCCGCGGATGCAATGTGTGCGGTATTATGTAGGCGGCTTTTACCACACGTATGCCATTATTGACAAAAACCTAAGTATACTGCTTACAAGGATGCAAGAGATTAACACTTTTTTATTCCACCGTAATAAATATTTAAAAGAAATATGTCACAAATAAAATTAACATTTTCATGGATTTAAACAAGTTTCCATTATAACGGCATTTATAAAACACAATAAAAGTTTATAAAAGTTAAAATGGTTTGTATGGGGTCAAGTTAACATTATGCACTCCTTGTGTTAAGAATGTGACACGGCATTTGCTCATTTCTGCGTCTGCATTCAAAGGATGCTGTTAACAACCTCTTTGAAAGAGCGAGCATAATTTGATCGGGGTCGCATTTCTATGGGAATAGGATTCACGATCAAACGGCTACACAATTATATAATTTTATATAAAAATGTATTTTGTAACGTTTATATCACTTTTACAGACAGAATTATTGTTATAACCACCACTATAAACAATTTTAGTACACAATATCTATGCATGGACTTCAGATATATGGGTATTATTTTGAAATTTTCCTCCAGACTGTTGTTATAAACTATGTTAAATTTTAATGCAAAAATTATAAACGTATTGCTATATTTTATTGTAATGGCAAGTAACACGATCACGTTAAAATGCTTAATGTTACGTATACACTCGCTGATGTAGCTTTGAGTTTTGCAGATCCTTTGCCCTTTGCTATTCTTATAATCCTGCCATAGGTATTCAAATGAGCATCTATGATTTATTGAGTGGAACATTAGCATTTTTATTATTTGTTATTCTTACACCTTTCGGCGGGGCCGGAAGCCACGCGGCGTCTTGTCTCAGCGTACTCGCCCGTGAGACTACTGGTACACACACGGCCCCTCTAAAGGACTATCGAAAAAAAATCACATCACAAAGATTTCATATTATCATAGTTTACATATAAATTTTACGCGAATTCATTTTGTATTCACTGCGCATCGAAATTCGCCGATTATAATGTTAATTGCATGGATACACGAACGTTCGATTTGATCTACGGCCGTGAGAATCATCGATTGATTTTCCGCGAGTATTTGACTCATTCTTTTTGATTGTCAGATATTAATATTCCAACCGTATTTGCATATACAGTAATATTTAGAAAAGACAAACATATTACATAAACATTATAGATTTGTAGAAATATTGAGTAAGTTTCTTACGTATACGTACATAGTCACCATAGTCACACGTATGTTATAGTCGAACGATGAAGCTCCGGCGTTTTTAGCTTGGACAAGACGCTTAGCAATAACTTGTTCGACCTTTGACTAACGACTCTATTCTAGGATTGAACTTAGGACAGGCAAATGTCAAAATTCCATGTGATAAAATCGGGGTTGAGTTGTGATGACTAATAACACGTCTCGTCAAATCTAAAAACCTAGAAGCGCTAGATTTTCAACATTTGCCTATAACACATACATAGAATAAGAATATTTTAAGCCAGACATAATAAAATTTTTAATTATTTTTAGGTAGTAAATCAAACTGAGACGCACCTACTATTTGTATTTTTCCTATTAACAACGATAGCTAATTTGAATACGCTATTAACATATTTCTTGTTGTCAGTGTATAAATAAAACCAAATCAGTCAATTTCACTCAATTACATCAACATGACATGACTTACGGCCAGACGTCTACGAGTTTTGCATCCTTGTGTAAAGTAAGGTGCGCGTCTTGCCCCAAGGGCGGTAGCTTGTAATATTCTGTAACTAGGGGCTGGGGCTGCGAGTCATCGGCGACGCCGAGTACCGCCGACGTAGCCGCACTCAGCGGGTGCTCCGCCCCGCTTGAATAGTAAGCGCGCCAAGATTCTCCTCCAACTTCCATCATCTCTTTGCGTCTCCTGTTAACAAAAATATTAAAATATTTAGTCATTGTTCTGTACTATATATATACATATTATGGGTATATAAAGAATATCTGCCCATAAAGTGTCATTGCTAGTCTGGAGCATACCATGTCATATATTATGATACATCCTACCACGCTTATCCAAGGTTAATTTTTTTTATTGCAGGAGTTCAGTAGACAGGCAGATAGCCCACTTGATGGGAAGCGTTTACCATCGCTTATGGACACTTGCAACACCAAAGGTGCTACAGATGAGCTGCTGCTCTCTTAAAGGAGACTGGAACCCGGTCACTAAGGAACACAACACAAGGTTGTTATGGCGGCATACTCTAGACCAGGAGTGGTCGCCATCCCGTTGATCAAATACCACCTAGCCGTGCGTTGTTTTGTCGCCTCTTACTACAGGCCGCCTGGAACAGGAAATTGTATTCTTTCTTCGTTCCTGCACGGATAGATAATTATTAAGATATTTGGCGGGGACAAGTACTTCTGCGTTAGTACGTGACGTGTTATGTTAAATAATGCAAAATTGCAAATGGCGAGAACAACTACCTAAGCGGCACATGTTCTCTGCCAGGATTCGAACTCATGACATCCGATTGAGATATGGATGATTAAGTAAAAAGATCGGTATATTCCTAATTAACACGATTGTTTAAGAGCTGTCAAATATATCTCTTTAAGAATTCGATGTATTCAACATTTCAAACTTGACGGTACGATTTTCGAAAGCACCGACAAAATTCATACCTAATAATCACTTATCACAACATAGTCAAAATTGTCTTAAAATATTTTAATGGTTATTACTTTTAAAAGCTATTTAAGTGCATCTGCCGGATAACCTAATCATACTATTTACTCAATATGTCATACTATTGACATATCATTATATATTCACAACAAGTCACAGTCGCTGCCATGTGAAACACGTAATCGGTAGAATTAGCTTTCCATTAGTCTTTGGATCCATTGAGTAAACATAGCGTAAAATACTGGTATCCCAAGCGTGTAGTTTTACGAGTCCAGTACAACTTACGAACCAGTTATTAGGCGTGACCATTTTGGTACGGATACTGACCTTTGATGGCACCAACATCAACGGTAAAGTATAAGACAACACGTTTCGCTAATTGTTGCGTATGCAGCCGTGAGTCATCAAGACGAGTGTCCGGTGTAAAAATGTTATCGGTGTAAACAAAGTACGTCTATCAATCGAGGAAAGGTTATTACGAACGAATTAGATTTGTTGGGATGGTTCATGCGATAACGAGTTGGCCGCAGTTCTGTGACGATACGTCACACGGGCAGGGTCGGCTGGTGGCGGACAACCAGATGTGGAACAGGTCCACACCACTTGCAGAACCGGAAGGATACGAAGCAAATCCCTGCTCCCTCGCTAACCAGTTTAGGTCGCCTGACGTCACGCCCAGCGGTATCCGACGATGCAGACAAATAAATAAAAAATGTTGGAAGCACGCGTCGGACGGGTTTGACCGGATCGTAGTTCTACCTGATTCCTGTTCCTGGTCTTATATTGGTATTTTGCCATCGTTTGTTATGAAAACCAAATAAAAAGTAACCATCTACAACAGTGTAGTAGCGCATCCTAAAACGACTTTACTTCCTGATAAAAGTTTTCTAATGTGATAATGTGTTTTATGCGAATTGTATCTTTTTTAGAAAAAAAAAATTTGCTATCAATACAGCGTACTAAGAACTAATTGATTCCTTTTTTGTTCGTATTTTGAATTCTATAAACCTAAAGTTATTGCCGTCGCCAATTATTGAAAAAGTTGTTACGGTTGAACTAGCACCCTGCACTGTTCATCTGAAGCTCTTAAAACCCATGCCAATGTTATGCGCATGTCTAGTAAGAATAGAATGTGCGAATTGGATCAGAGAACTGGAAAATCCAGCTTCTGGCATATAACCAGCCGAAGCGTGAGTCATTTGACGAGTTAACTGGCAGCCAGTGGCGCAGGGGGCCGGGCGCCGGGCGGCGAAGTGGCGCGGGTGCACCACGTGAATGAGATTCCGGTAGGTGCGCACGTAAAAATCGTGCAACGAATCTAACAGGTTTGCTGGGGTCCTTGCGAGGCCGCCGGGACTGGTCTAACCTGCCCTGCACAGCTGAACCTCGAATTTCCGACCGTTTCCTATCACGTTTGCCTCGAATCGATACATGTAAACATACGAGCTCGTTTAGACTAAAACCTGATTTGATGTCTAACCTTCTTTAATATTTGGAACATCACAACCTATGATATAACTATAGCTTCTCACGCGGTTTCGCGCATGTAAACTTTGTATTCATATTCTGAGGAAAGTTGCACATTTTACCAAATAAAATTAAATATATTCTATACTAGCTGACCCGGAAAACTTCGTACCGCCTGAATCAAAAAATAAAAATGCAGAATGATAATTGCAGAATGATAATTGCAGAATGTTTCAACTTTAGTAAAAAATGTGGTCAAAACTTAACCGGAATGGACATCAAACGCTTGACATTCAAAAGTTAAAAATTGAAAAAAAACTTCACTTTTAAATTGAATTTGATTTCTGAACGACTTTTAAATTTAATTGATTTCTAAACGACGGACCGAACATCAAATGTTTGACAGGAAGGAATAGTTTCTAAGGGAAAGCGAAATTGTTGTTTTTACTATATTCCAAGCATTTTTTTCATATTTACTCACCTTTTAAACCTTCCCTGGAATTCCATAAATAATTCAAAAGCAAAATTAGCCAAATCAGTAAAGCCGTTCTCGAGTTTTAGCGAGACTAACGAACAGCAATTGATTTATATATATATATATATATATATATATATATATATATATATATGTGTGTGTGTGTGTGTATATATATGTATATGTATGTATGTATATATATCTATATATATTTATGCCCGCTAAAGAGTATACATATATACCAAAGTTTATGATAATCGGTTCGCTCTGAAAGTCAAAAAAAAGTAACAAGCAAACAACATACAAATGACCTAAAAAATAATATGGTTGGATAATGAGTATGAATGAGTACGAGACTCTTAAGCTCTGTCTCTTAAAAAAATCATTGCTCTCCGATCTTTTCTCGCTAGTGATTTTTAGATCAAAATTCTTTCGCAACATGCGTAAATAAATATACATACTTACCTCATGAGTTTGTTAAACGGATTGAATAGAGTGATTAGAAAGTTTGTTCTGCGCACAGCTGTCACGACGGCAACGTGACATATACTGGAGCGGAACGGATATCTAAGCAAAGGGTTGAAGTCTGAGATATACAAACAATTCATTTGATACGGTTATATGGTAAGCGCTATTTCCCAGACAAAATATGAGCAAAATCAAACGCATTAACCAATCCAGACTTAAGGTATAGTCAGACTTACACTGACGAAATTAATCTTTGTTATTAAAATATTTTGAATTAAGTTTGTTGTTGTATAAACATTAGCGACTCGATGCCCAAATAACCAGTTGTACGAAAATTCGGCTGACAAAGTGGCAACGGTAACTGGTTCCTAAGAATATGAATTTTACGCTCGACTGGATCGGAGACATTGCGGGATATATTTGAGGTTCAAAGCGTGTACGTCGAAGTGATCAGTCGGCGGCTGCGTTGTGAGTTTCGAAAGGCGGCTCTCGTCCACGTCCACGTCCGGTGACGCGTCCAACTATCGATCATTCGGTTCGTTAATAAATAACACGTTGGCGTCGGTCGCCGCTTATCTGCTGCTCGGGCATGTGGAAAAATTTGGTGTAGGTGTCGTAACGGAGCGGCACGCATGTCTCTTAGGGTTGCGTGCGCCCGCCTGCCACGTTTATCCTCGCCGACCTCCGGACGTTGCCTCACCTCATTATCAATCTGTTAATTAAAATCCAACTATCGATACCGCGAGATAGACTATATTAGCAATATGTTAATGACATTGAAAGAGGAAGACATTGGCAAAAACGAACTTATTAATTATTAAAATAGAATGTTATACATTTTGTTGAACTATTTAATGGTGGGGGTTCATGTGCGATAACGTTACAGATATAAGCCGTTTCACGCAGACATGGCGATGGGTTTAATGCGTTATTTGAGATGCGACCTAGTTAATAACGTTAAATATTGACAGACAACGTATGTATATACACTAATGTGGCTATTTGTTAATGGAGTTATTTTTTAACGCTTTAAGATGCATTAGGCCACAGTCTAAATCTTTAATGGGTATTATCCCTGTATAGTTTAAATTTTTGTATCACAAAGCAGTTAGGTCACTTTATGAAGACTGCTATTTAAGAAGGATGGTTAGTAAAAAATACAAATATATCCATTTAAAAAAAATTAAGAATGAAAACTGGAATTTAATTATAATTTCGTGTGTTTCAGTTTCAATTCAAAATCTTACACGTTTCAAGAGAAAGGAATATAAAGTTTAAATCTTCTTTAAAAAAAGTGGTATCTACAGCTAGTTATATATTATGTATCACGCATTAGTAGCGGAAAAAGCACCATGACTTCACTTCGCTCGCCGGGCAGGTGCAGCAAGTATTTCAAGGGAAAGTTTAGGGTGTGCCTCAATCCAACGCATGTTTTATCATCAATGATAAGAGAAACTGCAAAAATGTCGTAGCTACTTTTTACTATTAAGGAAATTTGTCTTTTTTCTTAGAACTTTGTTTCGTATTATAACACTTATAAATCATGAATCATTTCATTATCGATAATGGTTATAACTTGAGAAAAGTATACCAAAACCGTAATGAATTCATTTAGCTTGTAAGAAAGTTTAATAACAGGATGTATAAATCACCATCGCTTTTAATAGTAGAAAATTGGTGATCATTATTTTCTATTAGAAATGTAGGCACATAGGTAGGTATATGTTTTTATGTATACAGTTGTGTTCGTTAATAAAAAATACTTTAATACCTCTTAAAATATGTAAGTATATCGATAATAAAATGGGTATATTCTCTCTTTCTTTCCCTTTTTTAACCACTCGGTGTCGGCAAAACTTCTTCTCCTGACTAGTTCTCTATGCTGGTATACGTCTTCTGTCATACATTAACACAATCCATCCATGTCTTCGACTCATTATTACTTTTATATCCACTAGGCTTCCAGTTTAAGATCTTTTTGTCACATTTTCATCTCTCATTGTTAACGTCGACCTATTTGGTCACCGCCTCTTTGTTTCCTTGTTTTCTTTCGCCGCATCTGTCACTATGTAATGTGACATAGTCTACAATCCGCTGACCGCGCCGCTGTTTCCACAAAAATCTCACCGTGTTTATTATGTCCTGCCATATCCTACATCCACCCATAATAATCTGCGTGCCGTATCTAACTGGTCCATCCATCGAAGGAACCGCAAGACGTGAAGAATGGATCACGGGGAAGACGTGCCTACCGCTGCGAAACCCGCATCGTTCGTAGCGTGTCTGATGCGGCGACTTATCTTGTAAGTCCTTTCCTTCTCTCTTATCTCCGCATTCCCGCCCGCGCTAATACTCATCAGCACAGACTTAAAATATGAGAAACCAAATGCATTAATATACAAATGTTAATTCTGTTTGTCTATTCCCTTTTCACGACTAGACAACTGAACAGATATTAATCAAATTAGGCAAGGAGATATGTAGATTATATCCTGGGTAATGCCATGTTGTTATGTTACCTTTTGTTTCAAGAAACATTTTTAGAGGGATATTCAGAGATGAAAATTTATATAGGAAATACCCGTATTTATCAAGTTAGGTAAGTAATTGAAAATAATTTCACTGGCATCTTCTTGACTAGGGCTCTTCGGATTCTGCACTAGCTTTGCGAAATGAATCTATCTAAAGTTAAATGCTTTCAAGTGTCCTTTGTAGAAATTTGCAGCAAGGGCATTGAAGTAAGAGCATTGTATTAAAGCATTACTCGGCTATAGATTAAGGATCATATTATCGCTTTAGTGTTAAGACTTAGGTTGCCAACCATACTTTATAATAACGTATCCTACTTTATTTTTAGTAAATATACTTTATACTTTTGCATAAAAATAAAGTGTGTGAAAATACTCTATTTCCAATATTTACTCTGATGCGTAAAATGAAATACTTATATGGATAACTACTGAACTATTATCGATCCAGCTTTAAAGCCGAAAGAGTTTATTCAGTAATGAATCTAAAATGGCGAGAAGAAAGGAACAGGACGTTTATAAATTTAATAAAACTGAATTGTTTGTTTATTCAAATTGGGAATGTAAAGATAGCTTCCAAAAATTTAAGGATAATGAAAAGTTGTTAGTGTGTGCTAGAAGCACACAAAAATAGTATCTCCAAGAGAAGAAATAAATAAAATTTTGAACATTATTTTTCTTCCAAATACTTTTTTTTTGCTTACTTAAATAATGTAATACGTTATTTTTTTCAAAAATAGTTGGCAACCTTAGTTAAGACTGTTATGACATTGTAAAGGAATTTTTTTTTAGGCTTTTGATATACAAATAAAGTACTACGTGTTCAGCCTTACAGTTGCGATTTTGCTGTAGTCAGAAAAAATAAATGCGGTCGAAAACGCAAGTAAAAGCTAGTAAAATATAAACAATTACGCCTTGCTTTAGAATATTTTCATTCGTATTATGAGGCAGACATTAAAAGTATTACATTTAGTCCATTATGTATGCCCATATTAAAGCTAGCGATTAGAGCTGGAATGTCGTAGAGCTACATTTCGTCAATTAAGGAATTCGCTGCGTTGCATTGTGGTAGAGCTGAACGCAATGTTCTTTGTTAAACAAAAAACGGTACATTCTTCATACCAGTTTAAATAAATAAGGGATGAGCAGAGTCGTTGCCGGTGGGGGGAGACGTGCAAACTAAACGATCAGCCGAGAAGCATTTTCGACAAACCTCTTTTTGCCTCCCGACGAGGCACGCATATGCGATGATTCATTTACGGAGTTCTTCGCCGTACAAGTAAGGCCAACATTATTACTTCTGTTTTCTCGGCAACATTATGTGCGTTCAACAAGAAATGTATTCTCAGAAATATGCGCCCACGCAGATTAAAGATGGAAACGCAACATGGGCACTAAATAAGTCATGTCTCCTGTCTGCGTAACTAGTAGCGTTCAAGTTATCTTAAAATTTTATGGCATAAAATAATTACCACTATAATTGAATTCTGTTCCAACAATATATATATTAAAATTGTTCGCCTAGCGTGTTCTTGTATTTGACTATCGTGTTTCTGATCAAATTTTATGAAGTAAATACATTTTGTACAAGCTTCTGGGGAGCGGACAAACCAAACACTTGAGAATCTTGAGATAGAGCATACCTACTTATGATGACATAAGTAGGTACTAGTAACAGGAGTCAAATGACACATAAATTATTGATTGAAAACTAATTAAAATTATTTCTATAATGAAATTTTAAAAGTTCGATGTTAAGATGTTGTTTTAACGCTTGTTCTTTTATATGTAAATAACGTTAGAACTGATTGTAACATGTGTCCGCATACCTATCGTACTACTTTTTTATGCGATTTCATTTGCATAAACCAAGAATTCTTATACCGTGGAAACTTTATCGAAAGTACACAAGTACATATATACTACAGTTCATTAAATCAAATCGAAGTGATCTATCTAAGCTTATAAAAACAACCAAACAAACTCTCTTTCACAGTAATAATCTGTATGGATTTAAGAAATGTGTTCAATTACTCCGATTGGCTAAGGTAATAATAAAGATGCTCTCGTAACATAATAATTCACATATTTGATTGACATTTTAATAGCAGTTGAAATTCTTATAGAACTATTTCAAATTTGACATTTGACATGCACGTGATTTTTGATAAAAGATTCGCAATTCTTCATTCAATTTTTCAAATAAACCGTTGGCTGACCGTTGAGTGTCATTTGATTGACATTTAAGATGGACTCTATATCATGTTAATAGTTATTTATTGAAGGGAAAATAGGATATATACCCTTGAATAAAATCAGTTACTTAAAGGACATAATTCTTTTATTCTAAATGCGTATTGTAGGTGTAAAATAGTACAATTGAAAAGTTAGCATTTGTTTGTTTAAAATATATGGAATGAGGTCAAAATTGGAAGAAAAACAATTAAATGACATAGATTCATATTCTGAGCCTATGAACGTCTCACTGTTCACTAGAATACAAATTGCATCCAAACAATATTGACGTTACGCGGATTAGCTATAAGAAGCGCAGATTCCGTGACTTTTTTAAATTTCAGAACGAATTAAATTTATTATAATCCCCCATTTATTAGTCAGTATCACATAAAACTTACATCATAAAGATAAAATTATGTTTTATACAAAACAGACACTTAGAAATAATGACGTTAATCGTATTAACGGACAGAGTTGAAAAGGAACAAATAGTACGGTTTCACTACAAATCATAATGATATATGTAATCGAAGTCACGCGCATTAAGCTCTAGTTGAGCTCGCGTAGAATGTCTTATTAGAAGAGTTACGAGCTTAGAAAGAAGGAACGCCCGCGGCGCCTGCTCCTCACTAAACCAGAATGAATGCATCATTTCCGTTTTGTCCGATTTTTCTAATTTGAATGACTGTGTGTGGTCTTCTTTCATTACTTCGTAATATTTTAGTGTGAGATGGTTAAAGTTTTTTATTGATGAACATCAGCAGACGGTCTAATACTCCAATTGATCGAAGTAGTTTCCCTCATCGCCTATAGAAATACGCAACACCAGAACTATAACCAACGTAGGTACTTCCCACTTGAAGAACTTTTTCAGAACTTAAAAAATACCCACGCAAATTGTCAAAGACTAAGACTAAGCCAATTTTTTGAATATTGAATTTGAAATTTAAAAAATGAATCTACAATCAAACAGTCACGAAACCAAAAGTCGGTCCCATGTAACACAAATCAAATTGATCTTGTTTGATTGAGATCAAACGAGGAGGTTCGGAAAAGGACATTTTATTAAACGTTGATATTTTCAACTGAAGTACACAATTCTGACTTAAAAACAATCCGTCCTTTCTTTTTCATTTTTAACCAATATTATTATTCTTTGATTAGAACTGCATAGACACTGAACTGCATTACTCTTCAAATTCTGGCTAAAAATAGACTAGATACCCAGAGAATAGATAGCCATAAAAAGACAAAACAAAAATACAAAGATTAACTGACTTTCACATTTATTCATTAGTACTATATACGTAGACGATAAGCCAGCCCTTAATTGGTCAACTTTTTCCACTTTAGATAACTATGGTAAAACTAGATATATTATACATATAACCATCTGTTTGTTAATAATGTAATCTTTAAAAAATTCTTTATATCAACTACACCATACAATAAGGTGACTGACTTTGGAGCGAATGTCTTGTATCTGCTGATTAAAGGCAGCAAGATTCAATTGAAATGTTAATGTGTTCAATTGTGTGCTAAACGCGATACTCACCGAATGCAATTCAGAACAAAGAGACGACATCTATAAATTTCATAACGTTAAGAGATATAGGAACAAAAAAATTGTTTAATAAATGTAATTCAATTCTTTACGTTGACAATGGTAAAAACCTAGATATGTTTTATTTTGGACGGATTCGGGTGCTATCTTAAATAAGCATGAAGGTATAAATTAAAAACGGACTCGCCCGCGCACAGACACACGGGCGCACAATAACCGCTTACGGTCGCCGCGAGCTTTGTGCTGCGCGAATTGAAACAGGTTGCGGTTGGCAGGTATCTATATAATGTGATTTATGCTCTATACTGTTGTCTGGCTATAATTAAACCGCGAAGCCATTATTCCCGAAAGACTATGACACTGCCCACAGAAATGAAGCAATGCTGATTTTGAACCCTTGAATTCGATATCGCATTATTCTCCTGATATGACACAATAGTTAGTCAATAAATTTTCACCTTTTACATGATTTATTGAAACGTTCGATTAACACTTGTCTTGCATTTAAGACTTCAATTTGTCTTAAACTTGGAATGCGAGTACCGCTACGTAAATAGCATGAGTTAATATGAAAAACCGTTTTAACAACAGCTTTATAAATGTACAAAACGATTAAGAAATACCTATTTAGACAGACAAGTCAATACGCTTTGTAAAATGACTGTAAATATTTGTCGTATTAAGATAATTTATTGAGAATCCTCTAAAAAAGTGTCAAGAAAAAAAATGTTCGCCGCGGCGCGGGGCGTAGAGTATGTGGACAGGCGACGGCGGCTTGTTAAAAAATCGCAATCGACTCGTCAGAGACTTGACAATTGTGAGAACGCGATCAATTATAGTGTGCAAATAGTAATTGTCAATAATAAATAAACTATGAATGAAACTATCCGAGAACGTTTTCATTATCGGCTGGCTGTTAAAATAGCACGTCAATCATTTTACGAGGCAATCAGCGGGAACGCGATGGCAGTGCAGGAGATAAGCTTTTAATTACCTCGGACGGATATTTACATATTGTAGGAGATACCCATGGATATATCGCAATTAGGGGCGTATAATTCTTCCTTTTACGCCTCGAAGCAGTCGGGTCAGTTGCCTTGGATAACATCTGTTTGACGGAAAGATTAAAAGCTCTCACGAAGTAAATCTTGTGCAATTCAAGTAGGTAAAGATTATAATTTTCTTTATACTACTCAACAAATATAACTGCGCCATATTTGATATGCAGGTCAAGTAATCCACCTTACATAAATACTATTTGCATTAAATTAATTAATATGTGAATAATGCAAATAAATAGATATTGGTTTATTTGCCACAACACAAATTATGAATTTTGTATTATTATATATTTAATTATATTATTATAATTTACTACACGTCATAAATATCTGTCGCATTCGCAGTTTACTGCTGGAGATAGGACTACCCAAGTTTACACTTTACGCATGAAGTCCCTACCGGCACTCTTAGGCAGGTCGAGATGTTTTAATTTAATATAGTTTTGTTTAAATTTTTCAAATACCTTATATGCCTATTATAATTATCAATCTCTATAACATCATCCTGTAAATATCCTATCCCAGTAATAGGATCTCTCCATTTTTAGTACAGTATTTCCATCACTTATAATTTGGGTGGATTGGCGGGTTCAACGCTTCACTAATCGTGCATGTGGAGGTGTGCTTGAGATGTTTTATCATTCTCCATCATACATACATACATAACTTCACGCCAGTTCCCTTGCGGGGTAGGCACGAACAACAGAGTGCCATTTAGGCTTATTCTTACACACCTCACTTGCCTCTTTGACATTCATAACTCTTGTCATAATTCTCCATTATCACGTGTTAATTAACAATACGCACATTCAATCAGAAAAACCGCCAAGGTAATGTACGACACGATTCAAACGTCATTAGAATGAGACGAGGGTTGCATTACCCATTGAACTACCTCAACCTAGGAATTAAAACAATGCCAGTGATTAAATCAGAATTTGAACCACAGCCGTTGTTAACATAAAGCTGTTAATACTCAGCCCGATATTGTTTATTAATTAAGCAGTTGGCCCAATGTGATAACCGGTGCGACCATTTGCTAGATACGATATTTGCCACTGAGTTGTAGGAAACGTAATGCGCCAAATCGGCGCCTGCTAATTGCGGAGGTCGATAATTTACGAGCATGCCAAGTAGCAACACTCCGCCGCCATCGCTAGCCTTCCGCTTTACAACGTAAACGCCCTTCACAAGCCAATAACAATATTTATATCAAAAATAAACTTTAATAAACTACCTACTTCAAGGCTAAACCTTCGATGGATGAATTGAAAAAAAAAACTGAAATATTAATTGATGCGAGCAAAAATCCAGACACAAGATTACGAAACTTAATTACCTATCATCAAAGTAAATTTGTTTGATGTTTATTAAAAAGCGCAATCAGTCATGCTGCTCATCAAAATGAACTTTCATCAGTAGCTAGTAAAAATTAATGGTACTCGAAGCCGAAGCAAGTATATGGTAGGAATGTCGTTATTAAGATGTAAACATTTCTGGATTATGACTTTTATAGTTTAGTAAAGCTTTACGCGTAGCTTCGCTCGAGTAAGCTTCTATCGAATAAATAGATACCCATTAAAACTTCTAATTAACACTTATTAACCTGGCCGGTCTTTTTACATAAAGCAAATCTTCTAGGTTACCCGTTATGATGGAAAATTTACAAAAAAGTAATTTTAATTATGATAAGTATTTAGTTTAATGTAGGGATTATTAATAATAACACAATATCTTATACTCTTATACTAATATATAAAGCTGAAGAGTTTGTTTGTGTGAACGCGCTAATCTCAGGAACTACTGGTCTGATTTGAAAAATTCTTTCAGTGTTAGATAGCCCATTTATCGAGGAAGGCTATAGACTATATATCATCACGCTAAGATCAATAGGAGCGGAGCACCAATGAAGAATGTTGCAAAATCGGGGGATGTTTTTTTACACTTACTTTTTTTTAACTATTCCACGCGGACGAAGTCGCAGGCAGAAGCTAGTAAATAATAATAATGGAATACTTATACCCACAGGGCGGCTTTGTGGCGAAGCCTTAGATGAGTAACGGCACCTCGTGCCTGACTACGGGGGCCAAGTCAAGACACCCGCCTCCGTGCTTCCCTAGTTCCACTAGCAGTTCATCCCAAAAGCCCGATAGCTTTTGTTCTCATTTCCTACAATAGCCCTATACTGACTGGGTCTTGTCCTTGGGTGCATTTTTCTATGGTGTAGATAGGGATAATCACCGGTCAGAGTCACGCCACATTTACATAAAATTTGTCAAGGGACCTGTTGGCCTTCCCAAGGCCCTCCAAAAGACCGGGTCATTTTTATGGCCAGTGGTATTCAAGGACATACAATGAATACTTATATAAATACATTTTGCTATTATCACACATATGGATAGGCAGATGCAATGAATTTCCACATACTAAGACCTTGGTATAGAGGTATTAGTATGGATAGACTAAAGCTTTCCACATAGCTTTGCTCGCATATAAATTAAAGTAAAATAAACTTAAGTTTTCTAGATTACATTAATAGCTTTTATCGTGTGTAAATGATATTAGAAACATAGTCAAGGCCGTGAAGAAGAGACAAACAAGTTTATTTAAAATCTATAATATTATAAAATTCTAAACATGCCGTGTCTGTACATTGAAGCTATTAAAAAAAACTGGAATAGTCTATATAAACAATGGAGAACACGATGCATTTTTTTAGATTTCTTGTCTGTTTGTTCGGGATTCACGTAAAAACTACGGGACCGATTTCGATATGGTTTTCGCTGATCGACAGCAAGTTCTTAGTCTTAAAATCTGCGCTTCAAATAATACAAAATGGCCAGATTGAATAAAAAAATCTAATTCTAATGCGATTTTTTTCACTGATCGATATTATGGAACAATATGGAATAAAATTTGTGATGCTTTTTATCCTGGGAATACCGCGGCATTTTTCCCGGGAGCTGTTTGCAGTTGTTCGGGTGCATAAAAATTAGCTTATTCCAACACAGTTTTCACTAAAACGATAGCTTACATTTCTTTTAATGCTGTGGTACTTTGTGTCCCGGGAACCCCGCGGGAATTTCATGTCAAACGTAGACGAAGTCGTGGGCATATCTTAGTTTTGTATATGAGTAAGTCAGGTTGTGGAAAAGAGTGCGTTTCGCCCGCCGCGTTGCTGTCTCTCTGCCGGACGAAGGCGTGCTATCTAAATGCAAATCGGATAGCTCCGGTAGATGGCCACCATAAATCAGCTTCGCGGCCGTGGCCCGTTATCCGCTGGACTGAATCGCCTACGGGTGCGGTCAATCTAGCAACACCTTGCAACAATGACTGGCCACACCATGACAATTACTTACTTAATAGAGATGGAATTTTTAGCAGTAACTTAAAAGGTAATGTTTTCCTGTGCAATTTTATTTTCAACTGAAAAAAAAATGAAAAAAAATGATCCCTCAATGACACCACGTATTACGACTTCTCTACATCATTGTGTAGTGGCATATAGAATACACCCTATTGCTAAGTTCTTTGTATAAAAGCCAAGTCGTTTGGTGGAAAAAATTATATGACGTGTACGTCAGGTAGGTAGGTTTTCGTGTTTCCTAATATGGTCTCGTAAGACTCAAAATACAAATAAAAATCGTATGAATTTGTCACCTGCTTTCTTGTCTGTGTGTTCCTTTTCCAAAATAGAGTAAATAACAGTGAAATCAGCTGAGATACTTTTTAACTTGAAAGAAAGAAAGACTTATGCTTATTATATAAAGCTGAAAAGTTTATTTGTTTGTTTGCTTGAACGCGCTAATCACAGGCTATATATCATCACGCTAAGACCAATAAGAGCGGAGCACCAATGAATAATGTTTCAAAATTGTTTTTTTTTTTACTATTCCACGCGGACAAAGTCGCGGGCAGAAGCTAGTCATGTTATAAAATGCTGTGACCGCCTAAATTGTATACCAGCATAGCGAATTACGATGTCACAACTTTAACGATATAACTAGCGTATTAATTATAGTATGATTTGTAATTAAAAATATTTTTATGATGATATATTAAAATTAAAAAGATAGCAACGCCTTTAAAATATCATCACCTGCTCTTTTAATGTTAATTTATTATAAAATGTGGCACTATCCCAAATTGTATTTACCACTGTTATTATCAAGGAACAGATTTGCCCAAAAGTAGTACCAACCAATTAAGTGTTAGAAAATTATTAATAATAATTTATTGCTAAGCGTCTAAAAGCACTTCGCCAATTGAATATTCGTAAGTACTTCTTACACTTAAGGAAACACAGCCCTTTAAATCGTTTATCATTTGTGTAATAAACATCCAGTTAACCGGATGTTACGATAGCACTAACCAGTGACCACCCATCTATGACTGTGATCAACGAATATATTTATACGACTAATTAATTTTAATAATTATCTACTTATATTTAGTAATAAGTATATTTTATAGTAGTACTAGGATTTTCACCGAAAGTATACCGCGGGTCAAACACTGGGGAGTAGCTCTAGTTACATAAAAACTTTAGTAGGTTTTTTTTAATATAAAACTTAAATGAAAAAGTATGTAACTGGTTATGAATACCGTTTAAAATCCGTTTCGTGGTTTAAGACATAGCGGATATATAGACAGACTGATGTAGAAAGCGATTTTGATTTTTACTATGTAAAGATAAAGATAATATAAATACAATATCGCTTAAAAATGATATTTAGTTTTTATATGAATTGTATGCAATATAAATACTCTGATAAACAGCAAACACTGGATTGTGTGAATAATGACATGAAGATTTATGGTGTAATGGAGAAAGTAGGCCAGCATACAGGAGTATAGTTGAAAACTCCATATAATTACGAAAAGATAAAAGGAAAAGTGAAACTAATAAATAATGTAACTCAAAAAACATCACAACAAATATTAACTAGGTTTAAAGCCGAAAGTACTATAATAAACGGTGTTAACTATTGTATAAAAAGTACTAATAAACATTTCTCAGGAGAAGTCTTTGTTGTCTAACTAAAATATAGCTATTATTTATATAATAGTCAGACTTAGTCAACAAGGTCTAAGAATTTTACACCTACATCTACAATTAATCCAGTATTAAATTGCACTAGAGCGACAAATCAACGATAGCCTTTAACAAGACTTAATAAGGGGTATTTGGCTGCAGTCGTTTGGGTCTGCAATCATAAAGGCTGTGGTACGCAATTAAGTGGCCTTACATAAGGCCGAATTCTCGCTTGCCAGACAGAAACAACGCGACAACAATTTCGTTAAAAGCAATTCATATAAGAATATGTGTTCACATCAATATCCCAATTTTTGTTTTAAAAACTTGGCATTTTGATCAGTAAATTTACATTTTTTGTAAGTTTTACTGTTTTTTTTATTAGTTATATTAATTATGAATTTACAACGTGGCAACGCCGTCAGTCTTTTGGAAACGTTCCCGATAACTGGCACTAGTTTGGGACCAATATTTTATCTTTAATAATTATTCCCTTTTTAAACAATATTGTATTATTTAGTTCTAGTTTTTAATATAGATTAGTTTACAATTTATTTATTCATATCGTATTTTCTAATATTTTAATTAAATTATAATCTAAGTTTTGATTTTTTTTAATAGTTTGTGTGAAGAATTTAGCATATCTATTGAGATATTATTATTTATTACAAAATTGACACACATACATCAAATATAATTCAGGACAATAATCACATGAGGCTGCAGTGTATTTTAATGCATGTATGTACAATCAGACCAATTGAAACATGACCCACCATAAGATCATTTTCTTACAGTTGTGAAATACAATTAGGTTGAAATTCGCCTGAACATACATTTCCTTGGTAACGAACTTGTTATCATTTTATTAGACATTGACAGTTACTGACTACGTTGTATTAAAAAGATCGGAGAGACTCGTCTATACTCGTGTGTAACATCTGACAAATGCTATTACGTGCTATTACTATCTCTGTCAATAAGTATATTGGATTACTGCCCGGTTCCTATGTCTTACCGACCGTTTATTTGCCTTACTAACGGTTAAAATTTGACGTAATCTATATGACGTATCTATACAAGTAATGTCAAAATTCAACCTACGGTAAGGCAGGGGAAGTGAATAGTAAGATATCGGAACCGGCCATAAATCGACAAGCCAAAAGTGACAGAGGCCAAACCTTTGTACAAGCAACCTTTGATGTTAGGGTCATCGTTATATGTTAGGTAGAAGAAATACACAAGAAAATAAAACATTAACAACATTAATGTGGAAGAATTAAAAAATAATAACTTTTTGATAATTTTATTAATTGGTTTTATTTTAAAGTTAGAAATGGCACCCACTTTAGCCTACTTAAACCTAAAACCGGGTATAAACCCCATTGTTTTCAATGACGTCTAATAGTCGATTACGCATCGACCCGATTAGACGATTGCAGATGTCGGTTCCCCTCATGTAATTCCAAATTTCATTACAGTGCTGCTCAATTGCTTCCTTTGTCCTCTTGTTTCTGTTATCCCACATTTGAACCATCAAACCCCATAAATTTTCTATTGGGTTTAGGTCTGGTGACCTAGACGGCCATAGAATGAGAGTAATTTCATCTTCATGCTGGGTAAACCATTCCGAGACGATTCTGACGGTATGTGCTCGACAATAATCGTGAACGTAGGAGAATACAGGGACTTCTTCAAGTGGGTACACTATTCGCACTATCGGTAACATTGATTCTTCCAGCAAATCGACATCGACATAGTTTAATGCGTTTTGACGAGGAGAAATTTGGACAAGTTCACCTATACCTTTTTTTTATAGCCTTAAGCAGGCAAACAGGCAGACGACCTACCTCCCGGAAAGTGGTTACCGTCGCCTATGGACGTTTGCAACACCAGGGGTGTCGCCAAAGCGTTGCCGACCTCTAAGATTTTTTTTTTACCTCCAGTACCCATCCAGGCCCACATGTTAGCTGAAATCCGACCAGATAATTGATAAGGCATTACGTGATCCTCTGTGTATCGCATATTGTCATAACGCCACAAAGTTAAGCGACCATGTTGAGAAGATCTAAATGATTTTTCTTCTGAAAATTTGGTATTTGTCCAGTCAAAGTCTAAGTAATTACGTGCAAAATTTAATCTTGCAGTTTTGTGTGCATTCGTTAAGTGTACTTTCTTAGAATAATGTCGGTAGGCAATGCACTCCAATACGGTGTAAATGATTTCTTATGGTTTGTAAACAGACGTGGTAACGTGCCGCGAAATATTGGGTACGAGAAAAAGGATATTCTTCATAATGGTGCTGCATATCTGTGCTTTATAAGTTTGTTATTCGACGAACGCCATGATTATGTTTTCGTCTATCTTCAAGAATGCCCTCTTCAGCATGCCGTTTGATCCATGTTCTCACTGTGTTCCTACTTATATTTAACAGACGTGATATTTCTCGAATGCCATAGCCTTCCTCGCTGAGCACTACAATCCGAGCTCTTGGTTCTGCGAGACTAGACATTATACAATTTAAATAAGTATTTAATTCTACATATTGAGTTCTAATTTTTTTTTCTTATTGACTATACTTGACTTTTGATACACTTTCAGAATGACATTTTATTTTTAAAATTATAATACTTTTTCTATAACGAAAAGAGTTAGAATTATAAGACAGATTTCAGTTCGAGATTCAAAGTATTTCAAATCATTACTGTTTTATCTAAAACATATCTAGTACAATGATAACAAAGTTTAAAGTTGCATAGTTCTCTGAGCCTAGTGACGCATTTTTATTAATGTTTAAAACGTCTTAAGTGCAACACACACGATAAACCTTACTACTTTGATGGTTTTAAAGGATTTATTAGCAAAGTGGGTCATAATTCAATTGGTCTGATTGTACGTGCCCAAAAATGATGAGTAGAAATTCAGTTTAAATTCTGGGAAAAACGTAACCGTGAGTTCAATTATATTTGTAATATAATCATGGATTTATTGAAGTTATCTCTAATACGCTGTGTTAACTTCTGTTGAAAATCAGTTTAAAAAATTAAATGTATAATATGTTTCTGTTTCGTTTGTCCACAAATATCGAGTCCACGCATTCCTTTAAAATAAATGACAGTCGCGTCGACGTCACCTTACCAGTGTGGACGCAACCTAATTGTCGCTCGGGAGCCGCGACCATTCCAACTTCATAACCGTTTTTATCGACCAGTTCCATTCGCTGGAATCTAATTAGATTAGGTTGTGCTTGGCTGTGGGGATTAAAATTTATCTCCGATCGAGATACAACGGAAACCTACCTATGTGTAATAAAATTGTTTGACGTTTAACTTTTTTCTATCTTCCGCTCTCATTTACCGTATGTCGTGTTTATGATGTCATTGAACGTGCATGTACATTCTCGAAGAGGTATATACTTCATACATATATCATATGCCACATATAGTAATGTAATAATATGCAGTCTCCGTAATTATTTGTAGCGTATAATCGCCGTATTACTTGACAGTTGAAATATGTTCATCTAGGCAGCTCATTACTAATGTTGATATTTGTTGCATACATTATACACCCTTGTATATTTTAAATACAATGGCATATAGAAAAGTTTTAATTTACTTGTTTTCATTTTGATTAACTGTTACACTCAAAGAGCTTAAAAGAGAAAAATAATTTAAAACACAATCAAAATATTTATCTAAGAATAATAAACCTGTCAGTAATGTTCACTTACAATCAATCAATGACCTGCTAAGTGGCGTAAAATATACACTTAAAAGAATAAAAATAAAAAGCTAATGATCGTATTTGCGAACAGTAAAGAAAGACGAAAGAGTATGAAAAATTCTTAATTCGCTTTACACCAATCAAAGTACAAATCAACTAAAACAAAGCTTTTATAAATGTTCCACGTACTTATTAACATCTCAATCCCGCCCATTATAAATATTCATACGCACTCTGGTTTATCGTTGCACCAATAACGGTGTAAACTATATGCATATGAAATCAGCCGCTGAACGTAATCTGAAAGATATCGAGGCTTTACGCCAAATACATAATTCAAAATTATTTATACATTTACATAAAAAGACTAACAAAGATAAAACGTTAAAGCAACCAGCACTTAATAATATAATCATACATTTCCATACAGAATCTTTAAATAACATTAATGGCTTCTTTAATATCAGAAACATTGTGTATAAAAATAGAAAAGTATATAATATCAATACATTATATACTGGTTACAAATATCTTTAATTTAATACATATGAACATGCAATTTAACAACTTTTTAATGGTAAATAAAATCTTTGCTTTTCTGAGTAAATTCATATAAAGTTTTGTATGTAATAATAATCACAACTATCGGAGTGAATTACTGCAATCGTCTTTTAAAAGGAATAAGGTGCAAATTACGATATACTTCTTGACGTTTTAGTGACTTTTTGGTCTACATTCATATTAAAGTAAACAACGATTGTATCAATAGATCGTTTTAAATAATTATAGTACATTTTGCAAAAAATGCTATTAGTGTCATTTTTGTGTTGCCACTAGATGACTGCTGTATAGCGTTAGTCAAAAGCACTATATGCACCATTAAATTCGCTTTCAAATACCTACTTACTTCATGATTTTTCTATTTATTTAATCATTCATAATTATTTCATTCCGACTAAATCTTCAAACCCTACAAGATAGAAGAACCACTGTCACATTAGACTTTTTTTAAATCATCAAACTTGTCAGAGATATATGAGTAAGTAGGTACATTAAATTATATATGAACGATAAAGAGTCTTATTAGAATCTAATAAAAAAACATAACAAAGAATTTAGCAGACTAGCTTTGTCTTTAGTATTTGAATGACAATCATTGGAAACCTAACTTTAGAGAAGAAATAATATCCACCAATAAACCAAACCTTAGAAAAGTTCATATTACTTTTATACCTGATCTTATAAGTTGTCTAATAACTATAACGAAACTATGTCAAATTTTATGAAGATATAAATTTAAAAAATGTTTATACACACATGTATGTATAATCGACTTAATAAATATTGATTAAAAAGTACCGGATACCAGGAAATTATTTGATTGAGGTGATTTTCATCGAACTAAAATATAGAGGAGTCATAAAAAGACGCAATTTTATGTAGATACAGACACTTAGTGTGCACAATTATGCAAATACTCAACGTCGATTATTGGCAAGTAACCACCGACTTGTTGCGGGAATTTATCGACCAACCTAGTCTCTAGTCTCTACCCAGTAGCAATCCACTACAAACTGCTATATTACAGCTATATCCTTAACTATGAGACGCTAATTGCATTTGCAGTCTAAAATGTATAAAAGGTTTCTATGAATAACAAGTAAACTAAACATAGAAGATTCTCAAACAAAGTTAAACTTGTGAAGTTTATTTTAAGCCGTGCATAAATGGAAGTGTAGATCCAAACAAACAACGGAACTTTTCCTTAAGTTTCGTGTTTGCAGCTATTAAATTTCTCAAAAGTTAATTGTAACACTTAGTTTTGAAAGAATAACTAGTGGAACTAATTGCCGGAGTATGTTAGTTAACCTTGGATAAAGTTTGGTTATTGAGCTTTTATCTAATTGTTCATAATTGTTTAGGTCAAATCTTCTCTGTAATCATTGCAAAAACTATTTTGTTCAATTAATGCAAGTTTCTATAGTCTTTTCAAAATTCATTTTTGCTTAAATGTCAAGAAATTTCTAAATTGAAAACACAGTCATATTGTGGACCTTGATATTTTACTACCTATAGCAAGATATAACGCACCTGGTTAAAATAAGGTACCATAAAAAACCTAATTAAATAATAAATACCCCAATACAGTACTTTTCATGCTGTTTGGTGTGTAAATTATAAGAATCTTGGCATAGTCCAACTCAGAAGGGACTAAATTGTTAACTAACTCACTATTTCAGCTTTTATTTCGCTGTATGTGTAAAGATGATGAAACTTATATTTATGACATAATAAGTAATAAGTTATATATAAAAATCAATTGCTGCTCGTTAGTCTCGCTGAAACTCGAGAACGGCTGGACTGATTTGGCTAATTTTGGTTTTGAATTATTTGTGGAAGGCCAGGGAAGGTTTAAAAGGTGAGTAATAATGAAAAAAGATGCTTGGAATATAGCAAAAACAACAATTTCGCTTTCCTTTAGAAACTATTCCTACCTGTTCATTGTTCGTCCCTTCGTTTAAAAATCAATTAAATTTAAAAGTGAAGTTTTTTTTTATTTTTTTGATTTTGAATGTAAAACGTCTGATGTTCGTCTCGTCGTTCAGAAATCAACGTTTTTTATTTATTGATTCTGAGGCGGTACGAAGTTTGCCGGGTCAGCTAGTGTATTATAAAAAATAAAATACCGCTACATAGATATAAGATATATTCCAAATCTCAATTGCAAGCAATTCGCGGCCTTTTATTATAAAGTAAAAATGTATTGGTGAACTTTTCAGGTGGCCGTGTTACTTCATCACTTTGATGTTATAGCAAATAATATATTTAAATTTTCACAAAAAACTTAAGATACATTTGAAATCATAAATATATGAATCACAGTATTCTATTGTAAACAATTTATGTAATTTTAGTTTTGTAAAATAGAAGTGCATTTCGTACTGTGTATAACGTCATCACCATATAATAGGATGAGCCCGCGACTTCGTCCACGCTCGAGTTGAAATTCCCGCGGGATTCTTAAAAAAATGTAAGCTATGGTTTTAGTGAAAATTGTGTGGGAATAAGCAAATTTTTATGTACCCGAACAAGTCCAAACCGCTCCCGGGGTATTTCCCGCGGGATTCACAGGATAAAAAGTAGCGCATATTTTCTAAGTCTAAGAATTTGATATCGGCCAGCGAAAAACCCACAAAACCGGCCCAGTAGTTTTTACGAGAATCCCGAAAAAACAGACAAAATTTTAAAAAAATGCATGGTGTTTTCGATCGTTTATATAATCTATTCTAGTTGGTTTTTTTTAATAGGTTTGATGTACAGACACGGCAAGTTTAAAATGTTATAATATTATACATGTAGGTAGTAGGTATTGCAATATTTAAATTTTCTCAAATATTTGATAATTACTTGGAATATAAGAAGTTTTCATTCCCCATTCCGTGGGAGCATACCGTCGTAATGCCGTGCAAATGATAATTTTTCACCAAAACTCTTTCTATATGTAATTATAAGTGCATTTTTTCGGTGTTGCTGTCATTAACTTAAACGTACGATGTTATTTTAAAGGCCATAATCAACGCAACTACCTCTGTGCTTTTTTGCTCACCCTCACGAAAAGCTATGCATTTAAACGCTTGAATTATGAAATTAAAGTATTGAATATAATAGTTACTATGTAAAAATATTATTAAATTGCGTTTCCAACTCCACTCTAATATTTCGGTTTCTTATTTCCTCATATCTTCACCAAATAATAAAGCATAAGAAATATAAGTTGTTTAAAATAATTCCATGATTATAGTCTAATTATAAGGTTTATGGACAAAGTATTTTTACATAGTTGTTATTTATACTAATTACAATAAAAGAAAATAAAATTAAACTATAAATTATAATAAATACTTAAAAATAAACTAAAATATAAATAAATTGCACTACAAAAAAAAACTTAGAAATTAAATACTATATTATAAACATATTTACAAGTAAAGATGTAGTCCAGATCGCTGTCGGTGGGGAGCGTTCCCAAAATGCTGGCCGCATTCCCACGTTTTATGGCAACGCTAATCCGTTGCCCTAAATATAGGCCAGCCTTTTGGTCACGCGAGACTTCTTTCAATCGCCTTGAAAGGTCTCGATAAAGTTGGTAAGCCTCACGTCCCCATGGCCCTAAAGTCTCAACCCTAAAGCCACAAACGTCGATCCGTCACCGATGGATGCATATTTGCGGTCGGTTTTTTAGGGCCTCATGAAGTGTGGCAGCTCCTCCGGCAGTGACGGCTGTATTTGGAAGATGGGAAGCCGCTAACGTATCGACACACCTTGCGTCCCATACTATGGGATGTCCCATCTTCCAAGGTACCAACGATATTCCGTCCGATCGCTTGCCATCGCCACGGCACAGTGCGTTCGGTTCAAGAACAGCTGGTACCCCAACGGTGACAAGAGACCGGCGGATCATGTAGTTGATTGCCGCATGTCGTGAAGTTCTACCAGCACTCCTCAAACAAGACAAGCCTTGATGAACCAGTCTATCAACTTTATCTCCACACCGACAATACGATGTCTGCCCCCAGGCGAATGCAGGCGGCAATTCTAAATGTAGTATAATCCAGGAGTATACCTAGATTCGCCAAGGGCAGACTCTGAAACCACAGACCAGACTCCCAGTTAGAAACAGCTAGGAGGCGAGCACGGTCAGTTTCGCCGGTGCAAGATGACATGTGATTGTCATACACCGACTTACTGGGCGACCTATCCCACAACCTCTGCATCTTTGGATCTAAAGGATAATTTTCATCCAAATTAAAATTCCATGATTATTATATTATATTATTCCATTGATGTATGGCAGAGTATGGCAGAAAACGCATGAAAGTAGGATAAACGCAGTTGAAATGAGAGCTTTGAGAAGTATATGTGCGGTTAGCTTGACTGATATGATAAGGAACAGTGAGTTAAGGAAACGTTGTGGATTGAAAGAAGATGTAGTAACAAGAGTTGAAAAAAAGAATGTTAAGGTGGTTTGGACATGTAGAGAGAATGGATAACAGTAGAAACACAAAACACGTGTATGACAGTATTGTGAATGGTAGAGTTGCTGCCGGTAAACCAACATAACCACACCATGATCAAATATCAGAAGTGTTAAAGAGAAGTCAGGTAAAAAGTATGATAAATAAACGTGCGTGTATGAAGAGGTTAATGAAAGTAGATGAAGCGAACTGTCGTTTGTCAGAATCGTCACAAGTAGAGATCCAAGTTTCTGCCTACCCCCACGGGAACAAGCGTGATATTATCTATGTAAAATAATTCCGTCATAATGAAAATATAAGTTTACGATCTATATATACTTTGTTAAAAAAATTCCATATCGTCATATAATGTTTATTCTGTTGCGTTCTACAGAGTTAAAAACCACACTAGATTTGTTATCAGTTTCAATAGAATAGGTTTTATTGTTCTTTTTTAGACTTCCGTAGCCATTTTGAAAATCGGAACTCTCATAAAATCGTCGTTTTTAACCGTATGTCTGTGTATATCGGTTTTCTATCGATCGATCGATCTACATTTTGGAGAGTGTGCATTGGAGATTTTCAATCTAATCCCGATATCCCCCTTCCATCATCGGACAACCAGACGCACCGGCATGCGGTACCAGTTTACGGTGGACATACGACCTACACGAATAAAGCGCTTCGCGTCCATCTTCTTTATCCCCACCACAAAGGACTATAACTCACTACTGGAGTCTGTTTTTCCCCAAGCTACAACCTGGGTCCCGTGTGAATGTGAAGTACCTTCTAGGTAAGCGTGATCCACTTTAGACCATATCTCTGCTCGAGATCGAGTAAGATAATGGTCAAACACGAGCCTATACTGTAATAAAAAGAATGTAAGTCACTTTTCTCAGAAACTACTAGGAAGTATACAGATGAAAATTTACAGAAAGATGTATTGGAAATTGTAAATATATGCCACTCTACAACGGTGTAGTGATATCGCAAAAAAAAACTAATTAGACAGGTTTTCATAAAACTTAATTATGTTTTTAAATGAATTTTTTATTCAAGTCAAGAGGTGGGGAACTATTCGCTTCCAAACGGCAAATTTGTAGAAAGTGTATCACCCCCCTCCTCCAACTGTAGAACTAGAATTTGGGAATTCTGAAAAAAGTTAATAGAGAAATTTGGCTTGAAAAAGATCCGTTTACTAATTGATAACATATTATTATGGCGTGTTTTTGATCTTCTTCTTAGGGTTCTGTAGCCAGATGACAAAAAAAATAGACGTTGGACACCTCTAGGGAACGCGTCATTATGCATAAACACGGCCGATTTTTAAAAAAATGTTTTCTTGTAATTACATACATACATACATACATAACTTCACGCCAGTTCCCTTGCGGGGTAGGCACGAACAACAGATTTCTTGTAATTAAATTCACTTAAAGTGTGTTTAAGACACTATTTCTTTTAAGAACAAAGAATATTATATATAATTATTCAGACACTATTTCTTCTAAGGGAAAAGAATATAAAGTCATAAATTAGCACAATAGCGAGTGGGTAATATATGCGACTGTGATCGTATTAAAAATAACACCGGGTCACTTATTTTTCTATCTACGTTCTTTCACTGACTGTTTGTTTTTTTATGTTTAAGGCTTGGCAACTAGGCCTTTAAGCCAGGCCCCGTTGTATTGTAGGCTACCATTGACGTCATTCAACGGAGTTCTTGTGAAAACTCGAAAGGCCACATTTGGCTATATAGTTCACATTTCTCGCAAAAACACATAATTACTACTCAAAAACTATCAATATCCTACAACTATTATTCATTTTAGAGTAATTTTACACATTTCTAGAAAATAAAACTGCACAGCACAACTTCTCTTTTCAGTTCCCGCCAAAAACTCCTGAATGTTTGTTTACAAAGAGTGTACACCTGGTACAATGAGTTTGATATTAAGAGTATTTAAAATTACCCGAGTGCATTCGCGGGTAAATCATAATTTTGATATTTGGTAAAATATTATTCACGTATTAAGTGGCTTACATAGCCGCAATTTGTGGATCTAGACAGTATTTCAGATAACCAGGATATAAGTATGCATAAATAATAAAGTTTGAGTAATCTACAAGTAAATGTAAGACGAAACATGGACGCCTCTCTCAGGCTCAGCCATACTAAAGGTTTTAATCGACGCTAAACAGCGTAGGAGTACTTTTAGCAACAAGAAAAGCCACATTCCCTTAAAGAATTGAAAACTTCTGCAAAATTAAATTTCACAGCAAACAACAAACGTCTTCCAAATCTCAATCAATCAATAATTAATAATTGCCACGTAATATAATATAAGCACTAATGAATATAATCTATAATACAAAACTGACATTTTAATTACATAGTTAATAGAGACAGTTATATGTGTAATCATTGTTTGTATTTCGAGTAAATGGTAATATCCGTTGACCGATGTCCAGTCTGGTTTTGAATAGAACTATGGGGAAAGAATAGGTATTGAAATCAATTATTGTTACTACTCAACTGGTATCTTATTTATAATTCAGGTTATCTTTTGATTACAACCAAACAATGCTCGTATCTTACGATTTAATAGGAGATCAATCATATAAATACAATGGCACAATTCTTTAAGTACATTATATAACAATATCCTGCTGATAAACAACATATTTGCATAAGGCTGTCATAAAAGAGTCGTTCGAGAGGTATTTATAATAGAGCGATATATGTTTTTTATCAAATATTGGCACAATATAAATGAGTGGCCATTGTCTCAGGCAAAAGTATCCACTTACCTATTGCTGCCCGCTGACATATCCTAATACGTTACGTAAGCCCAACGCCCAGAAACAATGTCTGTATATAGATGCAATCGCTTTATTGATTCACAATGCGTAAATTCATTATGTTATGACAGACGAGCATAAATTCACGGCGGGTCCCTCGGATGCTGCGAAACAATGACCTTCTCAACGAACCCCTTATCGGGTGATTGTCAAAACTGTGAGCCATAACTATCCGCCGCCGTAACGCTCACGGACATGTAGAAAGGGTTGAAGACACAATAAAGAATCGCAATTTTCTTTTCAATAACAGGGGAGACAATGGTCATCGCAACGTTCACCGTGTGAAATCATTGAAGACAATTTATGTGTGTATAACCACGACCTTATAAAGTAACAGAATAAATTAAGTTTTTTTAGTAGTATGCTCAAGCTCCTCTACAATTATACGTCTAGGTCATACCTGATGGATTGTATCACATTAAAAATTCATTTTCTATTTATCTACGTTATATCCATCTAATAAATACCTTTTAAACGTTTTGATAAAAATAATTAAATGTAAAGTTTAATTGGTATATGCTGTCGATATTATTTTAATATATTATTTTAATCCCATGTCACAGTTATAATGCAATAAACACCTGTGAGTAACCGCAAATTACAGGCTCCCAGTCCCAGCAGGCTGGCCTCTATGTCGAACACAAAAGCTTTATATCGGTTAAATCTGATTGCCAAATTATAGGGTAATGTGTCATAAGTGCTAGTTGTCCCCAGCTGTGGTATCTAACGAAATAATAATTGTCCCCTTATTTTATACTAGCTGTATCCGCAACTTTGTTCGCGTTGGAGTTGTACTTTATATTCATATTTTCTGAAACCTGCAAGATGTCGATAGGTTAGTTAAAACGTAGTTTTATTGAGAACTTTGTGTTGAAAATGTGTATATGGTACACACAAATTCAACACAAAGTTTTAAGCGCAGTATTTTATATGATTTATATTCCGACGAGATGTCAAGTATCATTGAGTAATGTTCAACTTTTTATATGGCCTAACGCGAACATGTTCATTTTGATTATTTAGTTTTAATTTTTGTTTATGGTTGTTGTTTACTATATGGTACATAATAAGTATGATACCATATCATACCTCTATACTAGTTATATATTAGCATATAACTCTATGGTAAATTAGATTAGGCTCCCATAGAGGAAATAATATACAAAAACTAAATGATTAAAATGTTTTCACTAAAAACTGTATTTATTGGTATAGAGACATGGAATTAATAGTTTAATAAATACATTTTAATGGTATTCCGCTTTATAAATTTAAACAGATTATTATTAATCGGTTTCTCAAAAGACCACAGTAGATTAAATTGTTTTTTATCACGCAAAAGCTTCCTTGTGCTAAACATGTCCAGTAAACAAACGTTAACAGTGTATGTATACATACCTACGGCTATGTTTATTGCGCAATGTTTTTCCTCCTTCCTTCATTTCGTAAAGGTAAATATTTTGTTACAAACCTTAATAGTGCTCGGCAGCTACTTTTCCTTATAACAACCACTATATACGAAACACTTGAAATAAATACCTATATTTTAGTATTTTCTTAAGTTTTTGCAACGAGTACACTTAATTAAATTTATGATGTAACGGTTTTCAGCGCGGCATTTTATTGGATTTTGTTCGGTTTTCACTTAATTGTAACTTTAACGTTATTCATTGACATTTGACATTTTTGTCTTCCGTGATCACGCCTACTGAGAAGTGGCCGAAACGTCGGAATAAAAATCAAATAAAATGTTGCGCTTAAAATAGATAAAACGTTTTCGAAATACCTTTGTTTTGAAATAAAAAATGTATATTTTAAAATAAATTTCAATTGGTGTCGAACAATATACGAGAAGAACATAATTAATTATATTTAACTAATGATAAAAATAAGTCGGTTGCACAAAAACCCTAAAGCATTACGGACCCTAATAAAGGGTTGAATATAAGAAAGCGACAAAAAATTAAGAATCGCCCCGATGAGCCATTATCTTCAAATGTTAAAAATAATACGGTCATAGGGTAATGTACATTCATGCGAGGTACGTCCAGGAGCGCATTTGAATATTCCTTTGTGAGAGGCGCCCCTGGCTGAGCCGGACTTCACACGCTACGGGCCCCGGGCTCCCGGCAGGTACGCCGCGGCCCCACACCCTGGGCGCCTCTCGCCTCTCGCCCTTCGACCACCGCACGATACTGATACCGCGATCGAACAATATTGACACGCAAATTACCAACTACGATCACATTTATTATAACGACAATTTACACAAATTAATATCATTTAAACAGAAACTGCGCAACGGTTGACCTATGCAATTCTCCGATAAATTATGTAAAATCATTACGGTTCATGTTACTGTTTGAAATAAATGCGTATTTCTTGGCAAATAATAAATAGCACTCAACGTTTTCTAGTGGATCTGTATTCTCTATTCATGTTAGATATCAAAAATACACATTTACTTATTTCATAACAATCGCTTCATTAAACTTATTCACCTAAACTTTGAATCTGCTTTATTCTATAAGTGTTTCATTACCCAAATAATAATGAGCATCTTTTGTTAATTCCTTATTTCCAAAGTACATAGGCTTTTAATTTCCAACGAATAAGGAAAAATAAATACACAAACATCAATACAAAATCACTTTCACATTTACATTAGTAGAATTGATATTACATTTATTTATTTGAGAGCGAAGAATAAATATTAATTGTCTATGTTATGTACAAAAAGTATTTCAAAACATTTATCTGATCCCTACTTTGCTATACTCTACTCAAGTACTTGCATTAATAGTAAAATAAAACGTCTACATGACGCGCTTTATATCTCCATATCCGTTACGTCGAATCGAATTAACTTGCGTTACAAACACAAGTGTCAAGAGTATTCGGGCAAGCTATTTTGATGGACGCGCATCAGCATTGTTCATTCACCGTGATCGCTAATAATATGACTATTATTAGTTTGCAAATACATTATATAATCTAAATTGTATAACTAATTTTAGAAACCACCCGAATACCTACCGCTAATGCCCCTGCTCCACCTGCGTTACTGTTGGTGTTAGTGACTGTGTGTCCAACGCGTTTTATTTATAGCGTTTAAAATAACACTATAACTTTTATCTACATAATTTAAGTATATGTATATACACAAGTTATCTGTTAATGTCAAATGTTATTACCAATGTCGCATCTCAAATAATGCATTACACCCTTGGCTACATCTGCGTATTGGTGCGTTACAGCATTATGACGCAGGTGTAGCAGAGGAATAAGAAAATAGGTAATAAATATATGCTTACTAGCGGCCCCGGCAGACGTTGTCCTGCCTTTAAAAAATAAAATTCTAGAACCCGATCCCAGAGCCACGTACCGGTTCTAATTGCGAATCTAAACCATCCGGGTACCCACTCAAACATACAAAAACAATCACCAAAATCGCTCCAGGTGATTAGGAGGATTCCAGAACCCGATCTCAGCGCCACCTACCGGTTCTAATTGTAAATCTAAAAGAGTAATATATATTTTTTTATTTTAAGTCATGACAAAATAAGATTAAAAATCTTGCCAAAAAATTAAAAGTTAGTAATTAACAAATAAAAAATAGGGGTTGATCGTAGAGGGGTGAAAATTTAGGGTTGTATGTATTTTTGTATGTTGTATCATAAAAAAATAGAAATTAAAAATTTTGTCTAAAAAATAAATAAAAAAATTTGGGGGTGGACTACCCCTAACATTTAGGGGGATGAAAAATAGATGTTGGCCGATTCTCATAGATACCGGATAAGCACAAAAAATTTCATCAAAATCGGTCAAGCCGTTTCGGAGGAGTATGGCAACGAAAACTGTGACACGAGAATTTTATATATTAGATTATTTATTTGGCAGACAGACAAAATATGTATAACCAAATTAATCAAGTTGTGCTTGTTTTGTGGAGTTATGTTTAATTATTGTTTATTTATACCTAAAATATGGGTATTTGTAATTATACAATAAATCAGTTTGTTAAATGACAAAATGGAAGGCGTAACTCATTGATATTGATTTCTGTCTTTCTTTCAACTTCACGGAATTGGAAATGTTATGAAATTCTGTACCCGTGCACTTCTGATATACGAATGAATATAGGATTTTGTGGTGATTGCTTCAGGTAACCGTGTTATTCGGATAATTATATACAATAATTTCTGCGCGATTTGGATCTAAAGCTTAGGTGAGTTCAGCTTATTCAACCTATAATTAGGAAATGCGGTATAAACATAATTATGTACAATCTGCAAAGGAGACGACTATACACTATAAGGTACTTTTATCATGAAAATAGGATGATTTCTGTAGAATATGGACATGGAATATGAAAATCTTAAAATTTTCAATTTTTATACGTTTTAGTCTAGAATATAATAATGATTTAAAAAATAGATCTTATTAGCAAGAAAAGAATATCTGTGTCGCCCTCTAATAATAAAATTTAGTGATTTTTTCAGATCTAAATGTTTTACTCGCCGATTACCTTTCCCAGCATTCTTCTTTCGTGTTACGAAATTCACGCGGGTGAAGCCACGAGAAAAGCTCTAGTATAATACAAAATCTCTTGGAGTTATGTTTTCAATCGAAAGCCATTTAATAAAAGAAGGCTATAAATTTTCACATTCCGTTCCGTTATACACGACAGCGCGACGCAGCAGCCAATCTAAAAGATTAAACATATATAGAAAACGTATACATGTTTTCTAAAACTAACTGTTAATATGAGTTTTGACCACGATATTACCAATTAATGGGTGGACGTGTCATGAAGCAGACAGGCGAGCCAATGAAATTATAATTGAACATGTATAAAATGGAGTAGATTGAATACAAAGTTAAAACCTAATAACAACTGGGATTAATAATTGACAGGCAAAAAAACACCGGTTATAATTATCATCGATACGTTTCTTTTTAAATATGGCCTCGTACGATTTCTGAATCTAGTCAGTGTTCAGTTATTTATGAATATTCAAGTTTTAGAATCTTCAAGATAAACATGCAACAGACGAAAATAGGACCTATAACCCTCTACCCTCTATGCTACTAAGTTCTTATGGCAAATCAAAACTCTCGTTTCAAACAAAAATTTAAATTTTCCATACAATTTTTGCTCAATATCGTTCTTAAAGCCTGTTAACAATAAGTTGAACACTTCAACAGTAAATTGAACTTATTCAACAATTTTTATTGGAGAAAAAATATTATTTATTATTATTAGTAGTTTTTTAGTTTTATGTTTTAATACCCTCAACAACTGTTGACTAATTTGATAAAAACGTTATAGTACATAATGTTCAAACCGTGGCTGTAATAAATCGGTACATCCACCTGTCGTTATTACTTACACACAAAGTATACCAACCAATAAACTTGACGGTTGGAACGAGTAATAAAATCGTGTTCATAGCATCGCAATGTCAGTTGACGTTTGTGAACATTCAGCTTAAGAATAAGATTTCGATAAATTACAAATATTCTTTGGTTACGACTCATTTGGGTTACCCAAACTGAAGGCGACAATAATTTTAAACGACAACAAATTATACAGACTTGTAAGTTTTGAAACATGATGATTTACTAGGGAGTTTTATTTTCACAATACGTACGTATGGTTAAAAGTTAAACAATATTTGTAGAATACTAATTGTTTTTAAGCAAGAGTTGCATGTTTGTGTATAAAATCTTTTAACTATTTCATTAAATGTATCCTGGTCTAGTGGCCATAAGAACTCCATTATTTGATGTTGGTCAAAGGTGTACAATTTGGGTGTGGTTATGAAGAAGTATAAGTATAGATTATTTCAAAGCTAGTGATTGATTTTTCATGTGATCAGAGAGAGCTGATGCATACGGTTTCTCCTTCGTGGCCGGCAGCACATTGGCAACACCTCTGGTACTGCTAATGCCCATAGGCGACGGTAACCACTTTCGAACACAGTTGCCATCTGCATGTCTGTTATGCTTCAGGAATAAAAATAAAATATCTTAGATAATAAATTAGTTAGGTCTTACTACGAGGAAAATTTACAAACCGTGCCTTGAAAAAGGATAGTTAGATTCAAAATTTTCTGTACAAACTATGCAGACGGCAGCCAAGACTTCAATTTGTTTATTATTTTCATAATATATTTCTTGTTTGTTTTTATAATGGTAAATTTCATTAATAACCCTACACGACTCTGCTGAACTGTACCAAATTTCAAATACTTAAACGACCCAAATATATAATGCACTAGTACATGCCCGCGACTTCATCCGCGCTTCCCTTGAAATTCCCGCGACACAAAATATCTGTATTTAAAAAAGAATGTAAGCTATCGCTGTAGTGGAAGCTGTGTCGTATAAGCTAATTTTTACGCACTCGAATAACTACGAACGGCTCCCGGGAAAATTCCCGCGTGATTTGTGGGGAAAAAAATCACACATTTTATTACATTTAATTTTCTATCGATCAATAAAAAAGTCAGATTGGAATTCGATTTTTTTTATCTGGACATTTTAAATCATTCCCAGAAAAAATCCCACGGGATTCTCAGCATAAAAAGTAGCGCAGATTTTAAGTCTAAGAATTTGCTGTCGATCAGCGACAACCGCATCGAAATCGGCCCAGTAGTTTTTACGTGAATCCCGAACAAACAGACAAAACGATAAACACACAAACAACAAAATAAATAAAAAAATACACCGTTTATATAGTCTATTCCAGTTGTTTGTTTTAAATAGCTTAAATGTACAGACACGGCATGTTTATAATTCTATGATGTTGTAGATACTTATACTACAGATACAGATCGATATTAAAACTATGTTTCTAATGGAAAACGTGCCTATCGCACACGCACCGCCGTTAAAAGGATAGTTAGAGCAACAATACGTTCAAAATGTATTTCTGTACATAACTAATAAAGTGACTTTTATCGTTTGTGATCGCATATTAGCATTTAAGAGTTAAAAATGTAAATATAATAATGGAGTGTGAGAATTGTTGTTTTATAGCCAAGAATTCAGTCACAAAGACTTCAATTTGTTTATTATTTTCATAATATATTACTAGCAGAAGGTGATGTCAGGAGCCTTAAGAACAGACGAGCGTGCATGACAAGAGTTATGAATGTCAAAGAAGCCAGTGAGGTGTGTAAGAATAAGCCTGAATGGCGCTCTGTTGTTCGTGCCTACCCCGCAAGGGAACTGGCGTGAAGTTATGTAAGTATGTATGTTCTAGACCAGGGGTGGTAGCCTTTCAGATGGACAAATACCCTACCAACTGTTTGTTGTTTTATCGCCTCTTACGTCAGGCCGCCCGGCCGCAGGAATTAGTATTCTTTCTCCATTCCTGCACGGATAAACGCTAAAAAGCACGAAGTGAACTCTCTGTCTCAATATTAATTAACTATTGGATACTTAATTTCAAAATTAATTGATAAACTATGCCATCCCTTTTATCCCATTCTTCCTATCCAATCCTGAAGGCTGGAGACGCGTTGGCCTCGCTCCTGGTATTGCAGACATCTATAGGCGACGGCAATCACTTTCCATCAGCGGGGCTGTCTGCCTCTTTGCCAGCTTCGTAATAAAAAAAGAGACTATATTTTTTAAATAATTAAACTTACAAACAGTTTTAATAACGAAAATGACTAATTTTATAAAAATACTAAGACGCGTTTAATAGCCGCTATCTGGCTGTCTAGTAAAAATAATGCACATTAAATATCGCCTAGATTATAAATAAACCCTTAACTTTTAATGCTAGAAAACATTACGCTTATTTAATAGTACAGTGTTATATGAGAATCCGCTAATGAAATAGCTATAAAATAAATTTACTTTATCTTAATGTCTATTGGTTTATCATTTAAATAGCAAGCTTTATAGAACCGTTTATAATTATTATTAGTTCTTAAGAACATACGAAAAATTATTCTACTAAATCTATCTATACTATCTGTACTAATTCTAATCTATGCTAATATTATATAAGTGCAAAGGGTATTTGCCCCTCTGGATGGCTATCACCTCTGGTCTAGAGAATGCTGCCATTCAGAGATCTGCATTAAGAGAGCAGTAGCACATTTGTAACGCCTTTGGTGTTGCAAATGTCCATAGGCGATGGTAACCGCTTTCCATCATGTGTACCGTCCGTCTGTCTGCTGAACTTTGAAACAGCGACTAAAAAAGCGACACTAAAAAGAGATAAACACATAAATCTATAGGGCTAAGCCTGTGAGAGAATGAGATACCACTTTTATTTAAATTGTGCTGCACAGATTAGAAAGTCAATAAGATGGATAATTAAACATAGATCCAATTTGGACCGAAATAAAACTGATAATAATATTTTTAGACTAAAATAGTGAAAATTTTAAAGTGATACCTATGAAGTTTTTTTTAATTATGATATGTTGACTGATGTAGGCTAAAGGAATTATATTTATATTAATAAATGTTAGAGAAGAATTATTTGTGAGTATATATTCTCTGAAATTTCACTTCTACTGCGTGTGAACTACACGCACACACAATTTTTTTTTAATACTGAACCATTGTTTGTACACAAAATTCAATGCAGGTGAATTAATAAATTATTGAAACGAGTGACCGTAACGCAACTAACCTGCATTTCAAAGGTATAAAAAATTAAAGGGGTATAAAAAAAAACAATTTATATTAATCATCACAGTTTAAACTTATAAATTAGACTCTTATTCCCTGGAATATGTTTGAAAAAAAAATACCTTTCATTTGATACTGCGATGATATTGCTAAACTTTTGTAATAACAGATTTCATTATAAAAAATATTCAAATAACGTGACTAATTCGAATCTACAAATCAAATAGATGCACGTATAATATATACTTATATCAGTGGCGTGAACTTCATACAACTCGATTCCCCATAGCCTACCTTTAAGAAACTAGCGACCAAAAGGTCGAAAGTGCCATGCATTAACTGGCGTTTACGCATTCTGTTCAAACGTATTACCACTAGTGCCTTTTAAATTAACTAGCGACTAAAAAGTCGAAAGCGCCGTGAATTTATTGGCGGTTACGTTTTTTATTCATATATATATATATATATATATATATATATATATATATATATATACATATATATATATACACATATATATATATATATACATATATATATATATATATATATATATATATATATATATAATTACTGTATTACTCTATCTATTACTCTCGGCGGCTTAACACACGTATTGGATGAATTAGCAACTCACCCGACCGGGAACCGGCTTTTGCTCCAAAATATGCGGTAAGATTGCAAAATTAAAAATACAATGTCTAATAAAAAAATACATCGCGAGTCAGACGTTTTTATTTAGTGTAAGTTTTATTTACAAAAATAAATTCAGTATACTGTGGTTCACCATTAAGACGTAAGTGCTTGTGAATTTTTATAGTTTCTTTTTGTTTTTATTTGTTTATCGTTTTGATGTTCACGGATTTACTTAGTTCTTTGTTCATTGCAGTGACTTTTTTTGCCAAAATGGCTTTAATTTGTTTGAAAACATTTGCTCCACTCACTACTTGCTTGACGGAGAAACTTAATTTTCGAAACCTAGTTTTGAAACCAAAAAACATGTTATTATGACTGTGCTCTTCCAAACATAATAATTAATTACAAGAGGCGAGATGGCTTTTTTAAACATTTTCATACATCTTTGTACGTTAGGTATACTTGGATGACAGGTAGTTGCAAACTGAATAAAATGTTTTGTTTTCCATATTTGTTATTCTATGATTACAATTCAGTTGTGTGTTCTGATCGTCTGGTGCGGATTTTGCGTATGTCTAAAAAGGCTTTTTTCGAAGCCACTTTTATTACAATACATCAAAGTCACTGCCATTAAATCCTATGTTGTTTTGTAGCTGATAGTAGGCCTTAATTTCTACAATAGCGCTGTAGGGCGCTTGAAACATACAGTATGTTTTTTCAACCGGCTTACCCTAGCTGCAATCTTCGAAAATTAATACGTGTAGTGTGGCCACGTCAGGGTCTAACACGAAATATACATTAAGTAAAAACTAACTTTAATACTAAAACTACTTCGGGTTGCATAATTACAATACAGTGTCTTTTACATTTTTAAAATACACTATATGTATTTTTGAAATACCCTGAATTGTACCACAACTCGGGTTTTGTCCTTGATATGACATTTACAAATCTCAGTTTTACAATTAAAGTATTGTTTAGGATATTGTCTTTCATAACAGTTCTTATACTATATTGTAACCTAAATGCATTATCGGTAAGCGTTTCTTTGTTTATTAGTGAATAAGAGCCCACTTCGTAAATGGAAACTAGCAACGAGAGACAACGCATGCTCAGAGCCTGCATTCCGGGCTGTACTCGCGCCTCATACCTAGAAAAAGTATATTGAGTGCGTGGGATTCGAGGAGGGAAGCAAAATAAACATAAAAAATACAACACTACGTAAGGAATAGTACAAAGCATCATGTTTTTACATCCATACCATTGTTATTCCAAGTATGAATCCATACTTATAATTTAATAGCTACATAAGTGAGCTTTGACTGAAACATCTTGTCACTGTAGTGGTGTTCTTGAAGAAAAGTTTAAGTTATTTTTCTCTTTTTTTTTAAATAATTAGAACGTAAAAAACATAATACTTACAGGTAATATAGTATGAACCGTTGTTATTTAGTTGGACGAATCATTTTGCTTCCATATGCGCACCGTAGTCATACAAAGCAAAAAACTACCTTACATTTCACAAACTACTCAACGGATGTTATTCAAACCTTCATCCTAACCTCCTTCAAAATTCCACTTCGTAGTTTATTTGGAGGGATAAACAGTTGTTACGACATTGACTTCAAAACACATAGGTTTATAATAAAAAATAGTGTTAAAGAAAAATAGTTGCGACTTAAATGACTAGACAAACAAACACATATACAAAGATAGAAATACGATTCAGAATTGTGCAAAACAAAAATGAAAAATGAACAAAATGAAAACATTTCCGTAAACTCTTGATATTTTGAGCCCTTGCTGTTAGCGAATTCGTTGCACCTTTCAACAGCTTTCAAGTATAAAATTTGATATCGACACTTTATGAATATGCGTAGGAAGGTTGTATCGCGAAATGATTTTAAATGTAGGTCGACCGAATATCGATTCAGATTTACGTAATTGGACATGGAAGTAATTGTATATCTATGACGCTTTTAAACGCTTTTTTCACCCAAGGCTGTGATTATAGTGCCCGTATATGATTTATTCTTTATTAGACACTATTCACCACTAGAAAGGTAAACGGTTAAAATTAATATATGTATACATCATCACACATGTTGCTGTTTTTAGATTGTTATGTATGTCAATATTAAGAGACAGCATCTACAAAAGCATTATGTTATACTAGCTTTTACCCGCGGCTTCGCTCGTGTTAATGTTATCCTACGGGAAACGTACATTTTTCGAGTTAAAAAGTAGCCTATGTGCTATTCTAGGCTACATATATATAACTAGCAAAAAGCGGTGTTTTAAGAGAACTCGCGAAGTTTTCTACCTAGTAAAAGTCCAATTGATATTATACATGTATTATTGGTTTTATAATTTTCGACAGATAGCTTTAGGAATAGAATAAAGTTCTAATTAATAAAAATTGTTACATCTTCTTTTTAAGGTATATATGTATAATGATATATAACACATCTAGAAATAAATTGAAATTATTATGTCGAAGCCCAAATTTGAAAGTGCGATAGTTTCTCAATAAAGAATACCACAAAAATGCATAGATTGTGGGATAGTGTTAAGGCTCGCTTCATTCGCCCTGATAATCAGATGCATTCAGCTGTTCTAGCGTGATTGAGCAACAAATATCCGTCGAAACTTTCGCATTTACATATAATGTTAATATAGATTTTATAATATTGTCATTCATAGAAATGTGGACATAGCTATAATTAAATGTTTGTTTGTTACGCTTCATGACCTTGGGAATGAATTGTTAGTCACGAAATATTATAGGTAGGTAGGTACATTTAATTTATAGCCAAATGGCTTAGTGCGCGACGATGGCAAGAGGATGGTTGGAATGTCACTTATTCCTCGGAAACATGGGAAGGCCGCTTACGCCGTCTCCTCCTTCTGCGAGCAAGTCATGTTTGCGAAGGAGGAGGCGGAACGGGAGCGTGAGCGTAATTCCCTGCTTCGCTTCCGCCAAAGGAGGACGCGTCGACGCCAGAGGTCGGATAGTGATCTTCGGCTGCCGTAAGCGGGCGGCGCGGGGGGGGCCCTAGGGGTATAGGGGTTCTCACTCACCCGCATATGCCGTCGAGTTGAGTGATCTCTCTTCCCGTGGGGCGCGATACAGACCGCCCCACGCATGGATAAGACCTAGCTGTAGCCGGGGGACACGTCCCCTGGCATTGGAAGAGGCCCAGTGAGGGGGCCCATGCCTGCCAGGGCACGCGGAGTTGAGAAGCCTGCATGCACGTAGCCCTGGCATAAGGCGCAGGACAGAACACCCAAAGGTTTTAGTGGGTATTCCTAACTGGAGAGTGGCAATAGCGTAGCACCAGTATTGACTGGGCACGCTAGTGCCACCCCGTCTGGTGAATCCCACACTCACACGGGTCGCGAACATCCCCCCAGGCTTCTGTGCCTGTCGCGACTTAGTCCTCAAACAGATTTCCCCTGGCCAAAAAAAAATGGGAAGGCCGCTTGTGTGGGACGCGACATGCGTTGACACTCTCGCGACATCACATCTTCCAGTGACTAAATCAGGGTATGGCAACGCTGCTTCAACAGCTGAAGATCTCAAACAGCGCAAATATGGAACTCTAGAAAGGGGTTACATGTTTGTGCCGTTTGGAGTTGAAACTTTAGATCCGTGGGACACCACGGACCTAAAGTTTCAACTATAAATTTCTTTGAAGAAACCCTTTGCGATGGGTCCATCGCAAAGGGTTTCTTCAAAGAAATTTGTAAGAAACAAAACAGAAGGCTGGTTCGTATTTCGCGCAACGAATCAGCATTGCCGTACAGCGTGGCAATGCAGCCAGCCTTCTGGGCACGCTTCCCTCTGGCAGCGATTTGTTACATACTTTATATTAATTTATTTATACTTTTTAAGTATTTAGTTAAGTTTTTCTTTGTATTATTCATAATTTATGTATATTTTGAAGTAAAATGACTGTTGAGAAGAATAAATAAAACATTGAAATAAAAACCATTTGTGATATAGGTACTATATATCTCGGAAGATGGGATAGTTTTCAAGACTGGATTTGTAATTTACACAAGCGAAGCCGTAAGAAAAGTGCTCGGCTCGGATTTATCTCACATGTTTATAAACGGTATAGAGCCTAGACTTCAGTAGCGATTGAGTTGTAGATATCTATCACCTTTCAGAATAAAGAATTGAATCTGAACAGAATAATCTACTAAATAGACTAAGAATGTATTAAAAAAAGTTACAAAAGTGCAATTTTTTCTATTAACCATGCCAACATATATTATCCCATTATAAAATGTTTAATTAAAATAAATCTGTATATTGATTAATCCGTATGACGCGGACAGTCTACATACACGTTCGTATGTACATATATTCGCCGCCTGCGACTTTCACACAGTCGGGCGCGCCCATATTAATTGCTCCCGTTCTTCGGCGAAGCTTTATTTATTGCCCTCGTCAGTGATTGTGAAAAGCTTTGAGTGTACATTAGTTTTAGTTTTATCTCGTGTATTTGATCTGACGTGTGACACACGAGTGCCTGCCAGAGATATGTACGTTGAGCCGCCACTACTTAGCTCACCAGACAACTATTTTGTTAGACTTTCCGCAAGAAAAGTGTACCGGACGCAACATCACGATACGAAGTGCGTATTCCGTGAGAAAAGTGTCGCCAAAGTTATTTGTAGTCGTCTCAGTGCGGCAACACTCGCGATGTAAATAAAAAATCAATTATTATCTAAACAAAATGTAAGCGGTCGCGAGCCGATGTTCTTAGAGAAATAAACATTAATTGTTTGCATAACGACCGCCGCCAAAACCAATATTTGATATTCGAAAATACTATTCTAATGTATGTCGCGGTACACTGTCCCCACTCTGGACATCTAGCACTTTGCGGCTCTTTTGGTGTCTGTCCATATTACGTGATGTTAACGTTATTAACTTAAAGATAAATTCCTTCATTAATTATTACCTATTTATTACTTACTACGTTTTTTATTTTCCTTGTGATTGAATCTTCTCATACATTACAGGTTGCTGGTATAAAACAAATTTCCAACACATTTTTTTACAGACTATTTTTACTCGGTATTAGTGCTTTAAGACGGGCCTTTCTATTTTAAAGAAACACAATACAAATGAACATACATTCTATTATTATCTATTTTCTATTATTTTCATTAATGAAGCAGAGACCGCACCGAACTTTAGCGGCATTTAGCAATAGATATCTGTACAATTGGCACTTTTTCATACGACATTAGCTATTGTCCAGTATCCTGCCGCTAATCTGGAGCAATCATAAATATTCGGACAGACTATAAGAATTAAACATACATAAAATGTTTTAAGCACTCGTCAAAACATAAAATATTACATTCGTATTAAAATATACATTTCCGGCAGACTACCTTCTAAAACTAGTCAATGTAAAATCGTATAATGAATACATATTAAAGCTTTATACCTATATACTAAGAAATTCGGTAACCTAGTAATTCATAAAAGTAACGTAAGAGAGCGAGCGATGTTGATTACATTTTATTAAGCAGCCTTGATTATTTTATTGACATCTGATATAGTAATTAGTTATATTGAGGTCTCTTGTTATGAATAAACAAATATATTATTAAACAGTACCTAATAATTAATATTCATTAAGTGCTGGATATATGACGGTATTTATGTGTTATACGCTGAATTTTGACATAACATCAACTTATAAAATTAAGTTCGGTTGGTTTATAATCAAATTTTAATAAATAACGCATTAGGCAAAAAATGGCCACGCTTCAGGTCTCATGGCCAAACTTGCTATAAATCTGTTGAGGAGTGCTCCGCTGGCGGTGCGGTGGTAGCGCGGCGCGGGCGCATGGCAGCGACGCGGAAGTGAGTCGTTAGAACGCTACCTCCAATATTACCATCTAATTATCAACAATAAATGCGGAGTTGATTTTTAAACAATGCGTCACTGCTAAATCTGATCCTTTTTGTAAACACTTATTTACCTCTTAGAAAATTCACTCGTTCCTTTGTTATTTTTCTTTTAATTACTTTATAATTTAAAGGAAAAGAAATTAACAGAAACAATACCTACGTACCAATGTAATTCTGTAATAAGACAAAATGGTATATTGTTATTAGGTAAATCATCTTAACTACTGAACTGTCTAATAACTTACAGAAACATTTCTTTTCAGTTCAATAGGATTAATGTAAAATTCAAATATTTGCACATTGCTAAATATTTAAATTTCACCATAATTGTGACTGTAGATTACGCTATTATACCTATGAGTTTCTTTCAATAAAATGAATGATTAAGACAAACACGTAAACAAAAGTAGTATATGAAGCTTTGTTATTGTGATGTACATATTTAATAAACGTATATCGAGATTGGAAAAATAAAAGTATTTTCTATTGATGGCAAATTTTAAAAGTAATTTGATTGATAAAGCTATATTAAAATGTCAACGTATATTATCAGCATCTAATGTTTTAGTAAAGAAATTATCACGATGAACTGGTCACTGTTAACTTTTATAATTACACAACAGTACCTGTGGAACAAGTTAAATACTGGTCGCGGAGGGGGAGCTGGACTCCCCGCATCAACTACCGAGGGCGTATTGCATGATGTGCGCCAGGTAGTGGTCAGTTGGCGACTCGTCGGATAGGGGTCACTCGTGCACAATGCGGTGTCCGGTCCACCCTGCCCCACGGCACTTTTCGAACGGGGTTTGATTTTGGAACAGGTTCGCGTCGGATCCGCGGACGCCGTACAGTTTGCTCAGTGCGCGGTCGACGTCGGTGCGGTCCGGGTGCGGCGTGGTTTGCTACTGCTGTGCCGACGAACGATCGCCCCACACGGCCCCGGCTCACCGAACACTCACTCGGCCCGCATATAGAAGGGTGACGAGGCATCACATCCTTTTGACCCAACACAAGGGGATGATACCAAAGCAAACCATTTATGCTTGCTATCAAAGTCTTAAAGTGTAGCTACATCTGCGATAGTGTTACAAATATAGACCGTTTCACGCAGATATAGCGAAGGGTTTAATGCGTTATTTGAGATGCAAAAAATTAATAACGTTAAATGTCCACAGATAACGTACGTATACACACGAATGTGGCTAAGCGTTAAGGGCATTATTTTTTAACACTTTAAATAAGACGCATTCGGCCACAATTTAGTCAGGAGCGGCTGCTCCTGCTGCAACATTCGAATTTAAGACATAACTTAAAGAATTTGCAATGGACCTCATTGTATTGATTTGGCTTTTTTATTCATCTGTATGATGATATTGTACAAATATTAAGATGACAAAATGAATCCGCTCGGTCTCTAAAACTTTGCAAAGATTGGTAGCTCATAATGTAAAAAAACGATTACATGATATCATTATCAATTTACTTCAATTGATCTTAACAAAATAATATTTTCGATAGATAATTTTAAAGAATATTAAGTCGAAATTTTAAATTGAACTAGAAAGGTTCTTCATAATCGTGCCTATTTAATTACTAAAGAAAAATAACAGAATACCGTAAATGTTGCATATAAACATTCATTAAACTAAAAATTAAAAGCAAATATAAAATAAAAAACGTTTAATACATCTACAATATTTAATTACGATAATACAACGTGAGAAAAGAGTAGACGTTGTAAGAATTAATTAAAGTAATGGCCTAAGGAAACATAAAACATCGTCAGTGGCGAGGTAATTAGAAGTTAAATTTGAGTGAGCTCGCAAAGGCGTGGAGCGTTGGGCGAGCGGCGCAAGCCACGAAGCGCCGCGGAAGCCAGAACCCGGAGCCCATAGCCCATTGCCCACTGCCCGCTATCCATTGCCCAGTACCCACTTCCCACTCAAGACAAACCCTTAACGTAAACACATTAATACCCGATTCCTATATCTTACTATTCAATCACGTTCCTTACCATTATCGGTTGAACTTTGACATTACTTCTATAGGGCTTATGTTAAATTTTAACCGATACTAAGTCAAATGAACGGTTGGTATGATATAGGAACCGGCCTGGAGGAGCAAAGAAGAAAATCATTAGGAATGTCGCCCGAGTGCCTGACAGCTTACATATAGTGAAGAGTCCTGTAACTCTTTCCTATTTGTCTATGGAACCCTAAATCCTTCTATTTATCGAATCGAAAATACTTCATATCTCAAAAACAACTTAATGAATTTGGTCCAACCCCTTTTCACTGAAAGTATAATGGTTGTGACATACTAGACTTTTCATGACTCGTCTGTCTATTTTTTCCGTAAGTCTTTACGGAAAAAATGGACAGAGATTATCACGTTTTGTCAAATATATAAGTTGTTTTTGTCAAAATAACCACGAAACCCTAAAATGTTTCAATTCCATCTCATCAATCTAAGCTTATAATTAGCCCACCACGCAGACTAAGTTTAATTGAATGATAAAAGTGGAACACTTACGTCAATTGATTGGAACCGAAACAGCTTTAAACATTTACCGTCTCCGAATTTTATTATAACAACCATTAATTTATATTGCGTTACAGATAGCGAACGATTTAGACTTGGCTTTTTTTACCGTTTTACATAATTACAAAATTATGCCTTATGTTTACGAGTACGTGAGTACCGGTCCGGTCTGCGCCGGCCGACACGCTGCGCAGTCGCACCGCGCCCACTCCCCGCCGGTTAATCAGAGAATTAGAGAAGCTCTCGGTGAGCTGCTCACTTGAGATGGATTGGCACAGATAATGTGTCATGTTCATTTTTAAGTAGCTACATGATACTAACTAGTCAAGAAAATCATTAATGGACTGACTGAATTTTTAAATGTACTATAACAACGCATGCGTATGCTTATTAATTAGTCACAAGATATGTAAAATAACTATTTCATTTAAGTTCAATAGAGATCATTCTACATGATATTACAAAGTGAATCTAAAAGAAAAAAATAAGTAGGTAATGAAGTGCTAAGAATTAGAATTGAAAAGGAATAAATACTAGGTATAACAATCGCCCAAAAAAACTCCAAATTTTGACACGAATAGATCACGCCACAGGTCATTTTCTCTCGCTTTTTAGAGTTGTATTAAATAATACATAAAAGAATTGGACCAAATAAAGAATTTATTTACCCAGAAAATGGCAGTACAAAGACAAAAAATACACTTAAACATTTGTATATTAAATTTAAGATATTTCCAACAGATGAGGTTGGTATTTCAAAACAAAGCTAGCTATGGAATTTCCTCCAGCACAATACTGATTTTCAGTGCTAACCCCACCTCGATTAAATCTTTACGACCCATCGTGAATTATTAAATTAAATAATATGGTCAAATAATTTTACATAAAGTAGAATACAGCACAATATATAAAAATATAGGGCGCATGAAAAAGGTTCGATAAACCGTTAAAAAAAAAAATTTATTGCACTGCAAGCGCATTGAAAATATCTCGTTACCTAAATATAATATTAGTCTATATTATTGAATCAGTCAAAAGTAGTATTTTGTTGTTCTCAATTTTTATACATAACTAAAAGCTTTGTTCGTAATCACATGTTATATTTAAAAGTATCCTACTTTATGATAGTTATCAATTGTAATTGTATACCAAAATCCACAAAAATTGGATCATTTCCATTACGGTAAATAAGAAAGATACCAACACAAACAAAATCAATTTCGTGTTTATATATTAAGTATTAATTATAGTAACAGTTGTATTTCACTTCGTTGTTTCGTAAGGTGTATCAGTGTAGCGGAAGTTGGGTTCTAATTTAAATTCAATACCAATTTATTAAGGCCCCTATTGTTGCAAAAAGTGGAAAGTGGGGTGCAAACGAAGCAACTTTTTGTTACTATTTACTGACTAATAATTTACCAAAAAATATAAATCTTCACGACATGAGATTAAGTCCAGAAAACAATTCACCAAATCACATGGGTATATACATATGTCTATAATTATATTGTTTTTGTACTATATGCACTGTGTATACTTATCATCATTATTTATAGACTGCACCATCGTCGGTTTTAAAAATCTATTAATCCCTGCCAAGTATTGCCTATAAGAGATCGCTTTTTGCGATAAGGCCGCCCATTGTACTACTGTTTGTATTTTTCTCCTTCTCTTTGTCTATGATTTGGTGTAAGAGTTTCCTTACTTTACCCTTACAAATCACCTGCACAATTATTGACATCATATAATTTTACTCCTTAATTTTTTATCAAAATAGGTTAATGAATTATCTACATCTTTATAAAAGAAATAATTTGGGTTTATTTTTTTAAATACTACTTTATTTTGTTCACAATAAAATAATAGTGCATCTGAAAAACGACAACGTTTTGGAATCCCCGCTATTGCCCGAAAAATTAGTAACGAAAATCCTTAAGGAAGTTGGCACCGCTAAAAACCTTAACAAGACTTATTATAACTAATTCATATAAAATGGATATATTGCCGCATTTAACACACTTCACAAATAAAAATGTTAATATTCCCGTTTAATATTTATAGTGCATTGACAGAATTTAAAACAATTTAGTTATTTAAACGAAATTTAATATTTTGGTTTCAGAAATTAATTATTTTTAACTTCATTTTAATATATTGAACGGTATACCGACGTTGTATGATTGGCTTAATACGTACAAGCACTGATTTTGGTAAATAATCACTGTAAGTACATTGAGTAGGTACTTTCGCGGGCCGAATGTAATAATAATTGGAGGGTCCGATTTATCACATTACTGTTCTCCGAAATGCCCGAACAGTTCTTGTGCAAGCCCTTCACGTCGTGCGCACGAAAATATCTCAAGGAGTCCATGCCGAGTGCACGTAATTATAGGTGGAAAATGCATGCATGGGAAGTTTGTCCGAGTTATTTTTTTATCTCAGATTATTTCAACTGACCGTTTAAAACGTGCAAAAAAGAAACAATTCGATACGAAATTTCCTTTATTCCGAATGACCCTTCATTTGCGACATAAAAACATAATCTATAGCATTACTAAAGAAGGGTCAAAGCTTTCACAAAGCGATATACGTACCTTCCCACACTGGTCATCCGTGGGTACTGGTCATCGGTGGTCATCGAATGTTTTGTTTAGATATTGTCTCCCTAATAAAATACAACCCTTTTCGCTTTTGAATGGGCATGAAAGACAGCGCTTAGTTACGTGCAAGACATGTCTTTGAATTACGCGAAAGGGCGCCATTCATCGCTGCAGCAGTCGGCAAATTTAATTCAACGCCAAGTTTTCGAAAGGAGGTATCGAGAATGGGGCATAAGTTTACGACATGGCTTTTGATTTTGTACATCCTAACTGTTTTATTATATTACTGCTTTTGCCAGTTACTGACGTAGGAACAATATCAAATACTAAATCGCACATATTAAACAAAGATCACGTAAAAACCATGTTAAACATACTTGCATGTGTGAAGATATTACTAAAGGTACATGAAAAATGACAATGAGAAAGTTTAATTATCCATACATACAACATACTTTTCAACGTGATGTTGTTATAAAATATATTATGTCTATTACTATTAGTAAGTTGGTTCTTCCTTGTGTTCGTGAGAAAAATAAACAATCATGAAATTTGGTACCTATAAATATATTTTTATTAATAGCAATGAACATAGAAAAACGCGATAGTTTCCCGATATATGGATTTAAAATTCAATGACCTTAAGGACCCGTTCGTTTATAATGAAATTTATAGTACATATGTCAATTTTTATAACGCAGATGAACGTAGTACTTTACCCCTGAAAAAGAGATTGGTTCCGTGTAATACGCATGTGATTTTATACAAATGAAACTAAATGTAATAACTATAGTAATTTAGTCTTTATTTACTTTCGATCTATATCGTCTCTTTAGATGTCCATAGGATACATCACGAAAATTATATATTTTAGTGGGTTATGGATTGGAAATGTACATACGCGAAGGATGTCGCGATATATTCTCTAGTTACAGAATATCTTACAAGACCGTCACGCCATTACTCTGTATTAGAAATTATATTTGCCAGTAATCTGATAGGATGAACTTAGTATATTATAGCAGTTTTGGCTTGATGATCACCATGCATTACCCACTAGGAATGCTGTGCCATAACTGTTTTAAGTTTACATACGATCGGCACTAGCACCGACCGGCACAGCTTTCTGTCTGTGGCCCGGTGCACTCCACGGGGCACGCTGGGCGGGGCGCACGTGTGAAGCGGCCTCTGCCTGGCACGGTACAAACCGACACTTGGAGAAAGTCAATGGCCATCATGATACCTGCGTGTCGATAAATTTATGCGTCCTTTGTCTCTTTTCGACGATTTATCAAAGGTATTGTATCGATGCCACAAGTGCTTGTCTCGATAAACGTCACAAACAGGAGAAAACGGTCACAACTTTTGTTGTTCAGTATATTATTATTTATCTACTGAAGAATCTCGGGAGATATTCTGATATGAATACGAAGTGGAATCAACCCTTAACGAGCAGAGGTTCGCCGTCGCATTCCTACAAGAGCACTAATATAAGCGGACGCTCAAAGGCGTGCACTATTATTACTGCGGGAATCCCGCTGTAACAAGATAAGCAACGAAACAGAATAATAATAAAAACCGTAATGTATTGAGTGCCGTAAATTGCTTGTTTTGTTCACATAGGCCGCAGGCACATCAATTTGACCCTTATCGAGAAAATAACCGACCAAAACACAGTCCTATTAACTCCCTCGAGAAAAAATTAATTGTTCGTGATTATGGACTGTGTATAATTGATTGTTGGCAAGGAATGGACGCGACAAGCTCCTGACATATTAAATTGCCACTACTGATCATTACTTGATATTACTGTGAAATACAAAATTATCATTACATAGTTTACTTATTGGAAAATTTTCTAATCTATAGCAAATGTGAATAGACATTTCAATTACATATGTAGGCGCGTATCCTCTTTTTTATTTACGAGGGGAAATCTGATTGAAGGCCATCAGCGGCACAAGGGGGGAAAGTCGCGGCTGGTGTGTGGGATTCGCCAGGTCGGTGTGGCACTAGCACCTCTAGCCAGAACTAGAAGTGCTATTGCCACACCACATTTAGGGATACCTACTAAAACCCCTCAGTATTCCGTCCTTACTCCTTAATGCTAGAACCTCGGGTATATGGCCTAGCCCCTCCGCTGACCCTGGCAGACGGTGGCCCAACCTGCCTCATCCACTGCCGGGAACTTCTTTTGTCCCCCGGCAACTTCAAACTCTCATTGCCTGGGGCGGTCTGTAATGTGCCCCACGGGAGGAGAGGTGAGAGCACGCGGAATACGTCGCGCCTGCATTTCACAGGCGCGTATCCTAGAATAACAATCATTGGCAAACAGACGTTTCAAATCATAATCCAAAAAACTTGGCTAAGAGGTCTGTAACAAACAAATCTGTCATGTGCGTCTCGCCACGCACGGTGACGGGTTCCGTGAAGGCGATGTACGACCAAAGGCTTTGTCATTTGGTTACGAATATATGAACTAAGCATCAAAATACATCGTATAGCAAAGCTACTGAACAGATCTTGTTCATCTAAATTTCCTGTGAGTTATAACATCTTAGGCACGAACAACAGAGTGCCATTTAGGCCCATTCTTACAGACCTCACTTGCTTCTTTGACATTCATAACTCTTGTCATGCACACTCGTCTGTTCTTAAGGCTCCTGACATCACCCTCCGCTAGTACACGATCAATAGTTCCCGCAAGGGAACTGGCGTGAAGTTATGTATGTATGTATGTATAACATCTTATTTTTAGAGTGGCATATAAATTACATCTTGAATTTTATCTCTATAAACGCAATAGTCTACGAGAAAAATATCATGGATACATGGCTATGACAAGACAAACGGACTATAACATTGTACATGAGTTCCGTTTATGCACAAATTGCTACATTATCCTAAGAACCGGAACCATGAGCCGTCACAGAACCGCGAAATTCCGCCACTTTACCGATTGTCACTTCAAAAGTCGGTTTACGCATGAATATTATTACAAAGTACGAGACTAATTTCTAACTACCATAATAGTTATCAGCATTCGGAATTTTTGCCGGAAACTTACAACAGTTTTATTTTTTAAAGCTTACATAATCACACTGTATTTGTTCAATCTTAACTTTAGGTATAGGTATATATGATTGTTGAACTTTCCACAAGAATTCCGTTATTTGACGTCAATCAGGCCAACATTTGGCTGACACTGGACTAGGAGATTATGTGTAGATATTAAAGATTATCTAAAAATCGTAATATTCATGATAACATTGTCTAGAAACACAAATTGTGCAAGACCCTATTTAAAAACAATGTTCTGCGTTCAAAAGACAATCAACATCACTAGCTATCAAACAAATTACAAAAACCGAGAAAATAAAGGTAGGTTGCATAAATTATAAAAATCATTTCTGTTTAACAAAAACTACTTTGTAATACTCATAAAGTTGTAAAAAAATGCAGATCAATAATAAAATAAAATATATGCAAGATAACTCTTCCTGATGGCCTTCGGAAAAGTTATAACGAATGCATTCACATTTTACGTGACGTGATAATACATATTTTTTCTCCTACTGCTGGCTGTTTATGTTTATGATAAGAGCCCTAAATTTATTGATACTTAATTTTTAAACACATTTGGAACGCCCGTTAACCCAGAATGGCAATCTGTTATATTGTACACCCACTCCTAGTATTTCTTTAACAATTCTATTTCATATTCTTACAAGATTCTTTTAGTTTCCTTTTTTTAGCTAGTGTAAATCAGACACACTGAAGATGCATCTGATGGAAAGTGGTTACTGTTGCCTTTTTATAAAAATCCCATATAGTAATGCTGTGGGAAAACCACAGCTAGAAGCTCATTCCAAATACCCACGGTTCGCATGAGAACAGTTCTCAAGGAAGTAAGGACGAGCCAATGATGAGCAAGATAGAAAGAAGATGAAGGCACCATATTCTGAATAGTTCTTGCCATCATATAGGGTATAGACGGTAGACTACTATACGAATATTAGTAAAAAATCACGCATATTAGTAATGATGTATCTGTAAGTACATTTTTAAGCCTAATTTATACATGTATTAATTAAGTAGTTACTTAACTTGCGAAACTGATGAGTTACGTTCTTATCATATTAGGACATATTTTTATATTAAGTAATAAGTTATAGATTAAGTAGATGTTTACCCAAACGATGATAAGGACCTGTTAGCAAGTTAACTAACTACTTAACTAATACAAATGTAAGTCATACTTAAATCGAAGTACCTTCGTTACGATTTTAATTGTACCTTCTTCACAGTTTCAGGAATAAACTGATTGTCCCCAAAATTGTCTACGTGTATTGTCTATGACGGGCATGAACCTGATGCTTTTTATCTCGAATAATGGTATAGTGAGATAAATGAATTAAATCGTGAAACTTAGGAGGTATATGTATTCTCGTTAAAGATAATGGATCTTAGGACATTGTTATTTTCCAAAAAAGAGAATAGTTGCAGCCCTATGTGCTTACACTATTTTCGAAATTGTAAAGGATGTTTAATTTAATTATCTTAGAAAATCCAAGTCAATAAAAGCCTTAGATGGAAATAAATTAACTTTAAAGATGCAATTAAGTTATTTCTAAAACCGTTACTCAATACGAATTATTTATAGCTTTTATATCAAATAATATGTTTCAAAATTTGTAGATAACTTTTGAAGCCTTTTATGACAAATAAGGAAACCAATCGAGATTTAAATTTATATACGGTCCATTATTGACGTAATACGATAAAAAGGCAACATTAATCTTTTGCACGTTATGAAGATTATATACTGATACTTTGTGTGAAGAGTTTAATGAAATTAAATGAAACAAAGTTGTATAATAGAATTGCGAAAAGTTGATATCCGTTATCTCTACCTGTTTCTATATGAAACAGGCACAATTATATGTTGGTATTAAAAAATACTTATGTCCTGTATATAGCTTTTTCTTTTATTACATTTCCCTTCGTTGAAGGATGTCTAATATATTCAAGATATTCAAGATAGTAATGTCACATGTCTTAAAACATATACAACGCGGTGCTGGTACCTACGCTCACGTATGGAAGCGAGAGTTGGGTATGGAAGAAAGAGCATGAAAGTAGAGTAAACGCGGTCGAGATGCGAGCACTGCGCAAAATCTGCGGAGTGACGCTTGCGGACCGCGTTCGTAATACCGAAGTAAGAAAGACAGTTGGTCTGAAAGAGAGTGTCGGGGTGAAGGTAAGGAAAGGAATGCTCCGGTGGTTCGGACATGTAGAAACAATGCATGATGAAAGAATGAATAAACAGATATACAATGCAAAAGTGGATGGATGCAGAAGTCGTGGAAGGCCACGACACACTTTCCATGATCAAATTGATCGTGTACTAGCAGAAGGTGATGTTCGGAGCCTTAAGAACAGACGAGCGTGCATGACAAGAGTTATGAATGTCAAAGAAGCAAGTGAGGTGTGTAAGAATAAGCCTAAATGGCGCTCTGTTGTTCGTGCCTACCCCGCAAGGGAACTGGCGTGAAGTTATGTATGTATGTATGTATGTATATATATATATATATGGGTGTGTGTATGTATATATATATATATATATATATATATATATATATATATATGTGTGTGTGTGTGTGTGTGTGTGTGTGTGTGTGTGTGTGTGTGTGTGTGTGTGTGTGTGTGTGTGTGTGTGTGTGTGTGTGCGTGTGTGTGTGTGTGTGTGTGTGTGTGTGTGTGTGTGTGTGTGCAGTTGTGGTCATATAATTAAGAACGATTTGAAGTTCTAGAAGTTATTTTATTTCAATCGTGTCATACACAGAGATGTGTACCTTCTGAGAAGCAACTAGTTATGTTATAAAATAGCCACATTAATAGAGCAACGTGGCTTAGGAATAAAGAATAAAATCGCTAACTATTTTTTTTCACATTTTATCTATTTTACCAAAGTAACATGTTCAAGTAGTACTGAAGCTGGACAAATAATTAAGAACGATTTATTAAACTGCTCGGGAATCGTTTTGTACGACACTCACATTTAAAAAATCACAATAATATGTAGCGCAAGAAATTTAAAAAGCAATTTAATACATTTTTAACTAAAATTAATAGTTAATAGCATATCCACGGCTTTTAATTACTGCTTTACACCGGCGAGGCATTGACTCTATTAATTTTTGAGATTTCGCAAGAGAAATAGAGTTCTATTCTTAAAAAACGTCGTAGAATAGAATAGAATATTCTTTATTGCACACAAGAAAATAATACACATGGGTTGGAATGTCCAAATAACCGGTAGAACGTCTTCAGCATAAGTTAACATTGTTTCTTCCAGTCTATTTTTGTATTGGAACTGATCCCAGTTTCCTTCTATCAACTTTACAGGTGTAATACCATGTCCAGAAAAGCACCCCCAAATTTTCACATTTCCACCACCGTGCTTTAATGTAACTTTCGTGTACTTAGGGTCGAATACTGTATTCGGGGGACGTCGTACATCTCGTTTTCCATCAGAACATACTCTGTTTATTTTCGTCTCGTCAGAAAAAAGTACATTTTTCCACTGTCGCACAGTCCAGTTTTCATACTTTCTCGCAAAAGCAAGCCGGGCTTGCCTGTGGCAAAGTTTCAACATGGGTACCTTTCTTGCTATCCTACCGTGCAATTTTTCTTCTACCAAACGTCTTCGAATAGTGCGTTTTTTTTACTTTTTTTTATTGCAGGAATTCAGCAGACAGACAGACGGCCCACTTGATGGATAGCGGTTACCATCGTCTATTGACATTTTTCAACACCAAAGGTGCTACAAATGCGCTGCAGCTCTCTTAAGGGAAACTGGAACCTGGTCACTAATGCCGGAACACAACTCAAGGTTGTTATGGCGACATACTTTAGACCAGGGGTGGTAAACACCCAGTCGGGCAAATGCCCTACCACCTGGCGTGCTGAGATTGCTGAAGGGTTATTTTCACCAAAATATTATTTTCTCAGCTCATTGGACCCTTTAAAAGGATTTTGTTTTGCCATACGAACGATGTTTCGGTCATCTCGAGGAGTTGTTTTTCTCTGTTTAGGTACACGTGGAACATTCGAAGTAGTTTGATACGTAGCAAAATGCTTTACAGCGTGGAAAACCATGGTTTTTGAACATTGCAGATGGTCGGCTATCTTTTTATAAGACCAATTCTTCCAGCGTAGTTTTATTATTACTTCCCTTGTAGATTTATCACAACTTTTATTTTTTCTCATTGTTTTTTCATAAGAAGCAATCACTTTTAATCTTTTACAGCACTAAATGGCGCCAAAATTATACAAACAGTAACAAATCGACTGAGTGTTCTCTATTTAAATTTGAATAAAGGTATAAACTATTTAGCCTTGTTAATTACGTGACCAGCCAGTAAATAGGAATACTATGTTTAGAAGTAGTGTAAAAAGTTTGTCTATTTATTTTTAGTTAATCATATCAATGAATATCTGTATCAATGAATACAGCGGTATTATGGAAAAGTTTTACGATATTTAGAGAATTAAAAAAAATTGCATGCTATCACTTTTGCGTCTTAGTTTGAAAAAAATCTTTAAATCGGCGTTCTTAATTATATGACCACCACTGTGTGTGTATATACATATATATATATATATATGATTTCATTGAAATGTATAAAATTGTATATCGTCTCATTATTTTTATCATTTCGCATACAGTAAGTATACAGTATCAGTATGGACTCTCCGTGCAGGAACGGAAAAAATACTAATTCCTGAGGCCAGGCGGTCTGTCGTAAGAGGCGCAAAACAATCCACAGCCAGGTGGTAGGGCATTTGCCTGATTGGATGGCTACCACTCTTGGTTTAGAGTATGACGCCATAACAAACCAAACAGTGAAAATAAACGTCGAGGTGTTAATATTCCTATACCTCAAGTCAAAACATCTTTCGCACAGCGATTTCCCGCGTTCAAGTATCCTTTTATATGTAACAGTGAAGCTAAGATAAAAGTTTGCAACATACTCAAGCGCTCACACTTCCATACCATAAATATGTATTGAATAATGTTTCATTTTATGTATATATAAAATTATATGATCCCTGCGATACAGGCTTTGCCTAGTGCAGGGTTCTTTAGGAACCATACCTCCCTCAGAACGTGACAACCAGGATAACATACCTTAGCACAATCTTTTGTTATAGCTTCTGCCGTTGGCAGATTGGCGCCGAAGACGATTTTCGTCCTAGGCGACTTTAACGTAAAACATCTATCCTGGGGGAACGCGTACACCGATGCTAGGGGACGGGCGGTTGAGGACTGGGCTCTTCAATCTTGAACCAGGGATCGGTCCAGACCTGCGTGCGCGCGCGGGGTGGTCGATCATCGACCTGTCATTCGCCACTCATCCGGCCGCCCGCAGAGTGGTCAGATGGAGGGTGCTGGAGGAGGTGGAGTCTCTTTCTGATCACCGGTATATCAGATTCGAGCTCTCGCCCTCGCCCAGTCCGAACCCTGTTCGTGGCCATCCTAGGCTACCGCGTCGGGCTATTACCAAGCTTGATCCGGACCAAGCTGAGGAAAGGGCAGTAATCGAATGCTGGTCCTATCTAGCCGATTTGGGAAATCTGGAGGCGCAGGCTGAGCATATGCGCAAGTCCCTAACAAGGATTTGCTACGCTGCTATGCCTGGAGCCAAACGACCACCGCCGCGTACATCGGTCCACTGATAGACCCAGTAGCTGGGCGAGATGCGGAAGGCAGTCCGCATCATCAGCCATAGGCTCAAACGCAGCAGGGCGCGTCGCCCTCCAGACTATGTTGAGGAAAATGGACTCGTAGGAGAGTTCAGAGAGGCCAGGAAGGCCCTTTCGATTGCAATTTTGCAAGCGAAAACCCGGGCTCGGGCCGAGCTTCTCGAGACACTCGACCGGGACCCTTGGGGGCGTCCGTACCGTGGGGCACGAAATACGTTGCGGCCTTGCACTTTCAAGATTACGGAAACGCTCTAACCCGAGGTCTTCCGGTCGGTTATCGATGGGCTTTTCCCGGATCCGGGGATCTTTACTCCCCCCAACATGGGTCCAATCATTCCCGACACCTTGGAGGTGGAGTCTCACTCCATCACCGAGGAAGAATTAGACGTCACCCTGGACCAGCTCCGGGGCAGGAAGATGGCACCGGGGCCCGACGGGGTTCCGGATCGGCTCCTCTTCCTGACTGCTAAACATCTACCCAGCCAGCTGCGGGAACTATTCGATGCCTGTATTCGCGCAGGTCAGTTTCCGTCGCAATGGAAGGAGGGCCGATTATGCCTGATTCCTAAGGGAGGTCGGCCTCCCAACGATCCGTCCGCTTACAGGCCCATAGTTTTGCTCAACGAGATCGCCAAAGTCTTCGAAAAGATCTTAGCGGAACGTCTCGTCAAGCATCTCGACACTATGGAGCCGGGGCTAGCATAGACGCAGTTCGGATTTCGGCGGAGGCGCTACACGTTGGACGCCTTCGAGACACTGCGAGCTGTAACGGACGAAGCCGTCCAGGCAAAGGATACTGTCCTAGCGGTGTCGCTTGATATAGCGAACACCTTTAACAGCCTCCCTCACGAGACGATCAGGGAGGAGCTTCGTGCACACGGAGTTCCCCCGTACCTCACGAGGCTGTTGGACGCGTACCTCCAGGACAGGTACATCCTTTGGGAGAGCGGTGCGTCCGAGAAAAGCGCGTTAGGTCGGCGACGCGTTGCGTGCGGCGATCCACAGGGGTCGGTCCTCGGGCCGATTCTTTGGAACGTCGGCTATGACTGGATCCGTCGGGTTCCGGTCCTGCCCGGAATAGAACTAATCTGCTTTACGGATAACACTCGACTCACGGCATGTGCTGGGTCTTACGCAGAATCCGTGGACCTCGCCAATGACGGGTTGGCGATCGTGGTCCAAAGAATAGGTAGATTGGACTTGAAGGTCTCCTCCGCGAAAACGGAGGCCGTCGTGTTCCCCCATGTGTTCATGTCCCCCCGCGGATTTAACCGTTACAGTTCAAGGGGTGGACATTCGTGTAGGACCCAGATGAAATATCTAGGGCTAATTCTCGAAGGGAAATGGCTGTTTAAAGCGCACTTTAAGCAGCTAGTTCCCAAACTCGTGAGGTCCGTAGGCGCCCTCTCTCGGCTCCTTCCCAACGTATGGAGACCGGGGACGACGACTAAGAAACTCTACTCGAGCATCCTTAGGAGTATGGCCCTATACGGTGCACCTGTTTGGTCCACTGCACTTCATCGCCACAATAGGACTCTGCTGTGCCGCGCACAGCGGGTCCTGGCGGCGAGGGCCATCCGTGGATACCGTACAGTGTCGTAGACAGCGTCGACACTCTTGGCAGGCGATCCGCCCTGGCCTCTCCAGGCGGACGTACTTGCCAAAGTTCGGCGCTCCCGACAGGATGCCCTCGCACGTGCCTGGTTTATTACCAGGCCGAGCTTCAGGGGATCAGGCCGCGGTAAACCGCAACCATGATCCAATCTTGGTCAGTTGAGTTGGAAAACCCTGTGGCTGGCATTGATACGGTGGAAGCGGTGCGCCCACACCTGTTGCGATGGCTCTCACGGAAATGCGGGACCCTGACCTTCAGGATGACGCAGATACTTACCGAGCATGGGTGCTTCGATAAGTATCTGAATCATATCGTGGGCTGCCTGCCTTCACCCCAATGTCGCCAGTGTGGCGCACAAGACACGGCGTTTCATACGCTAGTCGAGTGCGCAGCATGAGCACCACAGAAGTTTGAACTCGAGACAATAGTAGGTCGAAGCGATTCGCTTGGCAGCCTGGCGCAAGCCATGCTGCACAGCGATAATCATTGGGTGGGTGCGTCCAATTTCTGCGAGGCTGTAATGTCTCAAAAGGAGGCCTCAGAACGAGATAGGGAGAGAGGTACAAGTGCGCATGCGTCTCACGGGTACCGACGTCAGTCGGAGTCCCGGAGGCGCAGATATGCGCATGACTTCCCTCCTTAAAAATACCGCTGCAGGGGCCCTCTAGCATCTAGGGAGCAGAGGAGTCTTCACCCCTGTTGACGAAGTGAGTTTGCCTCTCCCGGGTCATTCTCAACCACTAATGCGCTAGAATCAGCGTGGGCGTAACTACGTTCTAAGTCTCACGCTCATCCTGCCATAAGCGCGGGGCACATGGGAGGAGGGTGGTTTTAGAGGAATATTGAGTGTGGTCGGTAGGTTGGAATCTCGAGTCTCCACACTAGCCGGTCGATTAGTGTTTGGATTGCCCCCAGTGGAATGCCTCCATAATCGACTATGGTCTAATCCCTAGCAAAGGACCCGATGTGTGCGAAATGCATTTCCCCCGCCTTAAAAAAAAATCTTTTGTTATAGCTTTGTCATGTAATGAGAAGTTTGGTTAAATAAATTTAAATTTGAACCTCTGGTATTGCTAATGTCCATAGGCGATGGTAAGCACTCTCCATCTTAATTGGACCGTCATCTTGTCTGATGTGCTTTAGCAATAAAAAAGAATTAAAAAAACTTGAAAGGAACGTCCTGTGAAGGTTTTCCACTTTGCATATGACATAAAGTTATTTTAGAAGAGCATCATAAAATTTCATCACAGGTTCACGTCGTGGACGCCTTTGCTCTTGCAAACATCATTATGCCACTATTATACGTGACTATTTCTCATCAAGTAAGCCGTTTACAAGTTAATCTGGTTTTGATACTAAAACTTTGAACTAAAAATATCAGTAATTTATTAAGTTGCCGCGACTAATACATACAATTAAAACTATCTTTTAATTTTTTTAAGCGTTTTTTTTTCCGAAATCAAAACTTCATTAAAATTATCAACTAGGTTACAACTTTATATTGTACCTGACACCTAATCATAATGTTCTCGCCTTATCAATACGAACAAAGGCTATAAAACATGAATATTATATCCATAATGTGAATACAAATGTAACGAAATTAGGTTTCTAGTTATTACAATGTTGTTAGTTGCTTATAATAAAATATTTGTGACAGTTATGAGACAACAATGTCCACTGCTTCTAGACTCACGAACGACAATAAGTTACGTAACGGCAACGCACTTAATTGAACTCAGTCTATGTTCAATAAAATAATGTTAGTATATAAAATAATTGAATGTAGTATCCATTTTATAGAAATGAGTACACATTTTCTTATAATTATTCAATTTTCTGACTTTTCAACAGTAAAGGAATTTCCGCTAAGGTTTTTTTGAATTCCGAATCACTGTCTATTCTATTCTATATATATTTATTATAATACGTGTTGTATTTTCAGGGAGAAATGTAGGTATCTTATTTTCATCTCCGTTATCAAAATATATGGTCTATGCCAAACTGGTTGTGAAGCTATTAATAGGTAGGTATCTTAGAAAGGCTCTAAATTATAACGCACGCTATATTAAATATACTAGATTTCTTAATAATAATATTAAGTTTAATTCAGTTTATTCCGAAGGCCGTGGAAAACTAAAATTTATACCTGTATGAATATAAATTTGAATTGTAAAAACGATTAGGAGGTATATATTTATCGACAAAAGATTAAAATTAAAATTGATATATATTATTACTAATGCCATTTACAGTATACATTAACATTTCCGTTTAGTAAACCTAAAAAAACTAATTGGGAAGGTATATTTTCACTTATAAAAATAGACTATCTAACATCTACTAAAACATAAATATAAAAATCGATATCTGTTGTGCTTACTTCTCAGGAATTTTAATCATTAAGGTATTTTTATTTCAAAATGTCTGGTATGAATTTGATTAAAACGTTTAAAATACAACGGAAATCCAATACATATCCATCGCAAATAAAACATCGAACCAATCAACGGTAAATAAAAACTGCTAAATCTTGGCAAAACGATTATTAATGATGTTTGATTAAATGAACGATTATCGCCGTCTGCAAAGCGGTGTGATTGGCAATTCTAGCATCTTAATTTGAAATACGATAACGGACTTGTGTATTACAATTAGATAAATCAAAAGAATATTTATTCGAAGCGAACTGATATGTATTAAATTCATCACCATTATCTCCACACTCAGAAAACTGATTTGAAGCCGCTCCGCATGCATGCAAATTACATAAGTAAGCTGCACAAGCACATAGAGAGTAAACACATAGTAAACAGTTGTATATATTGACAATATGCTTAATTTTTAACTTGGGAAAGTATATATATGGCTTTCAAAAAGTTATTTCTTAGCAAAACTTAATTCAAACTAAAGCTGAATTTGAATTTGAAGCCATTTGTGAGCACAATCATGAGTAACAACTCAAAATGTATAAATATTACTTAATACTGTTTTAAATATTCCTAATCTAACATTGATAAATAAATAATCTATAACTTATATCAAAAATCATTGCTACGAAAGCATCGTAGTAGTAGTCTTTCGAGGTTTTGAAAAAAAAATAAGAAAGAGTAAGGAAATTCAGAATGACAAGGAAGGTATATATTCGACAAAACTTTATTAGCAATCCAGTCGAACAGACCCACAATTAACACATGAGTATAAATTAGTAAGATTATATAAGAACTATAGTGACCATTAATATACATAAGCATTTCTGAAGGTTTCATTACTCCGAAGGACTTAATCTCCCTCATAAACTTTGTTGCTAATGTTTTCGATATTAACAGAAATCGTAAAATTAATTTCCAGTCTAATAGTGGCATGAATTCTTAAACAGCTTCCTAACGGGCGACGCGGCGTCGATAAACACGCGCACGTTTATGACAAAGTAATCGAAGTCAAATTGTTAATTGCATACGTCGAATGAATTTAAAAATGCATGGCATTTAAATGCCAACTCGGTCGCCATTTTGGTTCGACGCGAGAGAGACTATCACCTTGAGCACAATTTAAATCTGACAGCCTCGAATGTCACTCTCGCCCGAACCAATTAAATTAAAATGGAGCATATATCAATAGCTTTGTTTGGGCGTCATTGTCGCTATAAGTTCAATTTGCTGTTTATAAGCTGATTAACCACCATAAGAATAAAAAGGACACCAAGTACGAGTACTAGTGAAACCAAATGTTTATTATCTCAAAGGATAATATTTATAATAATAATATAATAATCGGCAGACAGACACACATTGTACATTCCCAAGCTAAACAAGAGCCAAAAACACCCAGACTATAACAAATAAGAGATATTTCGCTTACGAAATTTACCACGCCAGGCATCGAACCTGAAGCCTCTGCACTACAGTAAAATTTGCCCCGCAAAGGCTTAGCCCAGTCAACCACAGAGGAGGTCAACAGAGAAAAAGAGTTCATTTTTCGATTTTCTTTATTGTACGTGTTTGATTAATGTCTCTCTCAAAATACCGTCTAGAATGGAGTAAACATAAATAGATTCACGACGATTCCAACTTTTAAAATTTAAAAATCAAAGTAATTTTATACCCCGCTACAAAGGACAAGCTGTTGACCACAGAACCCTTATTCTTAGTATTCCGATAACTAAAGTTAAACCCTTATTGCTTACTCAAATGAATAGAACAATATTACAAAATAAATCAGTTCTTGTACGTAGCTATTACAAAATTAAATGTTAATAAAAATGTAAGATCTGCTAATTTATATAAATATATGCATAACGAGCATACAACATGACCTTATTCTATCACTTTAGAATAACTATTGCAATGACTCGTTGAATTAATGAAAATTCATTACAACGGCAATCAATCTGCATTAATATATGCTGTATTTAATTATTCAAAATATTATGCGAAATAGAATTAAATTATTTATTTTTATTAATATTAGATTTTTCAATCATCAGATAAAAATTATTTATCAAATAAATTCTAACGTGATTGAATAAAAAAAGAAAGTGTTTAATTCACGCAACTGTAATTTTCAATTTATTTATGTTACATTTTATTTAATGAATACCTTTTATCTGGTGATTGAAAAATTGACCCTTAGAGACGTGAAATGGTTCTTGCGGGATAACACTATTGGTCGACTCGGGTTACCTGAATTCAAAGCGCAAATTATCTTTTAAATATTTTTCACCATAAACTTATTCTATTTTTTTAAAGAAAATATAGTAAAGAACTTGTAAGTAATATTTCTAACAGTTACCTCAGTCATCTGTATGTCACAATATCGTCTCTTATATAGGTGCAAGTAGTATTATTTACATTGAACCTACTTGACGTAACAATACGGGCCACAATTACACTATGCGGCATTAAGCAAGAAAATGGGAATAAAATTTGCTTTGCATGTGTCACAATTGCAAAACTTTAGTAGTGCGAGAAAAAGGCGGACAGATCTGAAAATATGTTTGTAACATACAGTTACGAGTATATTTTATGATCGAGAGATATGCTTTCAGAACACCTTAACCAGAAAAAAGTGTCACGGTGCACTAACACTGGCCCATTCATCTGAAGATAGCCATCGTTTCTTTGCCAGTCCCGCTAAATTACATTTCTAGTAGCCGTGTAGCGCGTTTACGAGCCACTTTGAAGATGCTACGGTGTGTCCGTAATGGCTATTGCAATATTACACGGTCAGATGCCCGAGTGATATCAACATATTCTCTACCGTATAATTCGTGTCCAGTGAGATACCATGTCTCGGGTCAAAGAAAATTGTTGAGGCTACACTACATTGCTCGATGCCAAACATTTACCGCGTATCATAGATCTAAGGTTTCTTAGAAGATGGAGACACATATTCTTACGCGGTCGAGACCTGTCGTTTTTAAAAACATTTTAGCGTTTATCGTAAGCCATAAAAATCCTGGTACCAGGAGGTGCCGTTAGAATCGAAACTTTTTACGTTATGTATTTATTTACACGAACAAAAACCTTATTCTCAAACACCTTTCGTCGTTCATTTTTGAACTTCTTTTGCTTGTTTTTTTATGTTTAAGTGCATTTTACATTGAAAATTCTATTTATGTTATATAGACTTTATAATTGTAATCCTAAATAAATAAGCTTTCTTTTTTATTTCTTTCTAAAAATTGATTGGAGTTTTCGGGAAAATCAGACAAAAACGAACAACGAAAGACGTTTGAGAGTAAGTCCATAGTTACGCTGTCTTAGCAGAACCAGAATTCAGATTGTTCGATTGCCGTAAGCAGCAACCTCGCAATAGATCACTGCGTGCCGAGCTGTCATAAACGGACCACACTAAAAAGACTAGCCTCCCAAACACAACTTCATACCTTCCACGTACAGCCACAATTCCAATGCTACTAACTATGTACTATGGCGCGTGCGATTGTCTGTCTTGCTATGCGAAACTGGACCAGATCTTAATCTAACATGTAAGTTTGAACTCGATTATTCATGGGATACTCGTATGACAGACGCATTGTGAATGTCATGCAGTAAATTGGACATACCTAAATAAAAATTTATTTTTATTTATTGTCAAAACATAGTCACGTTTAATGTTCTAATATGTTTTTATTATATAAAGTTTAGACATAAGTAAATTATTTATTTAGCCCCGGGCAATATGGTTCGCCTGGGACCACAGGTGCTGACAATAAAAATAAAAATAAAATAAAAAAATGTTCTAATATACGAAAAACAAACCACAATGCTATGTTACAGAATGAGTTAGTGGTACGAATATTCGGGACTTAAACATCCTTACTTTGTATAAATCTGAAACATAGTTAATTTGGATGTATAGATACTTGTATTTTTGTTTCTTCTTCATCGCCTTAAAAATAAGCATATCAAGAAATTTTGTTGGTACATAATATATATGTTACGGTGAATGTGATTAATCCGGAGATTATATAAGTATAATAACCGGTTATTATATATAATTACCAGTTTTTTACTTTTACCGTAGCATATATACTTGATAACAATAAGCAGACAAACACACAATGTATATCCCCAAGCTAAGTTAATTACGCTTATGTTATGGGTAATGTACAATGGAACACTTCGAACACACCCGGACCATAGCAAATAACTGAAAGGTTGTTTACGCCATTTATGTATGCTAATATAGGTCTAACAGTAAGGATTGCCAAAGACCTTGTAAAGTCGAGAAGACAAACTAGAAAAGCGAACACTTGGCTCTGAAACGGATGAAATGCAACCAGGATTTAATACTAGGGTAACGATGACTTATAACTCGAGAAACAGGATAGTTTCTATAGGATATGTATGTATATGGAATTTTTGCAAGCTAAGTAATACATAAGTTCACAAACAAAATATAAACCATATAAAGTCATAATTACTTTCTAATTTAATCTAAGTTGTCATTGTGAGTGGCTACTTTCTAATGAAAACAAATCAAGTGAGACACCAGTCCACGACAACTATAAAAAATAGCCCCGAGCAATAACTTTATTATAATCCTAATAAATTGACAAATTACTCGCAGTCATTGAGAATACGAAGTCGAAATAAATGTTTTGCAATTAGAAGAATAAGTGCGGAAGCGATCAACTTTGGGCTCACTGATTAATCAATCATAAACGCTATCGTAAAATTGTGATATCCAAATGAATGCCGGCGGCGACTCGTGCGCACTCTCCGCGCTCTCCGCTCATACATTACACCTCTATGTTGCTATAAAATTTATGAGGGCTCTATTTTGGAAGCTAATTAAAAAAATTGTGATGGCCGTTAGAATACCTCGATCGTGAGAGAGTGATAAAACTCTAGAGATATAACTTGAATAGAGGGCATTATATAGTAAACTATACCATAATTAGTATAAACGCACTTTTCAATATTCCTTTTGGAATGTAATCAAAATACATACATACATACATAGCTTCACGCCATTTCCCTTGCGGGGTAGGCACGAACAACAGAGCGCCATTTAGGCTTATTCTTACACACCTCACTTGCTTCTATCACATTCATAACTCTTGTCATGCACGCTCGTCTGTTATTAAGGCTCCTGACATCACCTTCTGCTAGTACACGATCAATTTGATCATGGAAGGTGTAATCAAAATCATTATCATATATGACAGTCATAAAAAAATATAACAATGAAATGGAATTTGTTGTTGTTTACACAAAATAATATTTAATTTGTAATCCCCATCTTGATTACTCTTTATTTTTATATTAAGACTTCGCACAGTTTGTAGACAAGTATTCATGTTTAACACTAATCTTTAGGCAAATCGACACCAGGCGAAACCCGAACCTATATATACCTTTATAATCCTGATAACGGCCGAAGACTAAACGATGCGATGACTATTCTTAAAATTAAAAAGGCGCAATTAAATTGATTAAAACCTTTTATTATAAACAAATTGTATTTTAGGACGGAAATCTACAACTGAAGTCCGATTTCCACACAACCAGCGGTTTGAACACAAAACAGTGCATTAAAACAGAAACCATGCTGCAAGTTTGTGTGTGTGTGGTTGTCTGCCGATTTTTTCTATTCTATTTCTAAGTTCTAATCAGACATTTCCTTGTTTTATAACATTTAATAGAAATTAAAACTGCGCCTCAAAACATCAATCCCCCGGAAGTTCTCACCAAAAAGTCCCTAGATGACTATAACGTATATGTTATATTATATTAAATGATACACATATTTTCATTCACATACGAGTTCATACGACTATTCTAAAGTTCAAAATATATTCATTCTAGAGTTTATAGCACTGTTTGTAGTGATGTTCGCACACAACGCAGAATTAATGAGACGCTTGTCCAATCAATATAGAATTTAAACGGGACTCAAGCTGGTAATATTTATGGTGACCCGACACGACCAAGCAGCTTATCATGGACGCCACGGCGCGCGGAAACTGCGCTATGTGATTATTGATGGCGTAAAATTAATATCAGTATTGCTGCCACTATTTAAATATATTAATTTTTGATAAAAAGAAACGGTCAATCAATAAATAGAAACGTTATTAAACTGCCACAAATGTCAGAATTTGTAAAACAGTTAACCAAGCTAAACTTATTTTGTCGATGATTTCTATGTGGAGGTCGCTGACAGAAGATAAGTCTTACAGTTTAACAATCAGGGTTGGTACGCTATACAGGTGACCGAAAGTTCAAAAAAGTTAGTCTATACTTATGTTTGTATGATTAGACAAAAAATGCAAAATAATAATAATGATTCCTAAAGGCATTTTTATTTCAGTTATAGATTCTCAAGGAATCGAAATATCTCCCCACCGTGGCTGCTGGAGAGCTTTCCTTGGGGGCCGGCAACAGATCCAAAAGCAAATGGTCCGAATAAATAACTTTATTATAGATAACATTTTTAAACCCAATTATTTATTTTTAAAACCAATAAATATATGTTGAAGACACATATTTTCTAAATAATTATTTTATCTAGCTTCACCAGAGGATGGCCCCCTATCAAACATTTGTCGATATTTGAAATAAGATATAATATACTTTAATATTGGGGTATGCTTATGTATACTATACTATATAAATAACTGTTATAGATTAAGGGGTGTTAACATATTTGTTCTCTTCTAAATGGAGCTATTGTTCAGACAAGGATGACAATCACTAATATAAATCTATTAGTTCGTAAGATATTCTGTTCTTCTGTTTAGAGAGCTGCAGCGCATTTGTAGCACTTTTTGGTATTGCAAATGTCTATAAGCGATGGTAACCGCTTTCCATCACGTGGGCTGTCCTCCTGTCTGGTGAACTCATGTATTAAAAAAAAACTGAAATTTTTAAAAATATTTGAATCCTCCTTTACTCCTTTAAACTGTGATAGAAATTTTTTAAAACATTTAACACGGTAGCAGTGCTGTAGGTATGGTTTCTACAAATTTGACGACTGCTTTATATCAGTTTTTTTATGAAAAAGTATGAATTCAATTGATAAAGCCGTTTAACGCTAAGTTTAAAACAAATGATGAGAATTAGGTAACTAGGCAAAGACAAACGAATAAAAATCAAATGACATTCCATTTTCCTGAATTCCAAAACACTGGCATTGAACTCTAGTCATAGAACTTTGTTATACCATTCCAGAACGGCTGACACGCCGATCTTAAGATCACACGATTTCTATTACATTCAAAATAATTTGCATATAATCTATTGACGCCTACGGCAAATAACTCGAGTGCACGCTTGCACCTATTTGGTCGTCACAAGAAACACTCTCTCGGACACGATTCACATTAATCAGACTTCGTCCAATACTTCTCTTACAGTCGTATCGAATCGCGATCGAAAGAAATTAATTTATTTAATGAGGCATCTAACGAGGGATTGCGTGTAGTGCATTGTAATATGGACATCACGTTCGTTTTTCAGCCGACGCACGAAGGCCCAACAGAGACGAATGGCGACACAGCACACGGGGCCCGATCTTACTAGATTTATTATCGTAACGAATTAACGCGAAGGGCGTGCTGGGAGTTAAGTAAAACGTACAAGACAGAATGTCATACTTAATAATAAAAACAAAACCCACTTCAAACTAAAAAAACAAAAAATAAATATTTCCTACATCTTGAAGTAAGAAAATTGCAAAATGCATTGAGCATTTTGCAATTTTATTGCTGTTTTTTATGTTTTGCATGGCACCGACTTCACATGTTGTAGAAAATGTTTATTTTTGGCTTTTTAGTATGAAGTTGGATTTGTTTTTGTCAAATAATAAATATTTTCTCCTTTTTAGATGCTTCAATAGCTTTATAAATAATATTTAAAGCGCCTGTAGAAATTTTACTACTGGCACGCGTATACAAGTTTTGCCTTTCAAACAGTATAGGCGCTCGGCGCTCTTCAATAAGGGTTGCTCTCATTACCAGCATGAACTCATCAGATCCTGACTTGATGACAATGGGTATATACTCTTTCAAATAAGGAAAAAAATTGAAAGTTGATCCACAATTGCCGAAGAAATCGTCTAACAAACATACAAAAATAGTCGAATTGACAACCTTCTCCTCTTAGAAGTCCTTTGAAAAGATTTCATTAGAGTGTAATAAAAAATAACAAAATAAATTATTGGGTAAAACGATTCACATTGTTTAAATACATTGGTACCCAAACTAGGTCAACCTGTATCATGGGGAGCTCATTCCTAATTGGTACAATTGTATTCATGAAATTATTGTTAGTTACACTAATTATTTAAGAGTGTGCGTATGTTTACGTGTGTGTAATGTTCGTGTGTAAGTTTGTTTATATATAAAAAATAGCAGTATTCATTTAATATATAATATTTTAGGATGTAGAATTATGTTATATGTTCATTAAAAAAAAATCTGTCCCCTCATAAGAGTCTTTTATAATTATAACTACTTAAATAGCATCAGTAAGCAGCATAGTGTTGACTGACCTTTGGATCAGTATTTCGGGAACTAAGCGATGTCTAATCCATATATTTGTCCATGACTAGTTTTGTTGCGTATTCCTGCGTGTTACTAATCAACATATTATTCGCGAAACCCTGTAATTGACTCTCTGATAATATTTTTTTTTTGGGCTGTAACTGTTCCATCACTAAATAAATAAGTCGTGGTAATTGAGCTTAACGGCAAAAACATCCGAGTCTCGTTCAAATGTCGTGAATTCGAATCCTATCCATAAAAATACGTATCTTATGTACTTATTGTTAGAATTATCACATGCGAATGGTGAAGGAAAACAACGTGAGGATAGCTGCACATCGAGATAACCGACGACACCTACAATCCGCGGGACGTTAAGATGCTGCGATTATTATTTATTATTGTAAGCACTGACTAAAATAAGTTTGGCTAAATTACCAAAAGTTATAGAAAAGAAACAATATATAGTAAAGTTTAATTGTTCTTGAGGTTACAAAAAAACCATTTACGTTTGGTAGTTTTAACCACTATGTTGTAGTACCACACCGAATGTACTTGAGTTACGTTTCGAACCATAAAATATTGTACTTGAGGTTACAAAAAAAACCATTTACGTTTGATTAGTTTTAACCACTATGTTGTAGTACCACACCGAATGTACTTGAGTTACGTTTCGAACCATATAATAATTATTTAAAACTAAACTTTTTATAGCTTGTGTATATTTTTTGTAACAAACCTCAGTCGTAAATCAGCCAGTCAAGATAATGTCCGACCTAATTAAAAAGCTTTTCCCCAAGACCGGCTTGCTACCGGGTAGCGTAACATTACAATTTTTACCGATTCTATGTTTATGTTCCTCTCAAGATTAAACAATTATATAAAAATTTACAGTTGGACTCGAACCCTTCCATTTTAGGCAAAAATACCCGCCACGTTTGTCCATGGTAGATTAGGGACTTTCATACAACAGCAATTACGATTTGCAGGTTCCCTATATTTTCCTTCATCGTTAGTATATGGTAGTTATAGTTATATGCACATTAGAAGACATGAAAATCTGACTAAGCGGTGGATACTCCGCAAACAAAGTTTGAAATCACGCGGGTGTGGGTAACATATTTGTAATAACAATTTAATATAACAAAAAAATTACAAAATTTAAATGAAAATTGCTATTTATATGAAGCCTAATCATAAATAACCGATTTTAGATTACTTATTTAACAGTCTATCGAAAAGTTTGTCTGGATTACGCTTCGAAGCAGCGCAACGAATTTTAATGAAAACTTCAGACAGTAAAACAGTATTTTATCATAATTTTACGTGTATGTTTAATGTGATATTTTACAAGTTTTATAAGTCCAAATACCACGAGTAAGGACGAAGTATCGTACAAAACGATTACAGCTAGTTCGTAATAATTTTGTAGTAGGTAATCATATGTGCATCAGTCTTATATATTTAAGGAAACAAAAGTTGTACAGTTCATTGTAAAGTAATTATTATGCGCATTACATTTCCGTATGGTGTCACTTTAGTGTTATAAAACTGTATGAAAAGTCCATTATATTACATGAGTAATATAAAGATTTGCATTTTTACTTAAATATTGAAGCATGGAAGTTATATTACGTTTTTTTTTTATTGCAGGAACTCAGCAGACAGGCAGACGGCCCACTTGAAGGAAAGCGGTTACCATCGCCTATAGACATTTGCACCACAAAAAAGGCGCTACAAATGCGCTGCTGCTCTCTTAAGGGAGACTGGAACCTGATCACTAATGCCGGAACACAACTCAAGGTTGTTATGGCGACATACTTTAGACCACGGTTGGTAGCCATCCAGTCGGGCAAATGCCCTGCCACCTGGCTGTGGGTTGTTTTGTCGCTTCTTACGGCAGGCCGCCCGGCCGCAGGAAATTGTATTCTTTCTCCGTTCCTGCACGGATAAAACGTTAACGTAAACGTTAGGGTTTTCCCTGCACTCAGTTATATTAAATTCAGCTCATAACACCCCAATAAACTTTTATACCTATTTATAGGATAAATGTTTACGAATTTTTGTACTCCAGTCTCTAACAAACGACTAAAGAGAAACAAACAAATTCGTGATTCTCGTATATTAAATCGATAGTTGATTTAGATCCCATCATGGCCGGTTCCTATATCTTACTGATCGTTGATTTGTCTTTTTGATACAAGTAATGTCGAAATTCACCCGAAGGTAGCGTAAGTGAATGAATGATAAGATAGAAACCGGCCATAAAAGTGTTCTCTTTGGCTTTTCGGAATATAAAACGGTATTTATTACATTATATGTATTTCTTAAGACAAAACAAACCATAGTAGCATAGCGGTTAATGCACTCGAGTCCCACACTCAAAGGGCACGGGTTCAAAGCCTGGCCGGGAAGCATGTACTTACTTAGTTAGTTTCCTAACTAATATACACAGCGTTACAATTACCACCTGCTTAATGGTGAAGGAAAAATATCATAATGAATCCTGAGACAACTGATGTGTCAAACCCGTCAATCCACCTTGGGGACCATCCACAAATTGCGTCACACGAATTCCATGGTTCTTTGGCCTCTCCCCGTCCTTATTACAGCTGGTCACATTCGTGAGACTCCTCTCTCCCTAGTGCGATATTACATATTTTGCAATTTTACATCAAGAAATTATTAAATTAATACAGCAGTTCTGTAATTAGTTTTATTTCCATTAAAATTATTTTTTAATCATTTAAACACTATTCTCATATAAGATAGAGTTGGAAATATTTTGAAGTTTTTCGTTAATAGGTGAAAATTCCTGTTTTAAAGCTTAAATATATTAAATTTTGAAATGTGACGTCACGAAATTTAGAACCCGTCTCACCCCTTGTCACACAATGTCACAGTTCGTCGATCCCCTCCCCCCTTGATGTGTGACATAATTTACGGACGGCCTCTTGGATAAGCGTAACAGGTATACTGTTCGTTCCCTTACAAAAGGGAGGACCGAGCCCAGCAGTGGGCCGTTTATGGGTTATAAATTATCTTTTAAGAAAATAGCTATCAGTATCATATTGCGAAAAGCTTAGTTAACTTCGCAACTTCTTATTTAAATTGCATACAAACAGAAAATTATAATAAAGTTTCAAGTAAAGACTAAAGCGAATAAAGCCTTTATGGTAGTTCGTACCAAATGACTATAAATTACAAAGATTAAGGTCAATAGCGCAATGCATATGATAACTACTATGAAAAGGCTTGAGATTTAGTTCAATAAGTGCATTTCAACGATTACAATACTTGCTAGCCAAGGAGAAACTCACCTTTAATGCGAAATTCTTAGTTATTATGTTAGTAGTAGAAGTTTTCATAGCAGTTTTAAGAGATATAATTCATAAAGTTCCCTATGAGGATTTTCTTAAAAGTAAAATTTAACTCTGTACCCAGCGGAAGGCATTTTTTTCTCAGGACGAAAAGTAGTAGATTTTTTTTTACCGTAAATACAAATATTATTGATTGCACATATGAAAAAGAACAAATAAACTTAAAAATTGTTTACATATTAATTCGGACTATTGAACCACTAGAGTCCACACACAAGGAACCACAAGGAAATCTGTCAAGATTTTATTTTATTTCGATTTCAATTTTTGGCCAAATGGGTTTTAGAATGATGTATTAAAGAATAAAATGTCAAAACCCAAGAGAAGACTGAAACGTGGCGCCATCTAGTTTGGTAAAATTTAGAAGTTTTTAGATTTGCGTGTTTTCGTCGACGATTGATGATTATTTTTCTTTCGCGGTATGAATATTGATTTATTTAAACATTTTTTAAAATATAATCTTTACATTAGGCTAAAGAGCTATAATTATACAATACCTTTATACGCTAAATTAAAATACCCCTAGTTATTATTCAGCGAACTGCAAAAAACCTTAGATAAAATGCATTACATACGGTAGCGTCATCTAGTATCAGCGGTTGAAATTAAACAACTAAAAACCTTATTACCGCAGTCCTCAGCTTAACTTTACATTAAAATTAAAATTAGCTTATATAATTAATTAAATACAAATAGAGACATTAAAATTTACTATTAGCCTTATAATGCAGTTGTTTTATTTAAATTGAAATTATTCTATACAACTGTAACAATTTCCTTAACAGTATTTAGAAATATCGTAAGATACAACAGACTTTAACTAAAGTCTAAAATGAAGACATGAATATTAACTATTTGAGATAAAAATACTCCTTTCTGTAACTGAATTCAGGTATCTTTAGAAAAATCACAACGTTCATGACTATTAACATCTTATTGCGCAAAAAGGTAGATAATTATCCGAAAATGAAAACTTATCTTAAACGTCTAATGGAAATAGAGACGCAATATTATAGTACCATTAGTATAAACGCAGTTATGTTTGCGATGACTAGCGGAAAATTAGTTGTAGTATTTAGTTAATAAATTGAAACCATATTTTTCCACTTTGATGATTTTAAATTCATATCTAACTAAAACCTTATATGGTAAGTGAAACAGATAATGAAATTGTAATTCACTTTTAACACTACATTTTAAATATTGTATTTAGCCTAAAATCTGTTTAACAAATATAAAATGCAATATACTCGTAGGATAGGGCGACTGGTCTTAATTTTACTATTTACCTTTACATCATTATGTAAAGGTAAATGGCAAAATTAAGACTGTGGCGACCTCAGATCATTAACTGAGATCGCCACAGTATGTAGAACGTGCAAAAACTGTTAGATGGCAATAAAATAGCTAATACAAAAGACATTACGGATGAGCAATGAACTATACTGGCATATATCAGATGTGAAGTGATATTTTTTAATTATTTTGATTTCAATAGAATAAAGAAAATTCACTTAACTATAGCATAATAATTCATAAAAAAAGAAATAGAATTTAACTCCATTTTTTTTATGTTTCCAAGCATTCGTAAATATAGCAACACAATTTTATTAATTTATATATTTACTTATTGCCTTCTTTATTGATAAGATAAAAGATTCGGATTTACACTACTAGGCAGGAGGAGCAGGAGGAGCAGTGCCTCCGCCTCCGCCTTGCACGTTCCCTATACCAATTCCTTCAATGTTCCTTCAACGTTACAAAGCAGACATGCAGTCTCAGCCACACACATACGACCGATATGATGAATATATTCATTAACAGTTTTCGCCACAACTTCCAACAAAATTAGAAATTGAACACAGTAAATCTGTAATGATATCTTTGGTATACAAGTATTAAGAACAACATTCTGGACAGTGATAAAGGAATTTCGGGAAAGACAAATCCAGTATTTCCATTTGAAAGTGTCATTTTTCGTTTAAAATATAAACGTAAAACATAGCTTTTAAAACAATAACGGTCTTAACGGTCTTCCAAAATAAAGGATACTCGAGGGACATGCTTTAACTAGATGGCGATAGTGTCAGTAAGCCCAAATTTATTTATACATATTTTTAATAGAATTAGAGTGTTATAATACGTTAACATAGTATAGTATTACATCAAAAAATTAATTTACTGGCGATTATGTTTTACACACATTTTGTATTGTACTTGGTAATTTAGAAGTCCTAGAACAACTTTATTGCAATGTCTTGGCTACTAACATAAAGACAATGTTATGAATAATAAGATACAACAACAAATTCTTATTCATTTTAGAATATTAATATTTTGAATTAAATACATTATAACTGTAAACTAGTACTGTGAAGAAAACTTAATTTTTATTGTATTTTAACTGTAATCCCTTAAGACTATAAGTAGAACACTGAGCCTTGATCATCGAAGTCAATGGGTAAGGTTCCTAGAAAGCTGGCTACGTTACCGCGCTGAATAAATAATAGTAGGTACAATAAATTAACTTAATGAATAAATTGCTTCCGAAGAGCAAACGTTCCAGAAAAGGCAACTGAAGTAAAAACCAAAGATATATATATTCTCGGGGAATAATTATATATTCGTAACATTATATCTTTTTGTAAACCAATATAAATTAGGCGGTCGATTATTATTTTTAGAGGTCATTAAAAAACTGGTACATTGAGAAACAAATCTACAAGTTTTAAACATAAATATAAAGGAAGGTCAAATTTGTTTATTAAACATGGAAATATATTTGCAGGCACTGTTCGGACCTAGTACATAATAAAAAGAAATAAGTTACAACGGAATGTCTTGCGGTATGTCTGATAAAACTGGTAGATTTTATAAAAATATAATTTAATAATAAAATATTATATTAAACATAAAACCCGAAATAGTATGTTCACGCATAACACAAAAAAATATTTATGAAATAACAACTTAATGGATATATATATGCAGGTGAATTTTTCAAGTGGGCTTTCAGGGCCAAATCCTAAACTATACGAAATAGCGAAAAACACTCAAAGGAGTCTCGAGGCCAGTTTTAACGAAAACTAACGTAGTGTCAGTAGGTTATTTTAAAATCAATTAACCTTGTCAGGAATGGTATCAGCTGATTTTGGAAAATAAACACACTTGTTTTATTATATCAGACCAAAACATAGTGTACCTTGTCAGAGTCAATTTCTGTGAAGGAATTGCAAACGGCAAATCAAGGAAAAAGGGTTTTTTTCCAACAAAATGTTTTATTTTCCATACATTAATTACTACATATATATAAGATTTTATGCTGAGTTTGGATTCATATAGTCGTACAAAAGCGACGATTAGTCATATAAAATGTTATTTAACAATTCTTTATTCACATTTTTAGTCATCAAAACAACAAGCCACATAAGCTGTACTTACGAAATAATATATGTTATAATTGCATATAGTTTAAAAAATCTCGCAGAAGTCAAACATTCTGAGTATGCATACGTTGCAAGTCACTTATTATAAACAATTATGTGGCGGCATAAACGGCGCACTTGGCTCCTTGAGCCCTAATTGCACTTAACGGGCTTCTTAATATTCTTCATAATACTAAAGAAATTGCCGGATTTATCTAGAATCCATTTGGTCCTTATAACAAGATATCTTACACACATAGTAAATTATATTACGACAATTTTGATGAATTACATGCTATACACGTTATTTCAATGTAAGAATCAGAGAATATATCTCCAATAATAAAATTAAATAAACACAATACCACAAAAGTGCTCGATTTAATACTATACGGCATTAATTACTCCCCATACTAATTTAAACTGTGAACGGACGTGGATTAGATAAGTTCACGTCCGATATGTTAAAAATAATTCAGAACACCTTTAATATTCTAAGCTAGTATCCTACGTTATTCTAACAGGTATTGCCTACTATTTTTCAGCCGTTTATAGTTCCTAAATTCCGAAATGAATTATATTAAGTTACGGTAGCGCAGTAACTAGGCACATGCGTCTTCTTCCCAATAAATTTAATTTGAATCTGTTATTTCTACCTTTTAATACTTTAGTGCGTGTTATTATTACAATTACAACCTGCTTGCTTGCACATTGTGATTATAGATTTGTGAAACTAGTTAATCCTCCTTAAACAAACCTGAAGACATGCAGTCCTTTCCTCTAAGCCCTAAGCAGAGACTCAAACTAAACAGTGCGTTGATTATAATTATTATGATATTATAATCAAACAATATTATAATATACAAATATATAAAATGTATTGGAAACAACTATAAGAATTTCATTCAAATTTAGTTTTCATACGATATGAGTAACGACATCTATCCAACAACCAGCGAACTTGATGAGAAGGAAGTAAAGTAACGCAGCGGAGCCTCCGTGCGCCCGAGTGCGCAATGTTTCTTTGTTATTTAAAAATAACAATTTGTCATAATATAGCGCATCTAAAAGAAAAAGAGTCGATAATTACTTAACAATTAAACTATACGTAAACACTGTTTAGTTAATTAATATTTTTGGAATAGTTGTTCTTAGTATTATTTATAAAATGGATTTGTCACTAATTACTATATGTATATCTATTTGGTTCGATTGATTAAACGAAAAAAACATTTTTTGCTACTCTAAACTATAATCTAACTCTGTGCCAAATTTCATCCAGATCCGTTAAGCCATTTTAGCGTGATTAAGCAACAAACATTCATCCAAACTTTCTCATCTATAATATAATAATACCTATGGGTAAAGAAACATAAATTATTTTTAATATTTACCAACTAACGTGTATATTCCGGCTATTACGTCGACATCAATCTATGATTTAGTGATAAAAGTGAAAACAATGTTACAAATTAACAGGATAAATTAAAAACCTAGAAGGAAATATTAACACGTACGTAACTTTATTTTGTACGTATGAGGAAAACATTTTAAAAATCATTCAGAAAATACCCATTTTAACTGAGAATATAAATTATATTTTCACTATATTTAAATTAGAATCATAACTCTTGTGTGCAATTAAAACTAGTGGAAAAATAAGTAATCATTAGAATTAAATTCAAAATATTTATTGAAATATACTTATAGACTGTGAGTATTTTAAAGATTGCTTAGTTATTCTGGCAGAAACGGAATCCTTAGAAAGTCGTCATGGTTGTCCATCTATATACTTATATATTACTTTTTTTTTAATCTTTTTTTATTGCCTGAGTTTAGCAGACAGACAGACACAGCCTATATGATGGAAAGCGGTTACAATCTCCTATAGATATTTATAACACCAAAGGTTCTAGCAATGTGCTGCCGTGCTCTAAAGGGAGACCGGAATTATGGTTATTATGGCGGTATACTCTAGACCAGAGTTGGTAGCCATCCAGACGGGCAAATAACCGACCACCTGGCTGTGGGTTGTTTTGTCGCCTCTTACGACACGCCGCCCGGCCGCAGGTAATTGGATTCTTTCCTGAACGGATAAACCTACTAAATCTCCATAAAGAAAGTTTAGTAGAAGGGTGTAGTCTTAATTTCCGCTATAGGTACAAGGATATAGTGCTATTGCGATTAAACTGAAAGTTAAGGGTGGCAGTCATAATTATGTAACTTTTACTGAGAAACAATTGCTAGCCGTCCAACTTTTAAACTAGAAAATGATGTTTTTTTTATTCAAGAAAGCTTAGAAAATTATTTCAATGAAAATTGTTTTGAACGCCGTTGAGTCGATTTTTTATTTTTGTTATCAGATCATATAGAAAAACATTTATAGAAATTGATAGGAAATATTGTACATCAATATTTTACATACTCGAGCTAAGCAAGTATTGCTTGCTTGTATCATGGGTAATATACACTACTTTGGTGCCGATCTCAGACACTCAGACTATAGTAAAGAACGAAAAGTTCGTTTACAAAATTTACCAAGCCAGGAACGGAATCCGGAGCCTCGTTGTAGTGAGGTAAGCCGCTAAAGTTAGCTTAGCTTAGCCCACTCAACCACAACAAAGGTCACATTTTATTGAGAATTTCTATAAAATAAAAGTCTTTAACTCCACAAACGACTGCAAATACCTAAGTTTACTAGACCCATGTAATTTAATGCCCACTATTAAAGACTAACATTTTCTAATTTACTTATTTCTTCTTTCCCATTAGCCTCAGATGCCTATAGGCTTTTTGATGTTACTCTTGATTAATTGTACATAAATAATGATAGATCTTTCTGTAAAATAAATAAATGATACTGGAATGAACGTATTGTCAATGACTTTTGCTCTGTAAAACGGGCGGTCTTATCACTAAAAAGCGATCTCTTCAAGAAAACCTCAGGAATGAATTTGAGATTATAATGACGATGGTAGTATACATAATACATAGTACAATAACTTAAATTCTAGTAACAAATATATAAATGCAGTAAATACAGATGTTTTACATATTTAATAGATATATTTCTTGACATATTTGACATTATTCTTTTACCATATATGATTGCTTGTTAGGCTTCAACATATCTGATGATGATATACTTAATATGTATAACATACAAATACATATCTAAAAAAATTAAGTATTAAGTAATAAAAAAATCAATACGTAGTAGAAATACCTAACGTGTACCATTTCATATAATAAATTATTTAACATATTATGAATATGAGAAATTATCGAACTAACCAGTTTTTTATATTATTATGTATAATAAAGCTTAAACATGGAATATTAATAACTTTTGACTAGGAATACATACAATCGCCTCCCGCAGCGAATGATGATCGCAATAATATACCTCTTTTATTTAATTCATTTACGTTGAATTCTAGCTTAGACTTAGGGTATTACTTTCATCTATCTATAATATTATAAAATTCTAAACATGGCTTGTCTGTACATTGAAGCTATTAAAAAAAATAACTGGACTAGACTATATAAACGATGAAGAACATGATGCAATTTTTTTTAGATTTCTTTTCTGTTTATCGGTTTGTCTGTTTGTTCGGGATTCACGTAAAAGCTGCTGGGCCTATTTCAATGCGGTTTTCGCTAATCGACAGCAAATTCTTAGGCTTTAAATCTGTGCACTTTTTATTCTGGGAATTCCGCGGAAAATTTAATGGAAATTATTTAAAATAATGAAATTGAAAAAAAAAACGAATTCCAAGATGATTTTTTCATTGATCGATAGCAAGTCTTATGTATGTTTATAAAATTTACCCGGGAGTGATTTGAAGTTGTTCAGATGCATAAAATTAGCTTCTTCCGACACAGTTTCCACTAAAACGTTAGCTTACGAGTATATTCTTTTTTTAAATACTGCGATACTTTGTGTTCCGGGAATCCCGCGCCAATTTCATGACCAGTCGCGGGCATATCCTAGTAGATCATAAAATAATTGGATAGTCTGAAATTCCATCTCTCTGCAAACTCACTGCCAATGTTAATGACCAATAAAAACGTCATTAACTGCATATTATGGAACTGCCATTAAAAAGTAACGGTCACTATAAATTGCATAATAGTAATAGCAGTAGGAAAATTATTTCCAATAAAATTAATAGTCACCATTATTCCTTAAGACGTAGAAGTCCACAAGAACAGTTTTATATTAACTTATTTAAATCTTCAAATGACAACTAATATTAATAATGTAGAACATAAATAATCTTCTCTACAAATAAAAATGAATCTTAGCAATGTAATACGCATAACTTGAAAACAACTTTACCGATTTTGATTAAATTTTTTGTGTGTGTTTGAGTGAGGTCCCCGGATGGTTTAGATTTACAATTGGAACCGATAGGTGGCGCTGGGATCGAGTCCTAGATTTTTATTTTTTTCAAGGCAGGCAACGTCTGCCGGGACCGCTACTATCTTATAAACCGGAAATTTACAAGAGACTTCTTTTGGAGACTGTGAGCTTTGATGACTAGATAAAAATAGGTCTCCTTACAATTTCTGTGTAATGTTCCTTTATATTTGTATTTTTCTATTCTAAAAAAACTAGGTCAGTAGGTTGCAAGAAAAACGATCTCGAAAAAGCTATAAAACGTACACGGATTACAGAGCTCAGGAATTTTCTTTCCAGTTTACACTTATTCCTACAGTTCGTATCTCAGTCTTGAGCCGATGTCCTTATAAACACGTCATGTCAGTTTGTACATATATTTGTATATACTACAGTAATTTTCCTCAAAAACAGATAGGGTGATCGGTTTAAATTAAACATGAAAGTGCATTTAAACAGCGAAAATAAGAAAAATTAGGAGTACCCATGATACTCGTACACGCAAGTGCGGTATCAAAACAATAAATGTACGCAGGCGTATGTGATATCACTAACACGTCTTCATAAATGATAATGACGTTTCATATTGGCTTTTTTATTTAATTCGTTTGTTATGAGATATTTGCTCCCAAATTAATGGTCGTTTTAAGTATGAGGTAGATAATTCTGAAAAGATGGTCAGCCTTAAAAAGTTTTTTTAGCATTAGATGACATTAGTGTGAACAAGATATGTTAAATTCTTTTAAGGTATAGGGTATTCGATTACGTGATTTTTTAGGGTTCCGTAGACTGTGAAAAAAAGATACATTTGTCGCCTCCAAGGAACTTTTCACTTATGTACATAGTAAACTAGCACGCACTTGGCTGATTTGTTTTAGTAGGTATATTATTGTTGAAAAATTTGAGCGCAAGTAACCTTTAATGCACTTATATTAAATAAAACATATTCAGATATTTCGTAAACGAACCCCGTTGTTTGACATGGTCTGGGTGTCTGGAATCGGCTCCAGTGTGGTCCATTCTACGAGTATATTACCCATAATGCAAGCGTAACTTGCTTAGCTTGAGGTTATAAAATGTATATATTAGGTTAGGGGAAAAGTTTCTTCGCATTTTATATAAATATTCAAATGGTTTTTTTATAAAGTTTATTTACATTTGACTAAAATATGTAGGTGCCATTTTGTTGGATCACTTTTTGCCATCTTGTAGATAGGGACGTGATCCCATTGCTATAAAAATTTTGGGGCTTCTGATCAAAAAACAGCGACAAGTGGTTTTGGCAGTCCTCTCGTGATGTTAACCTGACACTGCCTAAGGAATTCTGCAGAGACCGAAACAGGTGAAAATCTGAAGGTGCAAGGTCAGGACTATACGGTGGATGCATTAACACCTCCCAGCCAAACTCTCGTAATTTTTGCTGAGTGGCTAAATATGTGTGAGATCTAGCGTTATCATGGTGAAAAACCACACCCCTTCTGTGGATTAATTCCGGCCGCTTTCTCTCAACTTTTTGCTTTAATCTCATCAGTTGTTCGCAGTACAAGTCAGAATCGATGGTCCTGCCTGGCGGTAAGAGCTCATAATGAATAATGTCCTTCCAATCCCACCATACACACCGCATCACCTTGTTGCGAGTTAACCCGGGTTTCGCCACAGTCTCAAGGGGGCGGCGGGTGCGCTATCACGCCTGCTCCCCAACATTGTGGGGCCGAACGCCACGTGTCGGAAACTCTTCGAAGGCATCGTACGCTCGATGGCCCTCTATGGGGCCCCAGTGTGCCGGATCCCCCCCCATGGGACCTGGAAGCCAGGGTCCTAGCGTCGCTGTATACGTGGCGCAAAGAGGCCCTGGCCAGGGGCACCAGACCCGCGCCTCGCGAGATCGAGACGTGCCGATCGGAGCTCCGCCAGGTTGCCGTGGGGGTCTGGGAAGAACGCCTTCGACGCCCCAGCGCGGGCCCCGCCATCATCGAGGCGGTGAGGCCCGTCCTGCACGAATGGGTTAATAGACGTCACGGCACCCTGACGTTCAGGCTGACGCAGGTCCTCTCGGGGCACGGCTGCTTCGGGAGGTACCTGTGTCGCCTCGGCCGCGAGCTAACGTCAGGGTGCCATCACTGTGACATAGGCGACGAGGATACGGCGCTGCACACACTCCAGGACTGTCCAGCATGGACAGAGCAGCGCCGAGACCTCGTCGCCTTTACCGGATTTGACACCTCGCTCCCGGCCGTGGTTCGCACCATGGTCGGGAGCAAACCCGGATGGGACGCCGTCTCTTTCTTCTGTGAGCGCGTCATGCTTGCGAAGGAGGAGGCGGAGCGGGAGCGTGAGCGGACGTCATTGCTCCGCTCCCGCCAAAGGAGGACGCGCCGAAGCCGAAGGGCGGACTTCGACCTTCGGCCACCGTAAGCGGGCGGCGCGGGTGGGGCCCCTTGGGGCATAGGGGTTCTCACTCACCCGCACACGCCGTCGAGATGAGAACGTGAGTGTTCCGCGCGCGCTCATTTCTCCTCCTGTGGGGCGCGTTACAGACCGCCCCACGCCCGGACTAGACGTGGACAACGCTGGGGATTTAATCCCCCGGCAACGGAAGAGGCCTCGTGAGAGAGGCCCACGCCTGCCAGGGCATGCGGAGCCGGGAATCCCAATTACCCGTAGCCCTGGCATAAGGCGCAGGACGGAACACCCAGGGGTTTTAGTGGGTATCCCTAACTGGGGAGTGGCAATAGCGTGGCACCAGTTTTGACTGGGCGCGCTAGTGCCACCCCCGATCTGGCGAATCCCACACATTTTCCTAATTTGAATTTGAAATTGTCTTCTTTAAAATTAAAACTTTTTAATGATACCAAAACCAGCCAGATACAAATGGTATAGCAAAAGATATCTTATTACAAGGTCATACATCTATTATGTCTGCCGATTATTTAGTATTTGTACGAATATGTAATAATATAATAAAGACTTTTCATCCCCAATCTATTATGTCCCATTGGGGAACAGACAGCTTGTCCAATTTAGTAATCGGTTCGGTGCAGGTTGCATCACGATTTTATTCACGTTGTATATATAACAATATCACGTAGAACTGTTACACGGTTCATTAGGTTTCTTTCAGTGAGCTCATGAGCACCCAAATATCGAGCTTTTTTGTGTACCCGCGCCCTCTGAGTCTGGGACGCGTGCGCTAGCCATTACGCTACCACGACACACATATATACATACGTAGAACTAAATAATAAAAATACTTAATTAACATAGCGTAAAATAATATGACAGTATACAGGTAAGTTAATAAATCCGGTTCGACAACCTGAGTGCTACGGCTTCGACAAAACTCTGCAAATTTATTAATTTGCGTCATAAAATGTTCTGGACGATACCAATTTGATTCCAACACTATTTCATTATCGAGTTTTTATTGTAAATTGATGAACATTTTATATCTTTTGTAACTATTATAATATGAATAATCTTCAAAAGTCGTTCTAATTTGAACGAAAAACAATTCATGATTCTCATGTCCTTGATCTTTAAGTAATTTGGAGTTAATCATTAATCAAGCATCATTATAATAGTTCATTTACATAGTTTAAATGTGTATTCTTTTACAAATTTGTTATTTAGTTTTAAGCTTAAGATTAATTCCAGGCCACTATATGACACTGAATATTGTTACGAGTGTGGGATTCGAAATTAAAGTGCTGTTGGAATTACTATAGAGTTTATTGGAACTATACAAACACGTATAAAACAGGTACAAATAAAACTAGAGACTACTTGTTATAATCTGCACGATCAATAACATGCGCAAAATCCGTCACTATATCACTTGTCGAATGTACACGTCTTGCTTGTATCGTAATCGTCGCTCGACTGCCTCACCCCTCCGATCGGGCATTGTTTTATAGTAAACTGTACAATACACAATGGAAGCTCGTGGTTTGGGTTCTTCCAAGAAAATGTAATTTGCACACCTGCGAACGGCCAACAAAGTTGAAAACAATAACAATAAAGATTAGTTCGACATTAATGACGACCATAAAAGAAGTAGAAAAACAATAGCATGTTTTTCTTAATTACAAATTCTAAATATAAAGTAAACAAAAGAATTCCTAAATCCGGAAGGCAATAAACCACGCCTTTACGACAGGCAGGTGTGCACATTTATTTGACAGTATGTAATAATATAATAACTTGTTCATTAGTAGACGAATGTTTCTCTACTGAAATGAGAATTCTCCATTCCTGGGCAATAGACGGTCTACCCGCCAAGAGTATCCAAGGTGGAGATTTCACACATCGGTAATCTCGATTTTTATGTTTCCTTACTATATCTTTTTCGTTCAATTTAAATACCTAATAAATATAACAAGCCTGCTTCCCGGTAAGAATTCGAACCCAAGTTATTAAGAGTAACAATTAGAGCTTATTAGTCTTTTTTGTATAGATAACCCAAATACATTGTTTTTCCTTAGAAGATCATTTTTGTACATTACAAACAGAATTTATGCAATAAATTACAATATTTAATGATGTTTAAATGTCGAGTTCAACTACAGCTACAAATTAGAAATATAAAGTAGACAAAAGAATTTTAAATCCGGAAGGCATTAAACGTTTTATATTACGACAGGCAGGTGTGCGCATTTATTTGACAGTATGTAATAATATAATAACTTGTTCATTAGTAGACGAATGTTTCTCTACTGAAATGAGAATTCTCCATTCCTGGGCAATAGACGGTCTACCCGCCAAGAGTATCCAAGGTGGAGATTTCACACATCGGTAATCTCGATTTTTATGTTTCCTTACTATATCTTTTTCGGAAATTTAAATACCTAATAAATATAACATGCCTGCTATGATATCAGAATTCGAACCCAAGTTATTAAGAGTAACAATTAGAGCTTATTAGTCTTTTTTGTATAGATAACCCAAATACATTGTTTTTCCTTAGAAGATCATTTTTGTACATTACAAACAGAATTTATGCAATAAATTACAATATTTAATGATGTTTAAATGTCGAGTTCAACTACAGCTAAAGTTAGATTTTTTTTTTTATAGCTGGAGTACAGCAAACATGCTAACGGCCCACCTGGTGGAAAGCGGTTACCGTCGCCTATGGACATTTGCAACACCAAAGGTGCTAGAAATGTGCTGCTGCTCTCTTAAGGGAGAAGGGAACCTGGTCACTAATGCCGGAACACAACTCAAGGTTGTTATGGCGACATACTTTAGACCAGGGGTGGTCGCCATCTAGCCAGGCAAATGCCCTACCACCTGGCTGAGTATTGTTTTGTCGCCTCTTACGACAGGCCGCCCGGCCGCAGGAAATTGTATTCTTTCTCCGTTCCTGCACGGAAAAACATATTATTAAATAATCGAATTAGTACGGATAAAGGTGCAATAGTGTCCAATGGATAAATTGCTATTCACCAAACTGACGTAAACTATGTGTATACTACATAATAACGCACACTTTTAAACAAATATATAGATAGATAAATGACTCTTTATTCTACACCAATATAAAAATGAACTTACATACTAAAATTATATCTAATTACGCACAAAGAGACTTATCGCTAAAAAGCGATTTTTTTCCTGACAACCTCAGGAACGAATTTATTTATTTATGTATTATGGACCATCAACAGGAGATACATCATATACATTCGTCTTAAATCTAAACAATGCTCATGCTAAATATACTCCCTATTATTGGTGGTCACATCATGCATTATGTCATATATTGTAAGATTTCAAATAAAAAGTTAAATTTAGATGATTTACATATTACAAAATATTAATTAAACAATAAAATTTAAAAAAAATATGCTGAAAATAGCAATAATTAAACATTGAGATGATAATAGCAGTGCTTCACTTCATTTGACGCTTTTGTTCACATAGGCCCCATTAATACTTTTACTCGTCTGAGCATAAATACCTCTAATCCCAATTAGTTGAAAAACTAATATGAACTTGAGAGCTCGCCTTTACTGGAGACAGTTAAAAAGTGAATTCCAATTTGGTTGGCATTCTTGTACGTGGCAGAGGTACAAATTGTCGTTCCAGTGTTTAATGGGGAACATTAGCGTGTTCAAACCATGGACGCACTCCGGATCGATACCATTTGTGGCGCTCATTACATCTTATGACCATGTAGGGCCCAAAAGTAACGTAAAAACGTCAGCCTTTTTCTTTAACGATTGACATAAGTCATTCGCGAAACTATTACAACATATCACTGAGTATCAACTGCCACTGAAAGTCTTTAACAAATCATAACAGAAATTGTTGAAGTAATTCTATCAAAAAACAAAAATACATTAAGATCTAATACGGTCCAGAAGATTCTAAAAATACAACTTATATAACTTTCGTTTAACTGTTCTGACATCATGTAATAAGTAAGTCTTTTTACAGTGGTTTTAATACAACCAGACAAAGGATTATATTTATCCTGCAAAAGCGTTTTCTCGTTGGATAGACTAGGAAAGCTAATCTAGATGGTATTCAGGTCTTGGTTTATAGCCCTGCCATCGCAATTCCCAAGCAAATATGATCGACCTATCAGTGCATAATCGACAAAAAAAAATTGTCAGAGTTCAATAAATTCATACATAACATACACAACTTTTTAGATTTTTTTAAAAACAAAACATAACAATTTTTTTAAATTGTTTTTAAAAGTCTCAAATGTCACTAAGAGTCTATATACAAAATCACATATTTCAATGATTGTAATTTAGCACCGTTTGAATATGTACAATTTGTTTAATTTCTCACCAAACAAATGTCAAAACAGGATATTACCCGCGAACAGTGTATAATTTACAGTAAATGTGCATTTAAAGGGTGCAGCAAACAGCACACCGCGAGAGTATCCACCGGTGAAAGTGCGCAACGCCCTGTTATGGCGGTATTTCTCATTCCTCATTCACCATTTTCTCTTATTATCAGTTTAAATCTGTCTTCTCGCCATTGGAGACACGGCCATAATTCTCACAATAGGAATTATTAATGACCGCATAGATTTGATACTATCACTACTTGCCGACCAACGTGGCCACGGAAACGAAACTTAAAATAAATTTATTGGCAATTTAAGCCACTCGTTAATCCAACTCAGTGACTATTAACTCCAAAATAATTATCTTTGAAGACTGATTATTTACGCTAATGTAATGGTAATGACACTAGGAAGAGTCCTATTGTAAATAAGCGTGATATATGAGTAGTTAGTCCAAATGAAAAAGTGCCATGTTTTAAACCATTTTAGAATCGCTATGAAATTGACAAACTATTTTTAGTTGGTTTGTTAGGTCTCAGTAAAAAAAAATGTACCACAAGAGTCCAAAATCATGAAAAAATATTAAATATTAAAAAAAAAATATTTAAGTTATTTTTTATTTTTAAATTAAACAGTAGCACAAAGACAGACTTAAAAAGTCCTAGATTTTTGCAAGTGACACCAATAAGAGCGAGCTATAGTGTATAATAAAAAAAAAACGAAAATGGCCGATAACTAGAAAACTTCGGCACTTTCATTAAGCATAAATTTTGATTTTCTGTTAAGTCATGATGTCCCTCACCCGCAGGTAAAGGATTATCCATTAATTACGCCACTACCTGTATATACGACATATTATAAGTTAGTAGTTTTCGAGTTCTGGCATGCTATGTTAACTTTCGTAAACCAACTTTCCATTATTTACTATGGTCTGGGTGTGTGGGATCGGTCCCTGCGTGGTCCCTTGTATATTACCCATAACACAAGCTTAAATTGATTAGCTTGAGAATATACCATGTGTGTGTTTGTCTGTCGATTATTAAAAAAATATACACCTTGTTATAAACTAATTGATTAGGTATTGCATTTATTTCTTTTTCCTGATCGTTTTGAAATTGGGTTTTCAATTTAATATTGCGAGTATTGTATTATACTATCATATTATCGCCTATCTACCCAAATTAATGGTTTCTCTCAGTTCATAATTCCAACTTTTGCATAATAGACTACCAATTTTGTGCCATTCTCTTTTATTGCATTATGTTCATCATTAACTATATACACCTGATTACTATTGGCAACAACATGCTTATCCAGCTACATGGCCGTTAAAATCGCGTTTGAACTATGGAAAGCGAAGAGTGAAGCGCGAGCGCATCAACACAAGAGTGTGACCTCTGCGAGGCGCGCGGCAAGGTCACGAACGCGCGTGCGCCTCAGTCGTGACCCGCTCGCGCGCCTCAAATAACACCGGCCAACACGATTTTCACACCAAACACTTACATCATAGAGTCTATTATCACTTAGTGCTCGATGCAGGCACAATGTCTCGGTGTATCTAAACCTCCAAAATAGGGCTGTCACTTACATAAATTTATTAATTGAGAAATATTTTTTAAAGAATCCCATTGTATGGGCTCTTCAAATACATATATTCCTTAGTACTTTACGTTAATTGACAAAGAGACTCATAATCGCGCAAATAGGCAGAACCGTAGGTAGTTTCACTTCATATTAAACTTAAAATTAGATTGTATCAGCACCTCATATCAATAACGTAGATTCAAAACCTATCCGGGAAACATAAACCACTTAGATAGTGTTTTGTTGAACGAAAACATTAGGCAGAATGCGAAAGAACTGATATGTGAGACCCTCTATTCAAATTCAAATTATTTTCCAAAAGTTTTTACATTTACATTATTAGTAGTGTTATTGACACACATCTAGTTCTCTGCAAACCACGGGCCATAAAATGGCCCGGACTTTTGAAGGGCTTGCGTGCTGCCATGCGGAGACCAACACGTAGAGGCCCCTTGACAAATTTAATCTAAATGTGGCGTGACACTTATTATTGACATAATTCTTAACATTACATAACATAAATTGTTCGGTTAACTATGGCACCCAGACATTATTTGTAGGAAATTGTAGCAGATATATTTTTTTTTTATTACAGGAGTGCAGGAGACAGGCAGACGGTCCACTTTATGGAAAGCGGTTACCATCGCCTATAGACATTTACAACACCAAAGGAGCTACAAATACGCTGCTGCTCTCTTTAAGGTAGACTGGAACCTGGTCACTAATGCCGAAACACAACTCAAGGTTGTTATGGCGGCATACTGTAGACTAGGGGTGGTAGCCATCCAATCGGGCGAATACCCTACCTCCTGGCTGTTGGTTGTTTTGTCACGTCTTACGACAGGCTACCCGGCCGTAGGAAATTGTATTCTTTCTCCGTTCCTGCACGGATACTGACTAATCTTCGAATGAGGAAGCTGTAGTCCAACAGTGCGACATTTATGAGCTTATTAATTAATTTATCCTAAATCCGATGTACGACATTTGCTAATCCAGGTTGTATAAATGTGGAGGGTATGTCATTTATTGCGTACATACAGACAGGTCCAAGCCTAGTGATTAATTATATGAAAATGTTTTGCAAAAAATCCGATGAAATGAAAAAAATGTAAGACCACCACGACGGCCGTAATAGTAATGCCAGCCCTATTCAAAGTAACACGCTATACTACTCTCTTACCTCGACTGCACGGCACGTCTATTCGGTTCTCGGCAAAAACCCAATATGAAAGTATATTCCTTATTTTAGTGACTCATCCTGGTTTCATGTTAGTACTTATTGCGCGTCCCAGGCAATTGAAAATTTAATACGATATTTTGAATAAGGTGATTCAGACAGATAATGTTACCAGAGTTTTAGGCATATTTCTAGGTAACACAAACCCAGTTCCTGTCACTTTAAAGAGATTGTTCGCTAGACAGAAGACAATAAAACATTTTTAATTGGAGTCTATTTTTATCTTGTAATAAACGTACACCTACAATAATAAAATCTTGACCAAATATTACGTATCATAAATATTTTAATAAAAGGCTAATGTGAAAAAAATATTAAAATGAAGTAAAGTTAACAGCTACCCTCTCGATTAATATGAGGTACAACCACTTTATAAGAAAAGTTTTTGCTTAAGTTTTTGCCACTATACATAATAATACAAAGTTTTAACGGTTTTAAGCGCAGTATTTTATTTGGTTTTTATTCCGACATTTCAGCCACTTCGGTAGCTGTAATCACGGAAGACAAAGAGCTTAATTTAAGTATTATTAAAGTTTTTATTTAGCCTACCGCCAACTTATTCATTTAATTATTTAGTATTAAATATTGTTTATGGTTATTATTTACTCTGGAATAAAAATCAAATAAAATACCACGCTCAAAACCGTTAAAACGTAGTATCATTAAGCTTATTGTTTATAAAATAAATATATTACAAATTTAAACAAAATTACAATTCGTTGTAGTCCTATACTTCAGTTCCAGAGTACTAATTATCACTATCATCTTTGTTTTTTTTATTCATTTGCGTCCTAATCTTAGGGTTTGGAACCCAAGGACCGCTTTCCTACTTTTTGTTTATATTTTACCAGTATACATTTTGTATACAATAAATTATATATACATAACATACAACTCAATAACGCTGACAGCCTCCTGGGAGAGTTCCCGATGGACGGAAGCAATTTTTATCTATAATTATTTCCATCTTACCCCCATGCATCTTTGTTCCTTAATATTTGTTTTATTGTTTGTACATATAGTTAGTATCGTGTATTTTGCTTATAGAATGTAGTTTAGATTCTAGATTAACTTCAATTGTTAACTTTTATTAAATACAATACACATCTACATCAGATACGTACTTATGTGTATTAAACTGTTGCGAAGTTTTGTAACGAATACGTAAAGACGGACCAGCGGAGTCCATTTAAAACTTTAGTTTCCTTTTCGCGATTAAAATGAGTCAGCTCGAACCTACACTAGATTGCGACACGCTGAGATCATAGACAGTTTTATTTCTAAAGCGCCGCAGCAATCTGCGATAGGCTGAACGCAAGAACTAAAATAACTAGGCCCAACTCGCGGCTCCTTTTTCGTGATCATATTTACTTATGCAAGTATTATACATTTCCAGAGATTAAAGTAAATCGAAAATTGGTTTTATATCAATTAAAATTTAGCAACAAATGCCTAACAATGTATTTCCGAAGATAACCCATGTAACATAAATTACTCAACGAATTTAATTCCAATTTTCTATTTTTTGAAATGTATCTTATCGTAAATTTTATCAAATATTTTCTCCTTACAGTTTAGAAGTAGGAAGGTGAAAACGCTTTTAATGCCTTTGGAAGTGAATAAGTCACTTTTTATTTTGTATAGAAAAATCACTAAAAACATCCTTATGAATTTAGAGAGTCAATGTATGGATATACCCCTTCTTTGTGTCCACAAAAGGTGTCTTTAATAACAAACATTACTCAATTTCATGATAATGAGTTCAAATATATTATTATACTTTTATGTATTATTTGTATTTGTATAATCTTAGGCCCATATTCTAGAACTTTACTTATGTACTAGCCATCACCTGAAATGATAGTCTGTCCATATTAAAGAGGGTTTTCGAATACACGAAATTTAGCAGAACCGTATGAGAAATCAATTTTACCGACTATTATTGTACGCGCCTCGGTTGGCTTGTTTTACCTCAGAATTTAAAATATCGGCGTTTCATACTAAAGCCCTTGTTGTCGCAAAAGTTCAAAAGTGGGAAGCAAACAATTTTTTTTTTATTTATTTATCAATAATTTACCACGATGGGGGGGGGGGGGAGTAACGTAATGTTTAAAATAGGGTAACGTAGGGTAAAATTTTAGGTTAAGAAAACAAATTCACTAAATCACCTCTAAATTATTGAGATGAAACCATTTTACTCCTTCAATTTTCATAAAATAGGATAAAAAAACCCCAATTACATCTTTATAAAAGAGAGATAAATAATTTGATTTTATTATTTTTTTAAATATTACTATGTTTTATTCATAATAAAATAATAGTGCGTTTAAAAAACGGCCACGTCTATGGAATCCCCGCTATCGCCCGAAAAATCAGTACAGAAAAATGATCAAGGACGTCGGCTCGCAACAGCCGAAAGTCAGTATATTTGAGAACCATGAGCACTCTCCCTCTCCCGTTACTTTAAATAAACAAACTGACATGCACATTTACATATTCACTTTTATTTTTAGGAGTGTGACACCAACGTTATTGGCCCTGATTTGGCCATACATTTATATAATAGTAAAGATAAGTATGACATATTTGAGATAAGAAGTGATTGTTGTCATTGCGCTATTGTCACATTAAATGGCGAATTATAATGTGTGGCAACCACAATGCCTACCTATTAAGTAACTGGCACACCTAAAATTAATCTAAACTAATAAAATTGAAGTGCATTTCTATGATTTCAAGATAAATGACAATATTTTAAGTGAAAGTTGCTTGCTATATAGTAACTTTTACTGACGGAAAATTGTACGCCAACTACTATATCTATCATGTCAAGGTCTAATATTATCGTAGATTTTCAAACTAAATTCAAGTTTTGTTATATCAAAATCAAAAACCGAGTTAAATAATCATTTATGTGAAATTAGTTATTTTTTTTAATTGACTGGAAGTCATGAATAGTGATCGCGTTGAAGTCTTTTCCAAGACTAAACCTATTTGTAGGCGAACGACATTTATAAGTAGGTATTATATAACATAAAAAGTAAGCCTCTATATCTTACTATCCTTATTTCTTCTTATTACTGATGTGCATTGCTTGTAATAGACTATATTGAAGCTATAAAAAAAAGCAACTGGTATACATTATATAAACGATGGAGATCACGATGCATTTTTTTTAGATTTCTTGTCTGTTTATCTGTTTGTTCGAGATTCACATAAAAACTACTAGGTTGATTTCGATGCGTTTTTCTCTGATCGATTGCAAATTCTTAGAATCTCTTATTCTGGGAATCCCGCGGAAGTTTTCTGGGAATGGTTTAAAATGACCAGATTGAAAAAAAATGGAATTACAATGCGATTTTTTCACCGATTGATAGCAAATTTTATGTAATAAAATGTGTCATATATTTTCCCGGGAGCGGTTTGTTATTTTGGTTGTTGTTGTTTTTATAATTGTTCGGCTGCATAAAAATTAGCTTATTCCGACGCAGTTTTCACTAAAACAATAGCTTACATTGTTTTTTAAATGCTGCGGTACTTTGTGTCCCGGTTATCCCCTTCAAGTCAAGCGTGGACGAAGTCGCGGACATATCCTAGTATATTATATAAAATTACCACGAGCGTATATACAAATCTACATATATGTATATAATAATATTAAATGGGTCATGTCAGAAGCGTGCTCGTCGCGATCCCCGCTGGCCCAGAGGGCCACAATTCTGACCAGGATTCACCCGAGTGCAGTGCACGATAGGGCGTCCCCCGCAGGCGACGCTCACCGATGCGCCCCCGTCGGTGTGGATTCTCGCGCATGCGGCGAAGGGGGCCGCCACCCTTCACGCAGCGCCAAACCTGGCGGGTCGAGAGGAGCAGAGTGCCGTATAGGCACGTGGAATGTGAGAGGTGGAATGAAAGATAAGATGGACGAAATGATTGATATAATGAATGAGAGAAGCCTGGATGCCTTATGTCTGACAGAGACAAAGCGGAAGGGGTGCGACGTCGATGACCTCCCCGGTGGCATGCTTGCTCTGTGGTCCGGCGTGGACCTGGACGAGCGTGCAAGTGGGGGGGTAGGCGTCTTACTCTCATCCCGCTTTGTGTCTGGAGTAAAAGCTTATTGTCTGGTGAACCCGAGACTTCTCTGGGTCCGCCTAAAACTGGGGATCACGCGAGTTTTTCTGGTCGCAGCTTATGCTCCCGTAAGCTCAGCGGATCCCCAAGAACTCGAGAAGTTTTGGGAGTCTGTGAGAGAAATTCTGGATCTGGCTGAAGGGAACGAAAGACTAATTATGTGTGGTGATCTTAATGGCTGGGTGGGGACCAAACGAGACGGCCTTGAGGCTGTCCTTGGACCCTATGGTGACAAGAGAGTGAACGATGCTGGTAGGCCAATCATAGACGTATGCATGGAAAGAAACTTGCTTGTGTCGAACACACTATTCCATCATAAGGATATTCACACGTATACATGGAGAATGAATGATCAGAAAAGTATGATTGATCTGATTTTAATTGATAGTCGCCTCCGAAACACAATAATGGATACAAGAGCCTACAGAGGCCCCACTCTTGAAACGGACCACTACCTGGTGATAAGCCGGTTTGTGGGCCTTTTCAAGAAGTGGAGACACTGGCGAGTGCGTACCAATTTCGGGGAGCTTGAAAGAATAAAGTGTGAAAAATTGGAAGATGTTAGTGTAAGGAGTATGTATGCGCGCCTAGTCGAAGAAAGGCTTGCAAAAGCGGACTTCTCCGACTTAGATGTGGATAATGACTGGGATAGTATGAAGGAAAGTATAGTGGAAATATAAAGGCATGGGGTCACGTATGGAGTGCGCCAGCTACAGGGCCATCAGTTTGATCAGCACAGCATCTAAAGTGTATGCGAAGATTATTGAAAAGAGAATGAGAGTTGTATCCGATGGATTACTGTGGGATGCACAAGGTGGTTTCAGAAATGGAAGGGGATGTATGGATCAAGTTTTCTCTCTCCGCAATATCGTAGAGAAGCAGCTGGCTATGGGCCGGAAGGTTTTCTGCGGTTTTGTGGATCTAGAGAAAGCATTTGACAGGGTTGTGCGGAAGGACCTCTGGGACATATTGCCCAGATATGGGATTAATGGCCAATTGATGCGTGCTGTGCAGTCCACTTACGAGGGCTGTATGGCATGCGTGCGAGTGGAAGGCAGCCTGTCGCCCTGGTTTGACGTCAATATTGGCGTCCGCCAGGGCTGCGTGCTGTCGGCTTTGCTGTTCATCCTATATCTGGACGATTGTCTCCAGAGAATAAGATTGATGGATGTTGGGGTGCGGATGAGTGATCTAGTTGTAAGCACCTTGCTTTATGCGGATGATGCCGTGCTTTTAGCCGAATCGCCATCAGAACTGCAAACACTAGTCACAATGATGAAAGATGACTGTCAGGCGAGAGGCTTACATTTGAATGCGAAGAAAACAAAGGTTATGGTGTTTGAAAGAGAAGAAACCAGAACGAATGCAAGGATAATGGTCGATGATGTTATGCTGGAGCAAGTGAATGAGTTTGTATATCTTGGATGTGCTTTTAGCAGGGATGGAAGGTACACCGCTGATATAGAAAGAAGAGTGAATTTGGGGAATAGTTTAAATGGAGCGTTAGGTAAACTTCTAGGCGCTAAGAACCTCAGCCAGAAGGCCCAGCTCGCCGTACACAACGCGGTGCTGGTACCTACGCTCACGTATGGAAGCGAGAGTTGGGTATGGAAGAAAGAGCATGAAAGTAGAGTAAACGCGGTCGAGATGCGAGCACTGCGCAAAATCTGCGGAGTGACGCTCGCGGACCGCGTTCGTAATACCGAAGTAAGAAAGAGAGTTGGTCTGAAAGAGAGTGTCGGGGTGAAGGTAAGGAAAGGAATGCTCCGATGGTTCGGGCATGTGGAAAGAATGCATGATGAAAGAATGACTAAACAGATATACAATGCAAAAGTAGATGGATGCAGAAGTCGTGGAAGGCCACGACACACCTTCCATGATCAAATTGATCGTGTACTAGCAGAAGGTGATGTCAGGAGCCTTAAGAACAGACGAGCTTGCATGACAAGAGTTATGAATGTCAAAGAGGCAAGTGAGGTGTGTAAGAATAAGCCTAAATGGCACTCTGTTGTTCGTGCCTACCCCGCGAGGGAACTGGCGTGAAGTTATGTATGTATGTATGTATGTAATAATATTAAAATCTATGTTGAAAGATTTATCGAACATTGTGCAACAAAATCCTGTCCTAGCTTTTGTGTCATATTTCATTCTCAATCCCAAGGTCGCCTGGAAGATACTGCTGTCAGCAATAAGGCCACTTTTTGTACCTAATCCTATGCCGTTTTCGGGTTCATTCATTTTATTGTACAATAAATTATTTTCTATTCTGTAAGTAGAATATCAACAAATATGTATGAGCTTCCAAAGTCTAGTGGTCTCAGGCATAAGGTAATAAAATGAACGCTCACCGTCCCGGAACTGTGCAAGGAATGATGCAGGATTTCGTCCAGATCCGGGCGTCTTTGTCACACTACACCAGATCTCCGGGACTCAGTTAGCACTTCAGGGAACGCATTTAGGCACAATACAGTAGTTTTCCGGCGTTTTTTGGACTATTTATCGTCGAGCATGGCGTCACGACGATATTTAGGCAGCCATTCAAGGATTGGCCCGGCCAATAAGACGCGTGCGTGTGCCCAGGCAGCGCCCTCTGCTTAGACCAGCCGAATAAAAGGTTTGGAGTAGAAAATGTGGCCGAAAACGAGATGCTTTCCGGGAATGTGACGGGATGTCGTAACAACCTTTCTCAAGACTGAAGTCGAGTATTAAAACACGGTGATCTCCGATGATTTCCACCCTCCTGCGGCTTTTGTCAATCGACTCCAACGCCTCCTTATTGATTATGGACCGGAAATAATATAACATATAACAAGAACATTGGCATAGTTTTTATTCATACATTTTACATACGCGTAGCGGATTACAGTTCACCTGGAAATCTAATAGCAAGAGAAGAAAATACGTACTATGTTCTAATAGCATTCAAATATAGAAAACTCCCTATAAAAAGGTTCTAATTGAAATGAGAGGTTTATTTCAACACTCCTACTGGTATGTGGCTGAGCCATACCAAAGATAATAATATTAATTTGTCTTTAAAGTATACGTTCAAGGTCAAGAACAATTATATAAATGAGAAATACTTTTTGTTTTTGCCCGTCCAAAGACCGGAACAAAAACAAACGGAACACCGACACATGCCTTGTGAGAATCGTTGTTGTTCACAGAAGGCCATGAACTCGCTTACATCGACGAGACGGGGCGAAGCGGAATCGCTGCATTGTCGTGTTGATGTAATAGCACATTGCAGATTGGACCTTATTCACGTAACTTGGCTCAAAATTTGAAACGATTCTTAGTTTTAGAAGTTTAATCAGGAACTTAAAGACGGATGATGATTTTATGTGAATTTTTATTTAAAAAATAATAATAATTGTACGACATGAATTGTTTTAATGAAAAATTATATGCTGAGATTAAAACTTTTAACTGTTTAATGAAATGTACCTTTTCATGGTACCACAAGAACTCCTTTGTTTGGTGTCACTCAAAAAGCTATTGGCTGAGGCTTGTGCTTATAGATTATTTTATAACTTAAATACCCATGAATATTGATACTATAGGCATATTTAAAAAGAAGTTATTTTCGTTTTGTTATTTTATTCTTTTTATGGCTTGGTATCAAGTAAATTTAAGCAAGGTTTTATTTAATTATTTCATCAAGTCATGAGCTGTAAGTTCATTAATTAACCGAAACATAACAAGGGAGTTTTTGTGAAATATTAAAGTGGTTGCTTTTTACTGGTGAAAGAATTTTCAAAATCGGATCAGTCATACCGGAGATTACCTCGAACATCCAAACTCACAAACTTTACCTCTTTATAATACTGGTATAGATTCATTGTACACACTCGACTCACTTACAAATTTATTATATTACTAGCTGCGCCCGCGGTTTCACTCGCGTGGTGATGGAAAATCGTTATATTTTGGATTATTCACACTACATCTTTATAAAGTATAGCCTATGTGTTATTCTGATGTGTAAGCTATATTATTGTTAAGTTTCATCAAAATCCATTCAGTAGTTATTGTGTTAAAGAGTAACAAACATACATCCATACATTCTTACAAACTTTCGTGTTTATAATACTTATAGAGTTAAAGACATATAGACCTTTGCTCCTGTCTTTTCACGAAATGACTGCAAATTCTTTACTTTATGTATATGTAGAAAGGTTGCGTTACCATAATGGCTAGTACACACGTCCCAAACTCAAAGGGCGCGGATTCGATCCTGGCCGGAACACATGCATCACTTAGTCAGTTTTCTGATCTAATGTGCATATTGTTGCAATTGCCACGTGCTAATAACGGTGAAGGAAAACATCGTGATGCAACCTGCACATCCAGATAACCGATGTATCAAACCTGCAAAGTCGCCTTTGACAAGCTTGACTGTCTTTTCCCCCTATAATGGGAGGCCCGAGTCCAGGAGTGGGACATTTTTGGGCTGATATTATTTTTATGTATGTGTAGTCTGTTGTAGTAAACAATAAAAAGTTTTCTATCTGCTATCTATCTATAGATATATCAAGCAGTACTTATAATTGTTAAAATAAAAGTTATAGTATAAAACGTAAATAGTATTTTTTAATTAAATTACTCTCTGCCCATCAGTGGTAGCATTGATAGACATTGCTAGTTTCCCATATGAATGGTTGGAACGTCTAGGATATTTCTTCTTAAGATCGAAGATGGAAAGTTGTTAGCAGTAACGGTTGATTGTCGTGTGCCATATACGCCGGTGCGCTGGCAGAGTGAGCGCGAAAGGGATAGATTACTTGTATTAAAAAGTAGGGCTGGCTTCTAGTCAAAGGTGGATAATAGCAGCCCACTGCTGTGTTTGGTTGGAGAAAGGACCATTAGGCCTTTATCCTTGTCATATATTAGAAATATTGAAGCTCAGATTGGTTACGGTAATTTCCTGTACTGTGAACAAATTATATTTGTAACAATAACTTACAACCATATGCTTAAGAAGTATATGCTCTCTAGCTAGATTTTGAACCTACTTTATTGGCATGAAACGCGTGTGCTGTTGTCCTTCTGACCTCCTCCCTCTTCTGTAAAAATTCAGATCCGAGACTGGGCCCAACGTCACAATTAAAAAGATATCATATTATAATATATTCCTTATTTCATTAGCCAGAGTTAAAATTTCCTCTTTTATCAACCTGTAAATGCTCTTTGTTGGTCTTTAGTGATAAACGTAACTCACTGGATATATCATTTAATAAAAGATTAATAGCAAATTATTATTATTACCTATAATAAACAAACTCAAATGTATTATATTAGTATATTATATTAGTTAGAACATGTTTTTGCGTAGACGGCCTTTTCCAAACAACCAAACTTGGCACATTCTATAATGTTTCTGCTCCATCTGGGATATTGTTAGTTTAAGTGACCATTTAACGCAGATGTAACCTTGAGTTCACTGCGTTGTGATTGCGTTATTAATTGTTAATGACGTTAAACATTGTCAGATAACGTATGTATGTACATATACATATACATTTTATTACATAAAATTTGCTATCGATCAGTAAAAAAATCACATTGGAATTCATTTTTTTTTATCTGGCCATTTTAAAAAATTCCCAGAAAAAATCCCGTAGGATTCCCAGGATAAAAAGTAATCTAGATTTTAAGTCTAAGAATATGCTATTGATTAGCGAAAACCGCATGGGAATCGGCCCAGTCGTTTTTACGTGAATCCCGAACAAACAAATAAGAAATCTCAAAAAAATGCATCGTTTTTATGGAGGATTCCAGTTGTTTTTTTTTTATATAGCTACAATCTACAGACACGGCATTTTTAGAATTTAATATTATAGATGTACCTAATCATTAACAGCGTTATTTTTAACGCTATACACATGGTCATAGCCGCCAACCCTGAACTTATCCCAGACGGAGAAGGGACATAAGAAATTTCATTGCAATTTAAAATTATGCTCATTCTTTATTTTTACTTATTGATTCTATCAACGCTTGTAAAGGAAATGTTAATGACTGCAAACATAATGGAAGCCCTATTGTAGAGGATCATTTACATCGGCGAGGAGCGGACGTGGAGGATCGCGACTTCTATATACGTGCATGGTGCGTCGGAGGCGCGCACGGAACCCACTGGACCCACAAAAAACACTTCATATCGCTCCTCAAGGCTCCCTTTTTTAATGCACCCGAGGTATTCGCTTAATGATCGGCCACAACGCTCACCATACTGTATTCAATTCAAAAGATAATAAACTTTATCTTAATGGGTAGATGCAATGTAAGAATGTTATTTCTTTTGGATGCTCTTTTAAGATAAATTCTCAGTTACTTTGAGACAATTATCATATATTTTATTAAGTTATTAAAATTGTACACAATACGATCGACGAAAAAACTATGACTATTTATATAGAACAAAGTAATGCAATGAACGACAAGAAATAAAAACCGCCCAAGTGTGTGTTGGATCACGCGCAAAGGGTTCCGTAGTAGTGGTGTCAACGGACACTTTTTATTGATAGGCTATGAAACCATTAAATAACGTGTAACCGAACCTACATCATATCTCAAAGTTATGGTCTTGTTCAAATAAATGTTCGTTTAATGTTTTTTACATTCTATATCCTTGAATGTGTTTAGAATTTTATACTCTGGAATTAAAGTTAAATACATTCATTCGTTTTTCAGTACACCTTTTTAGCTGGATATCGAAGACACCTTCCTTCTAAATTTTATATATTATACCTTAGTATTTAATGGCTTATATATTTTGTTACAACTTAGGTTCTGACAAAAACAAATTCCACTCCTAATCTGTAAAAACACATTATATTACCTGTCGGCATTTGAACTGATTGTAATTCTTTTATGATCGTCTTCTTTTGTTTACTTATTTGGCATACGTTTCTAGAGAACAGTCTATTATTCTATTGTACTCTTTTACGGCCGCTTACGGCTAAATCATTAGCCAGGTGTTGCGGATTACGTCGACTACGATACGGGCACATTTGTATTTGTGAGGTATAAAACGACGGCCTGATGGAGAGGGGGGGGGGGCAGTTGAGCGAGAACCACGATCAAGGCGTGACGTGTGTACATTCGGGAATCTAATAGCGACGGACTTTGCGCTTTTTATTGAATTACGACCTTCTGCATTACGTTTGGATTTGTTGTGTTTGGTTATATTTGTGTCTGTATAGTTCTAATAAAATCTATAATAATTCTAACGGAATTTTAATTGGAGTCCCGCTAAACTCGTAACAATATACATAATTATATTGGAAATCATCTTCGTGTGAAATAGCTATATAGCTGGACCGATAGACATAAAGAAATTATAAGCATTCCGATTTTGCCATTACACTACGGAAACCCAAAAATATTTGACTTCGTATATGCACAAAGTCAACAAAAATATAATAAAAAAATAAAAAATAGTATTCTTAATATAATGAAGTACTTAAATATGCATTTAATTACAATACATGAATGTGAAGTGATAAAAACAGGTAATGAACGAAATGACAATTAAAATCGATTGCCTTTATTTCAAAATTAATGAACCACTAATATTCTCACAATAAAATCTCCCAAGTGCGTAGATAACCGAGCACATTTTTTTAAAGTAAAAACTTCTTTAGGCACTTTTGGTATGGGGAAAAGTACTGACCTCGCGTGACCGTCACGCATGATCGTCACGCCCAGATACAAAGTTTATCACTCATCGATAGCAAATTTTCTATGTAATTTCTATCGGTTTAAAGTTGTTTGGGCGCATAAAAATTATTAGCTTGTTTTAATTGAAAATCTGCAAACAAAGACATATTATATTATATTCCTAAACTAAGTAAGTTACGCTTGTGTAATACATAACGGAACACTGTCGGACTGATCCCTAATACCCAGACCATAGAAACGGATTTTTGGTTGACGAAATTTACCATGCCAGGAATCGCACCCGGAACCTCTGTGCTGCCGTGAGATTAAAGGCTTAGCCCACTCAAGTACGTAGGTCGACAAATGCAAACCACAATGTTCAATAGTTTAGTTTATGTAAATTAGGTACGAAACCCTAAACTAGCATTGAATTAAAACACGCCTTATCTTCAAAACGACTCAACAGATTTTGCTAAAAACAATTTTTGTTGAAAGTATTTTAAAATTCTCACCACCTTAATTTTTTTTCAGAAGTTTATCCCTTATAGTTTAAAAGTTAGAGGAGAGAATAAAATGGGTGATCAGATTTGATTTTTTACTTGAGGTCTTCTACATAGTAATACACTCGGAATAAAAACAAAATACGTGTTCATTTAAAGTAGATTTAAATGTGTATATATATGTAAATGGAATACATTTAAATGGCAAAAGAACAAAAAAATATTAAGTGAATTAAGTTTTTGTTCGGTATCAGTAGGTATCACAAAATATACAGAAGTTTCACTCAGTAACAAGCTCAGCCACATAGACTTACCCTCACGCAAACATATTCTATGTTACTACCGAGAAGCAGTCACGACATAAATCTATTCACAATCGAACAAAAGAATTCAGCTACCGTTTGCAATGAATTCAATGGCGATTAACTACGACAATTAAATTTGTATCCCAAAATATTTGTGTGACGCGGTTGCGTGAGTGAGAGGTGCGCCCTTGTGCTAGTCCTTGCTGCAATGCCGTCGCAAGTTCGGGCTGCGGCGAGCCAAGAGCTATACAACCCTGGTAGATCGATACTCACAGAAATACATATATATCTGTGTCGATACTACTTACATATATGTAAGTAGAGATAGTCAAATACTCAGGTACCTACTTTAAATTAAATTTCATAACTGCTTTTATACTAAGTAAATAACGAGTCGGATTTTGAAAAATACTGGTTACATACTAACTTCATTTTATATACTTTTCTCTTAATGTAAACAAATTCATTTATTATTAAAGCTAAGTTTTCCTTGTTACATTTATATTTTCTCACGTGTATTAACTAAAATATATTATATGGCGGTACGTTATTTTTATTAGACGGTTCACATTTCAATAAAAATATTTTCTATTTAAGTTCATTTCAATTGGAATATGTTTATTGAGTGAGTAAATACTGTAATCGTTTATTTAAATCTATGTAATCAATATGAAAATTGTATGTGAAAAATTAACTGATTGTAAGTTATTAACATGTAAGTAATTATAAATGTAGACTATGTACCAGAATACAGGAAAGGAATAAATAATTATTACAAGATTATATAACGGTTTAATTGTCTGCTTTTCAACTGACGGTAACTAGATTCATTTTATTCAGCACTATAAATCTTTCCTTTAAAATTAATACTTTTTCTCGTTACTAAAATGTAAAGATAAGACACTATTTATATTTCCACCTTCACATTTCCATACAAATAAGAAAATACTTATAGAACCCGTTTTAAATATAGAATAGGTATACAACTGACAAGAGAGAATGTATAACCTTACCGAATGATTATACTGAACCAAAAATAGTCATAAAAATCAATTTAATGTCGAAAATAAAACATTTATACTCGGAAATGTTTACGTATAAGTCGTCCTCGGATTTCGCGATATGGAGTTTGTAGCTTTGAACGCTAACAAAATTACTTCCTTAATGTTGTTTTTTATAAGATAAAAATACATGTGTATTATGGTTTAACCATTTTTGGTGGCGAGTTGTTCTAACTTGTAATAAATAATACCTACAAAGTACATATAAAGTCAGGAAAACTTCCTAAACAGTAGCTACTTCCCGAAAACCTAAGAAGAACACACGTAATTGTAAAGAGACGCAATAGTGGCGGATTTAGCAACAGACTGAGTAGTCTGGAGTCTACGGGGACCAATTTTAGATGCGAAAATTTTTAAACCCAAATCTTTTTTAAGTCTTGCGGAAATCAAAAGATTTGTAAATACACACATGTTTACATACGAATATGACACACATAAATGTTATTAGGTCCACGCAAACAATTCAATGTGTAATGTAATTAGGCGAATAAAGGTGATATAATTAGGACGATAGTACATACTCGTATAACATAAAATCACAATTGCATTGTCTTTTTTTATTATTATATATGAGTGTGAACTGGGGTGGAGACTGCGTCTAGGTAAACGTGGTGTTGGATGTCCTCCAACCCGTTGGGCTGAAGACCTGCGTAAGGCCACCAGTAGGCTCTGGATGAGAAAGATGAAGGACCGGGATGAGTGGCGCCGACTTAGGGAGGCCTACGTCCAGCAGTGGACTGTGATTAGCAGACGACGAATTGTGGTACCGAATAGTAAAACTCAGTGAGGGTGGGTGGCAAAATTTTAATGAAAAGAAAGAAAAAAAGAAAAAAAAGGGTTGAAAGTTTACGCAAACTATAACTATATTTAATCTACGCGAGCAAAGCCGCCAGCAAAAGCTAGTGACAATTATATTACCATTATAATTTAAGCAGACAGCGACACACTCGTCAAGTGCGTGTCGAATTGCGCACTCGCGGGCTTACTGGCCAATTTATAGCGAGAGATAAGATAACAGATACGAGATCAAAAGCCCTATTTACAAGCTAGTATAAATTTCCACAGCCAAGTTTATATTTACTTTACAATCATAAGTTCGTTTATTTTACTGTTAGAATTTGAATTAGCCTTAAACGTAGATACTTATACGATACTTAAAGGTTAATATAACGTTGTTTCAATTTTGTTTGTTTGTTCTCTCTCCATTCCAAAGGATTAGATGATACTTTTTAAACGATTAGCCTATAATCCCTGGCCTCTGTGATTGAGCGGTCAAAGTGATGGCCCATCTAGTTCGCTGGAAAGCAGATATCTCGGGTTCCATTCCTGGCATGGTAAATTTCGTAAACAGACTTTCCGTTATTTAAAAGAGAAAGTAACTCTGTTGGTAATTTGTTCTTTATATCTATAAAATATTGTCATTTTTTCAAGAAAATAGCTCGACTACAATGACCTTTGTTATTAAGCATTTGCCCACCTAGCTCAATGAACCGCCAAGGGTTTGATTCCTAGCGTAATAAATTTCATAAACAAATTTTCCGTTATTTATGACCCTGGTGCTTGGCATTACCCCCAGAGTTATGCATTGTATATTACCCATAACACCAACGTAACTTTCTTAACATGGGGATATACCATGCATGTATTGCACTTCCCGATTTAATAAAAAAAAAACGTAGCGTTGTGAGAAAACCTCACCTAGAATTTAATTTAAAATCCTTAACGTAAATAATAGAAATCTTCTCGAGACCCGTTATGCACATTTGAATATTTCGAATACATGAAATATACTTAAGATTATATGAAATATGATAATTTATACCGGACGTTAACGTTAATAAATACTATAGGCAATATATACTATATCACGCAAATGTTATTATAACTAGCTTAAGTAAATTAATACTGATACAAAAAGCATAGTTTGGAATTTTCTTCATTTCCTTTTGCTCAGTTTATGCTTGAATATTGATAACTGTACTTTGTAGCCGGCTGTAATCAAAATTTCTTAATGAAGCTATCGTTCCTAATTATTAAAATAGACTATAAAATATAAGTCTGTTAAATGGGATATAAGTACTCACTTCTAATCTTTGTAAAGCTAAAAAACTACAATAAAAAGAGTATTGGGTCATATTATCTATTTTAATCTATACCAATGAGTAAAATTTATATGTCCGTCTGTGATTTTAAAATAAATGCTAAAATTAAAGCATTTTACAGTCATATAATAAATAAAATTATGAGTACTATAAATATACTAACTTAAAAGTTAACTATAAATTACAAATATACAAACCTAATTGAAATTGTAGTCTTAAAATAAAATATATATATAACAAATTAAAATAAAACTACTACTTACAAATATATACACTTAAATAAAACACTATAAACTACAATCGGTTCAGCCCGACCAAAATTAAGTTTTTATTGCTACTGTATTATAAAGTAATTTTTAAGGTACTTTAGTTTATAATGTTGCTTTATAAAAAAAACTATGTCTTAACGGTTTTAAGCGCGGTAATATATTTGATTTTTGTTATTCCGACGTTTCGGCCACTTTTCATAAGCCGTGATCATAAATCAAGTCTCGAAAACTTAAGAAAATATTATGCTGTTTTATATTAAATAATTACAGCAATTTTATTTGGATATTATTTATTTATAGGACCTCCTTAAATAATATATAATATTATTTCCTCTCTAAATACATTGTGAAACTTTAAACTAGTGATATCATTGAGTAAGATATAGGTATCTTAAATAGGTTCTTATTAGGTTAAAAAATAAACTTATACAGGTCACCAGGATCAACCCCAAATAAATAAATATTCATGTAATATTTTCTTAAGTTTTCGCGACTTGTATACATAATAAAAAAACCAAAATCAAATAAAATTACCGCGCTTAAAACCGTTAAAACGTAGTTTTATTAAATAAATATTCAATCTGAAATCTACTGTTTATATGATACTTAATCATAGATTTTTTCTAAAATTGCTTTGAAACCGCTCAATGAATGCAAATGAAAATTATAGGGATTAAATCAAGAAATTTATCATAAATTTGTGTAGATTATCCATTTCCATTTCTTATAGGGTTAAGAAGATACGGAATAAATGTGAATCCCACGCAAATGAAGTGACAGACACAGCTTGTAATAAATACAATGCATAGACACAAATTAATGTGACATATGCGTTGAATACATAAAATATCACGGAGCTTTCATAATTAACAAATTGTATTGTAAAGCTATTGACTCACACAGTCAACAAAATAACAGTTGTGGAAATCTTAATATCTCACGGTTTACAAAACACAAAGCTTTTAGGATAATTGTATTCCAATTGTCGACTTATTATGTCTGCAATTGACACTTCAATTGTCATACCTATCTATACAATGTAATATTCTTCCCCTTTAATAAATATAGTTGACGATGCATTCATGAATATTCAATTTTATAATAATTTTCCATCAAATAAACACCAAACCCACATAGTCTCCCAATAGCAAAAGTGGTACTTCTTTGACTGATGGCGAACAAGGGAATAAATATCTGCTCGTCCAAAAGTCAAGTATCACTAAACAGATAAGTATGGAGGATACAAACACAATTTTTGCACTAAAACCAATCAATATTGTAAATTATTATTTATCTTTGACAAAGACTGCACACTTTTGTAAAATCAATCTACATAGCAAAACAACAGCTTGCCCGCTAAATAATTATTTTTGTTGAATAGCAGCGAAATTTATATCTACACTAAGCCTTACTACAGGCTTTTTGTATTTTTCTTCATATCTCATAAAGACTATTGTAGTTTTCAGAATAAGCAGTGTTGTATATCCAACACCATACGTATCACACACACTTTAGACTTCAAGTGTGTATGTAAGTAATAAAAATCAGTTCATATCCAAACCCGGGAAAAAACAAACATATGCACATACAAAGTTATTTTTACATTTATATACACCAATAAATTATTAGAGGTACAAATAATTACATCATCAAATTATTACTACTAGCCCTCCACGTATATATTCGAACCCGTATCATTAGAATGAGAGCGGGTTAACTAGATAGGTGAACTTTATTCTCACGTAACCTTCATCACAATCTTAATAATAATAGCCCATAACCCTCCTACCACTGCGATTAGGCCTGCTCGGTTTTTAGGGAAACGGACAGTATACCCACCACGTTTGTCTAAGGCGGATTTACCGGATAGACGCATTGGGTCATGTAGATTTGCAGATATCATCGCAATGTTTTCCTTCAACGTCAGGCGATGGTAATTGTGACAACATGCACATTAGATCTGAAAACAACCTAAATGGCGTATGCACCCCGTCCAGGATTCGAACCCACATCACTTAAAACAAGAGGCCTTAGGCGCTAAACTACCACGGCATCTCAATTTTAAATACTGTTAATACTTATAATTTATTTTAAAAAAGAAACATTTTCATAACAAATATTATTCAATTCAATTGTTCTTTTTTTGTTAGTAATTAAATGGTTCTTTTTGACTATAATTGGCAGGGTAATTAAGTTTTTGTTCCCGCTGTATCATTTACATTATACAATTGTCTGTAATAGAGCAGTTTTTGAGGTTCCTTAAAGAAATCACAAAAACCCTATCCTTATAATAATATTATGTCATTAAGATCCAGTATACACTGCACAGTGCATGTTTACAAAAATTGTCATGACACCGAGCCTTGGAACCAGTTTAAAATTAACTAGTTATAATCAGTATTAGTCTACTATTATGTGTATATATATACAATAGTAAGCTAAAGAGGAATATAGCAGATTAATTTTCAGTCAATCAATCAGGGAAAATACTGTTACGAGTTTAGCGGGACTCGAATTAAAATGCCGTTGGAATTATTATAGAGTTTATTAGAACTATACAAACACGTATAACACAGGTACAAATATAACCGAACACAACAAATCCAAACGTAATGCAAAAGGTCGTTATTCAATAAAACGTACAAAGTCCGTCAATAATCAATTACCGAATATACACACGTCTCGCCTTGATCGTGATTCTCGCTCGACTGCCTCTCCCTCCACCAGGCCATCCTTTTATACTGAACAAATGCAATGTACTCGTATCGTAGTCGACTTAATCCGCCACACCTGGCTAATGCCTCGGCCGTAAACGGCCATAAAAGAGTACAATTAAACAATGAGCCGTATTCCAATCAATAAGTAAACAAAAGAAGACGATCGTAAAAGAGTTACAATTAGTTTAAATGCCGACAGGTAATAACATGTGTTTTGTTTCATATATGCAAGTGGATTTTGTTTTTGTCGGGACCTGAGTTGTAACAGTACTTAAAATTAATATTAAGCGCTGTATACATATTTATATATTATATATAAAAATCAATTGCTGTTCGTTAGTCTCGCTAAAACTCGAGAACGGCTGGACTGATTTGGCTAATTTTGGTTTTGAACTATTTATGGAAGTCCAGGGAAGGTTTAAAAGGTAAGTAAATATGAAGAAATGCTTGGAATATAGTAAAAACAACAATTTCGCTTTCCCTTAGAAACTATTCCTACCTGTCAAACATTTGATGTTCCTCCCGTCGTTTAGAAAACAACTAAATTTAAAAGTCGTCCAGAAATCAATTTAAATTTAAAAGTGAAGTTTATTTTTATTTTTTTGGTTTTGATTGTCAAAAGTTTGATGTTCGTCCCGTCGTTCAGAAATCAACGTTTTTTATTTATTGATTCTGAGGCGGTACGAAGTTTGCAGGGTCTAGTATATATATATTAGTCATTATTTTTTATTTTTCTATGTCAGTCGCAGCTATCACATCGGGCTTGGTTGCGGTGTACTTAGAATTAAACAATACAGAATAGTCTCCATTGGGGCGAAAGTGTAACTTATACTGGTGAATTGTACACGTCACTTAAGTTGATTTTCACCTAAAATTCTTCTATTTTTGCTGTTATCTATGAAGCAATAGACTTTATAAAAAAAATTAAATGGCAAATTTATTGGAAATTTAATTTTGTACAAAGAGTCTCGTAGACCTAATTGCTTCGATCAATATTTTTTGACATATTGAACTTTAACTCATTAGTAGTGTAAAACTTTTATGGTTTATTACATGCTCTGATACACATTTGATCAACCAAAACAAGATATAATATTGACTAATTTCTATTCAAAAGCAAAATCAGGTTAAAATTAATAACGTTTTCAATTATTATTATTTTTCGTCGGCAGACAATTAATGTCTGTTGTTTAATATTTACAATAAATATTAAATGGCATTAACGTTTACGGCATTTTATTTCATTTAGTTTAAAGTTGGGCGTTTGTTGGCACATAATAGCTTTTGTATTGCGATCGTGATGCCACATACAGAAAAATATGTTTTTATTTTATAATCCCTATATAAGACCGTAGTCTTAAAATTGGACTGAATTGTGATTATATGTACCCATATATTATTATAATGGCAAGCCGTATAACGAATCAAGTTAATAAAAACGTACATTCATATACATATATGGCAAAGCTAGCCTTGTTGACGTCAGTCGCTCCCGCTCACACGCATGTCGAACAGAGTGCCTTCTCGCTCGTACTAATAAGCCGCGTTACACGCGCAGGCTCTGCACTCACACACGCACATCGCGCTCATGTGTGCATACACACGATGTCAATGTGATGAATAAACAGTTTCTCCGATTTTACGATTCAATGATTACAGATACCTATCTATGCAAAGTTAGTTAATGGTTTTGAAATATTTAAGAGTTGTTGAGAAAGATACTCAAATAAAAATACCTTTAAGATTACTTTAGGAAAACATTCATAAAATATATTTATTGTGTTTCAAAAAAAATGATCGCTCTCTTCTTACATAAATGATTGTCATTAATGGACATCTTGCCAAAGTTACGTCATACGTCGTTTACCAATTTAAGTTGCATGGACCAAATTTGTAGTTGACCCGGGTTGCATTTTTCAATAATTAAATATGTTTCGTAATATTGTTATATATACAATCAGTGACAAGTGCATATACGACTAGTTATAGATTCGTGATTAAAAAACTTTTCATTAGAAAAGTTTCAACAAACGACGATATTTATTTGTGATAGCTCTATATTAGACACACGTCGGCCACATACGCCGATCTGGCGATAGATTATTACATTACCTATTATAGCTCATACATTGTTATAATATCGCATCGAGGATCGACGATGCAGATCTAGCGATCCCAGATTTTCCTCGGGTGGTGGAGGCGTATGACACGCCGCACATAATGTAACTCTATGTGTTAGACGTCGGATGCGTCATTAGCCCGTTACGATGAGCGCCAACCGTCAAATTTTAGGTCCCTGTTGCCGCAAAAGGCGGAAAGTGGGGTGCAAACGAAACAACTTTTCGTTGATATTTGCTGAACAATAATTTACCAAAAAAATTATCATAAATCTTTACGACATGAGACGTAACGTGGTTTTTTTCGTAATTTTCCCATAGTTATTTTGAAGTTAAAAAAATTCACCATATTCCCTCCAAATTATTAACGTGAATACAATTTTTATCAAAACAGGATATGAAAATATCTATATTTTTGTAAAAGAGAGATATATAATTTGTTTTTTTTTAACTGCTTTATTTTATTCACACTAAAATAATAATGCATCTGAAAAACGACCGCGTCTACGGAATCCTAGCTATCGCCCGAAAAATCAGTACTGAAAAATTCTTAAGAACGTTGGCGTTGCTACAAGCCTTAATCAACGACGACAAAGAAATCTACAACTAAAGTGAAATGCGCGACGGTCGTGGATTTGGTGTGCACACCAACCTTCCACACAAAGCCATATCAGATGTGTGCATCGACCTATGGCCGGTTCCTGTATCTTACTATTCATTCACTTGCCTAGCCATCGGTTGAGTTTTAACATTACTTCTATGGAGCTTATGTCAAATTTTAACAGATAATAAGGCAAATGAACGCTCGGTAAGATATAGGAACCGGCCCTTAATGTAGTTCTCACTTAATGGTAGCGTAATGGGAATAAAGGCCTGTCTCGTGTCAAAGGAAATATCCCTGTGTCTTTCAATGGCGTGGGTTCGAATCCTGGCCGAGGATATCTAAAAAAAAATTATAAGCTAAGGTTATGTTTGTGTTATTATCTTTATCACGTGCTGACGATGAAGGAAAACATCGTGAGGGAACGTACACATCGATATTACCGACAATTCAAGCCTAACCTAGATTCCCTAAAATAGAAAGGCCCAAACCCAGCAGAGTAAATATATTAGACGATATTGCGTTACTGTTATAGGCGATATTTGGTGTCACTAGACAACAAATTTTTGATGAAAAATTACTGTTGCATAAAATCACCATAAGTTTAATCCAAACTGCAGTTTGTTAGCACTACGGGAGGCCATGCGTGCACCGCTTTTATGTTCCTAAAAATGACTAAGCAGTACTTGACATATTTCATATACCATAATATATTATGAGAATAATCTAACGGAGCAACGATACCCAAATTTGTTTACATTGTATACTTTGTCATTTAAAATACATCGAATAACAATTAACTGCAAAAATTAGGAGCATTGAACAAAAATAAAATCCCAAGTAATTTTTGAACTTATGTTCTAAAATAGATTTCTTATAGATCATTATCTTTACACACAGACATACATACATACATATATTAAGAAGCCAAACTCATTACAAATTAGTTATTAATTTACACGTATTTACTTCAAGCCTCACTTAGGCTTACATTATAATAAAGATCTAGTAACATCCCGTTTACAAAAACTTTTATAATACTTCAACGAGTGACTACACTTATTAATTAACAGATTAATAAAGTCAAACCGCTAAACAACAGGTCGAAAGCGACCCACTATTTAAAAGATCCAAACCACAAAGGAATCCCCAAACAACATAAAAAAGTTGCGTTTCTCTATGAATATTTTAGTCGCCCAGGCACCTGCACTTTAAAACCAATCTTATTCTCCGATAACATAGAAATTGTTTTAAGGCGTAAGCCTTATAGCTCTGTTGTCATTTGATTCAGAACTTTGATGTAAGATAATAAAACTCTATAATGGATTTGCTGTTGTATGGCTGTGTTTGTGGCTAACAAAAAAACGACGAAATATTCACATCGTATCATGGATATGACCTTTTGCTATTGAAAACATAAAATACAAAAACAATTTATGTTGCACAAATCTCATTTCAATAAAAAAACACACAAATGTCCGATATTAATGTTGGATTGAGGTCGAACCTTTAAATAATATTTATACACTCTATGACGTAATGAATGGTAAAATAATATGCAAATACCTACTTATTCTCACGCGTGCACGTGAGCAGCACCCGTAATTGCCGTAAACAATACAATGAACGAAAATGGCTATTATGTGTTCAACATTTTATAATACTCTTTCAGTACAAAATCTTACTATTTACTAACAAAATAGACCTCATATTAAAATTATATGTATGTGCTGAAAGTAGTATAAAATTACTCTAAGATAGTTGTGAAGAATTTGGGCACTGCGGCCCCAAACGTGATCCCTTTTATCAAATGTGGTTCTTAGGTCTCGCCTAAGAACCACAGTTGATAAATCTCAATAATCAAAGAGCTGGCTTGTATTTGGGGTAATGTTTGCCAATACGCTTATAATGCAGCTACCTAGCGCTTTTGGAACGTTGCAAACGGACCTTGATTTGGGATCCATTATTTGTGAATGTTTCGAATAAATTGTATATACATATCATTAGTATTTAATTTTATGTATATTATATTAGCATAATTTAGTGTAAGTTTTTTAAACTTGACACATTTAATAAGTTGTATTTAATAGCCTTAGATAGATTACAATTTCTTTGTTACTTTAATTACATATTGTTATTAAATAAATAGATAGATAACTCTTTATTGTACACCAATACAAACATGAAATTAAAAACTAAAATTATATCTAGTTATGTACAAAAATTTGAATGTATATATCCATCTATAAATATTTATATATTTTGTAGATATGTATTTGTATGGTATGTATATTAAGTATATATTTATTTAATATATAAATTTTCTGTATATATAAATATATAATATTTTCTTAAGTTTTCGCGACTTGTATACATAATAAAACTACGTTTCCGAAACGTCGGAAAAACCAAAATCAAGTAAAATTACCGCGCTTAAAACCGTTAAAACGTAGTTTTATTATATATAAATATATGTATGTATTTATTACTAAAAAGTAAGTAGTTCGTACTATATGTTACGTATACCACTAGCGCCATTATCATTATCATCAGTAAGTCATTTTTGTATTGGTATATAATAAAGTGTTATCTATCTATCTAAATAATGTTTTCGCAAAGTTATTTTCGGTATCAAATTTGTTAATTATTCCGTGTTATAAAAAAACAACATAAAATTTCTGTAGTCTTTGTAACAACGCGCGCCGCCATTAGTATAATTTTTTACTTGTGAATAATTGTAATTACATTATTCATTAATTTTTTTCTTTAGTTCGTAAAGAAAAATAATATGGTTATAATTTTTTAAATATCGGAAGTTTTACAAATACTAACTAAGACTTCAGTGAATGTTCCGATATATAATTTCATAGCAAATTATTACAATGTTGACCTATTGCAAATATATATAGGTATTGTATAAATATGCATGGATTTATGTATGTATTAAAATTTGTTTGTCTAAGTATGTATATTTAAATTGTAGCCCTATCTTTTTCCCGCTCCACCAACATCGCCAGATTAGTTAAGAATTTATTTTAAGTTAGGTTCCTGGTTAAGCTTTGGCGATAAGGCCGCGTGTTGTTTTGTAATTATTTATTTTGGTGTGCAACAAAGTGTTATCTAATCTAATCTATTGATATTTTGTGAAGCAATTTCGGTTACAACGACTGCTATGTACGCGAAATTAATACTTTGATTTTCAAGTTAGGTGTGTGCCTGTCTGTGCTAGCATGAGAAAGGAATATAAAATTGGGACTAAATAGTTACAACACAATAATTATAATAAATTTCAGAGTAAAATCAATGGGTAAATATAGATATAAAGAATAAATACATCGCCTTTTTGCAAATAATGTGTTATTTTGAAAATTGAAATTTTAAGTACGATTTTTTTGCCTTTTTTCTGTTAATCTACAAATAAGATATCAGGTTATTCATTTCGATACAACTATTATTTTCATTTTCAAGGTAGCACATTATTGAAGCAAATAGGTGATGTATTCTGTTTCTAAATTGGTTTATCCATATAATTCTTTCGTATTGAAGAAATTTTATCCCCCGTCGGGATTTCTGTCGGACGCTGCCTCCATGCCTAAAGTAACATGGCACGTGTGATTGTGTGTGTTGTGTATCTGTGTGCGTATTTTAGGGCTTCCACATTATAAACAAAATATCTACACATACAAATAAATAAAACTGAAGTGTCTGCTTATAATGTCAAAATAACAAGTTATTACTAAATGCATATGAAGAAAGTGTATACGATATTTATATCAAAAAATCAATTTTAAAATTTTTGTCTGTCTGTCTGTTTATTCCGGCTAATCTCTGAAACAGCTGAACCGATTTTGACTGAACTTTCACTGGCAGATAGCTGATGTTATAAAGAGTAACTAAGGCAACTTTTAAAATGGGGGTTCCGTAAAAAAAGAAATCCACGCAGATGAGGTCGCGGGCAAAGTTAATTGTACATAAAAAAGGAAATTACTTGTGCGACTGTAAACTAACTTCTAAACGTTGAATTTATAATCCGAAATAGAATGAAAAAAGATATCATCTCAAAATCTATAAATACAGGTCAGCTGCGTAATTTCAAAAGATACCTAGTGCTTTCTAGTAAATTTTACAACACAACACAAACAATATCATGAACTTCAACAACATGTCACTTCGAAACTATTAATTATGTTTTATGGTAGCAATACTATATTTTGATACAGTTTCACGTGTTTTGGCTCGCACAATACATCGACAAATGCCAAACAATACAATGCTTGAATGCATTCAAAAAGCCATTGCAGTTGCTAAGTTTTGAAAATACACAACTAAACTGTTACTGATTTTTAATTTTTTTAATAATTCTCAGTCTAACAAATATATAAATTTTTACAAAGCTTAGTAGGTTTTTTTCTTTTTGTATTCCTAAGATTAGCTCGGAATACATAATAAACAATAACACAATCGAAAAGGTCGAGGAGGAAGAAAAGTCTTATGTTATACTATAATAAGTAACAATGATTTATTTACATACATAAATTACAGGCTAGTAAAATGAGGAAATTTATAAATAATCTAATACAATACAAGAAAACTTAACTTATTTGTATTGTATTCTGCCCATACTCCTTCAAGACGATAAGTAGAATACTGAGCCCATATGGCCGTCTTGTATGAGTAAGGTGCCCAGAAGGCTGGCTACGTTTTCTCGCTGGATCGCAATACTAATCCGTTGCCCGTGGTAGGCACCAGCCTTCTGATCACCTGAAGAGTCAATGAGTCGTTTTGATAAAATCGTTGTTATACTTAAAATAGTATTTGTCAATTAATGTACGACGACGCGCCTATTATCTACGGACGCGTCGTCACTTGACGCCACAAGCGGGCCCGCATTTGGAAGCAAGGCACGTCCTCCATTCCATGCCACAACGCTGTTAAATGTGCCTAATATTAAACAGATGTAACATACAGTATTTGCAATTGTTCCATTTGGTCAATTTTAAAATATTCAACTCAAATATAAGCGGATATATAGAGCGTTATTTAATATTTAATTTCTGAAAATGTATAAATTCTATGTGAGACCATTTTTCAAGTGAATCATCGTTTAAAAAATAGAGGAAAAAAAGAACAACGAGTCACGAAATTTGTTTTGTTTAATATTAAAAATACCTACTTCATTGCTTTTTTGAGCAATTACTTTACATTCAACATGCAAGTAATTGTTTACGATACGATGCATGATAATTAGAATATTTTTCCTTGTTATTAATCTTTTAGAAGTCCTAACAACGATATTCTAATTATGTTACTATCGAAGTCAGTACGTATCTTATGGCAAATTAAAGCAAACACGAAAGTTTTTTTTTGCATATTCGTTAATACTAGTTTGATATTTTACTTGGGTTTGTTTAATGTTTATTCTGATCAGCAAGAGTCAACAATTTATCTGTCTGGTAGAGTTCGCGTTTTGTAATTTATAAGAAATATATAATTAGGTGTAACCTAAAATGAACTTTTCAATCTGACGATGTAGCCACTTGATAATAGTCGTGATCGCATAGTAAATCAGACACCAAGCAAAAATCATATTAAAAATTGCCTTGAAATTGTTAAAAGTAGACTTAAAATACAACAACAGCATATTCATATAAAAATAATAACCTAAAACGCAAGCGGAAAACGGAATTAAAATCTTCTTTTTAAAGTGTAGTAATACAATGGGAAAATCCAGTACAGTTTGCAACTCCGAAATGGAACGTACTATCTGAATAAAATAATAAATGACCTGCCTGATTTTATGAGAGGTCTACAAAATCATACGTGGCCTAACTGCTATGGATACCAACTCTCTTTCTTGTTCCACAACACTGATACAAAGAAAGGATCCCAAAATCAGTATAATTTCTTCACCCATATATACGGAAAAGATCCCATACTCAGGGTAGTGTCATAAGCACTGAAGCTTATATTGATTACTGTGATTTCACCCTGATTTAACGCTAAAGTCCCAAACTCAGCTTAGTGCAATAACCGCTGAAGCTTATTTGATCAGTGTAATTTCACCCTGATTTAGGGGAAAGATCTCAAAACTCAACGTAATGTAATAACCGTTTTAACTTAAATTGATAGTATATTTTCACCCTGACTTAGGGAAAAAGTCCCAAAATCAGCGTGGTGTAATAACCGCTAAAGCTTACAATCACTGTATTTTCACCCTGATTTAGGGAATGGTTCCTAAAACCAGTGTGGCGTAATAGCCTCTGCAGCAAAAACTGATCACTGTAATTTCACTCTAATATAGAGAATGAATCCTAAAATCTGTGTAGTGTAAGAACCGATTGAGCTTAAATTGATCAGAGGGCAGCCCTAAGTGAGGGGCCCTCGGCCTCCACGCGATGGGAAATGAACCCTTTACGGGGCAACCGTTTTTTATTTGCACTCGGACAGCGGCATCAGGTAGAAAGGATGATCGTTAATTTTTAAAGGACACACCGTACTCCCGAGTTCAAACACGACGATGTTGTTGACACCGTGATGTGTTTGGGACTATGGGCTCCACGTTATACTAATGAAAACTACTCACTTCTTACTGACTGTGACCCTTGGCTTCGTCTGCATTTATTTTTTACGGTTACACGCGATTTTGGAAAAATAGCACCTTTATACAATCTACTACTACTACCGTCTATCTTTGTATCTAACAGTCATTTTTCTCTGAAATGCCCGAGTCTATACGAATAAACATTACTCTAGTGAAAGAAAAGACTAAAAAACAAAACAATGATCTGGAGGGAAATTCCCGTCGCGGATTTCCCTTTGCGCTGTGACATGGGGTTTTTTAAGAAGGGCCTTATAACATTTCTCAGAGGTCGGCAATACGTTAGCTACTCTCCTAGTGTTGCAAATGTCCATAGGCGATGGTAACCGCTTTCCATCAGGTGGGCTGTCTGCCTGTTTACTTGCTTCCGGCAATGAAAAAAAATATGTTAGGGTTCCGTGGACAAGTAGCTACGGAACCCTGAAAAGTAAACTCTCTGTTTCTCCCTATAAACTGGGCAGTTTATATTATTACCTGCAAAATGTGAATGTAACCAGAAGAAAACTATCATGATAGGTACATGAAATAAGTTTGTTTGATAATAAACCAGGGATCAGAAATTATTCCGATTTTGTGAAAGCCATAAGATTCGATACAAAATATTTGTTTTCTTGGATTTTATACGAGTTTTCACAGAATAAATAAGTACAACGAGTAAAAGTATCACATAATCTATCTGCCTTAGATAAAAATTGCTTCAAAATATATCATTTGTTTCTATAGTCTTGTTATTTACGCATAATTATTAAGCTTAATGTCTTTTACTAATTCGCATTATTGATAACATATTTTGATACCGTTAGAGGTATCGAGCGAAGTGCTACTAACCAAAGTCGAGGAATCGAGTTGAAAGCTTCTGTAAAATATATATAAAAATATAGCCTGTAACTGTAAAAAATATTTTGATGTAAAGTTCAAAGTTCGAACTGATCACGATAACAGTGAGAAACTCAGCTCTTACAAATTTATATTGGAATTTAGGGAGACATAAACCTACACCCACCTTTTAAAAACAATTCTTTCAAATTATTCTAAGTATTGCTTCTATTGGATTACTCGCAAGGAATGAGAAACCCGTTGAAGTCTTTTACTAGGAAAGCTTCCATAAGATTTGAAATTTCGGACTATCGCTCTTTTCAATTTTGACTATTTTAATTGAAAGAATTACATTTGTTACACAGCACAAAGAGTAACCTTTGCTTGATCACAATAGTAGCGTTAATTTTGTTTTCGCTAGAATATACCACACAGGCTAATGACCCACCTGATGAAAAGCGGTCATCGCCGCCTCATCGCGTCGTCGATGTCATTTTTAGACATTTTCAACAAGAGACGTATTACCAAATCCCAGTTGAGTCAACAACAAACTTTAAAATAATTCGAATTTGATTTCTTAAATTTGTAAGGAATGAATTTCCTATTTTAGAAGTGAAACTTCTTTAGAATCGTTGTGATTTGAAACTCGATGAAACAAAAATTGACACTAAAAAGGCATAAACACACAAAATAGAACCTTATTTGATTCGAAATAAAACACGTTTCTCTTTACCCGTTAGTATTAATATTCAATTTAATAAAGCTTAAAAGATTTGAAATGAATTTTAGGTCTATCTGTATGCAATTAAGGCAGATATTCTTTTATACGTAGATCAAAGGAATTTATGCGTAACAGTGCATTAAAATTTGAACTTTATGCTGGTAAATTGAATTATTAGGAACAAGGATCAAAATACCTAAGAATAAAGACGTCTATAATAGAAAAGAAATGTGAAAATTCTCATTCTCTGAAGCTTCACTTCTACTGCGTGTGAACTACACACACACTTTTTTTCGTTTTTGTACCCCCGGCCAGTTTGCATTTAAGGGTTAACATATTTGCCGAATTCTGAACCATGCTATCTTAGATCGCATCGACACTTACCATCAGGTGAGATATCAAACGCAAACCTATACCATGATAAAAAATCTGTTATATCTATTGTGTAAAAATACCTATTGGAACATAAACTATAGCATAAAGATTTAAGCGCAAAATTTTCCTGCAAACACCACATAAGAACATGATGCAATACATATCGTGATAAACATAAAAACCTTTCATTCAACCGTTTAAGACATACACACGCGCATTTAGATAAGCGACGATGTATGGGTATTGCGGGCACACATCACATACAACGCACTTATATGCATTTATTAATGCAAAGAACATACGATGTGACATCTCGGTTGAAATTAGCCGAAGCAGAAGCGGGCCGATAAAAAAGTGCACGTAACTGTTATGACTTCCAAAAAAGCGGGCCACAGGCCAAATAATTACATGAAATAATGATCGGGGGCGAGAGCCCGATGCGATGGCGGGCTCATCTCGAGGGCGCGCCGCGGCGCAGTAAAATAAGGCTGCGGCGGCGGCGGGGGGCGAGGGGGGGAGGGGGAGGGGGCCGAGGAGACAGGCGGCGGGGGCGAGGGTGCGCTCTCTGTCGCCTCACCGCCACGCCCGATCCACAAGCGACAGCGACTTTCACACACTACATATTAAGATAGATAGATAACTGTTTATTGTACGCCATTACCTTACTGCTTAAGCTGTAGGCCGTTTCATGCAGATGTAACGATGGGTTAATACGTATCGTGTATTTTTTCTGTGTTATGTGGGTGTACAATACAGATATTATATTTTATTAACATAACCGCAGAGAAAAGTGAAAAATTACAGTATTATATTCGAAATACAACAATAAAAAGTAATATCTTTGGGGCACCTGTTTAGAACGAAGTTCTCCTAAAAGTCTTAAAAACTCTCAAAATTCTCAAAAAGTATCAAAATGTCGCAATAAGTATGTCGAGAACCATCGAAGAAAATAAACAAATTTTATCAAAAACCTGTATGTATATAAATACATACACAAACAAATTGAATCAAAATATAGTAAATAATATAAAAAATCGACATAAGAAACATACAGTCGAATTGAGATCCTTCTCCTTTTGGAAGTTGGTTAAAAATAGTAAATCACATACAACATATGTACGTAAACATCGACAGCCAGCGGCCAAACAACAACGACGGTTACAAGACCTATTTTCAAAACAGCGTGTATTACACTAATGTATATTATTTTAGATCTTATTTCATTGTAGTCAAGTTCGAAATTGTATAATAATAATATACAACCATCAGCACTTTTCATTTCATTGTAACACTTTATTTTCGTCCAACTCCCATCCGTCGCCGAGTAACATACGATAGAAACTACGTTCCAATGTCTCCAGCATAAACATGTTAACTAAAAATAGTTTCAACACGTTTGTAATTTTTCTTAAATAATTCTATCAGGGAAAAGTCATATTGATAGAATTACAAATTGTAGTTAGAATAAGAAGAAGTTTTAGACTACCTCCTCTGGCATGTACCACGGGCGAACAAAAAGTGATCATTAAAGTGTTGGAGGCGCGCCGGGTGAGGCAGCGCAGCCTCTCGGCCGCGTCCTAAACGACTCGGCCAAGTTTTTATCGCTTACCAATCCATATCGAGCTTATTTATTCATTTAACCGAGAAGCCACACGGTTCAAATTCCATCATCTCCAAACAATCGATGACAAGAAAAAGCTAGTCAAAGAATAAAATCTCTAGTTGGATACCAATAAGTCTAAACATAGAAACGAAGAAACTTTGAGAGTCACAGCACAAACAAAAATAATTTATTTTGGTTTAATATTTTCTTACAGCAGTTATGATAACTAAGCTTATTTTTGGGATCCTCTCTTTAAATCAAGGTGGTATAATAAGAGAAAGCTTCAGAATCTTTAATTAGGCTACCTGTACCGGGTCCCTAAATTAATGTAGTGTAATAAGGGTTTTAGTCTCACATCACCTATTAAAGTTTGCAAGCTATAAATTTAAAAGCAAAACTTAAGTATCAGAAATAAGAAAAAAGAAGTAGAATGGTATAGAATAGACTGATTATAATTTATAGCTAGAAATGTTCGTGTACGTGTTTTGTTGTAATGGATTCAATACATTTTGCCTTATTAAGTTTTCATATCTTATAATCTTCTTACAAATAAAACGAAATTGGTAGGTATAATCTATAGATTATACCTCTACAGTTTTATTATATGTACCTATAGGTACGTACAATAAAACAGTAGAGGTCGAATTTCTGTACAATGAAATAAAAATGCTAAAAACCGAGTCAGGGGGATGTAAGAAGGGAAATAGAACTAATTCAGATTTTTTCAAATATTTTGTTTCTCTGTTTGTCTATGTGTCTGTTTGTCTTGCTGATTGTACCGGCTAATCTCCGAAACGACTGGACCGATTTAAATAAAATTTTGTATAGTGGTAGTTTATATCCCTGGTCAACATATAGGATACTTTTGATCCCGAAAAATTAAAGAGTTCCCGTGATATAGTTAAAAAACCGCACCACCGTACGAAGTCGTGGGTTTCAGCTAGTATAGTTATATAGCAACTATTTAATAAGTCAAACATACACTAGCCTTGCCGCGCTGCTTCATTTGCGCCGCGTTGAATCTGACTTTAATGTAACCTAATACCACTCAACATACCTATAATGACAATGCAAAACACAAAAGTGTTGTTTTAATGTATACATACCTATGTGTGAACTGCTTCGACTATGATTATTATTTGTAATTAAATATTAAATATAGTATTTGTTAATATAGTATAATATTTTAAATCCTTTTTTTGGATAACATATTTATAACTTAATAATAATTTATTATGGCCCGTGGTCTTCAAAGACATACAAATAATAATAACAGCCCGTAAATATCCCACTGCTGCGGCTCGGACCTCCCATTATAGGGCAACGGACAGTACACCCGCCACGCTTGTCCATGGCGGCTTGGCAGGTTTCACACATCGGTTATCTTGTTGTGTAAGTTTGCATCAAGATGTTTTCCTTCACTGTTGTTAGCCCGTCGTATTTGTAACAATATGCACATTAGGTCAGAAAACTGATCAAGTGGTGCATGCGTTCCGGCCAGATCCTACTCACGCCCTTTGAGCTGCGGACTCGTGCGCTAGCCATTACGCTACCACGACTTCTATTATATTATGTTTATATTATATTTATAACTTAGAAAATATTTTCTCGCGGCAATATTCGTTTACTAAAGATCGTAAATAAATATCATAAAAATTTACATTCACGTAAACTGTATATATAATCTGCTAAAAGTATCCTATTTTCTTTCCCGTTATCGAAAATAAATATGTGTGGAGTCGTGAAATTGTTGGGAAACAAATAAACTTCGAAGAAAGAACAAATAAACTTTATTCAACACAATAAAGGACCTTTTACATGGAGAGAGTTTATCGCGTGTTTTGGGGGCGAGAAGTCATATACTATTTTCGTAAGCGATACTCTTTAGTTAATAATCGCATTTACAAGTTTACATTCAATCAAAAAACAAAAACTCGCCTACGAATATGTCATACGATAATCGAAAGGTGATTATCACCATAAATTTGGTTTCCACTACGACACAAATCACATTGTGGTATTTGCCTACGTTTCTCGACTTGTCTAAACTAGAACTCGTATGACATTTTTTCAAGTTCATGCGAGTATCGTTCAAATCAGTTTGAAGCGATTTTAATGCGAGACTTGCCTTTCGACCTCGGTGATTAGCACGGTATTTTGTAAGTTGTTTACACACAGACAACAATATTCAATGGCCAGGCAATTATCACCCTGCCACGTACGATATCGCATATTTAGTTTACATAATCATATTTTTTTCTTACTTTCGACAATCGTATCTACGAGGCAAGAAACTCTCTCCATGTAAATGGCCCTTGAGTCTTTTCACATTACTTATCTCTCTTTTACATCTGACATTTAACATTGATGCCTACATAACTAACTACATAGCAAAACTTACACACATACCCACACCAACGCGCACTACCACCGCATTCCATTACACGCACACTTCACAAACAAACCAAGACACACAAAGAGCCTAAAAATTAATAACCTAGGCACAGAAAGGAAAAAAGAGACACATGGCACTAGTTAAGATAATATATATAGGTATAGACATAAGGCACACACTGCACATGCACTTCCTCACAACACCAGCATGTAACAGATACACTCTACATTAGTATAAGTTTAGTATCAAAATCATAATATATTAATATAATAAGTTATTCTTAAGGTCACCACAACACAAAAATCACTGAATTAATGTCACACACAGTAACAAAAATAAACAATAAGCGTGTATGAAGTGTAAAAACTTTCATAGAAATTAAGTTGTAAAAAAGGGTACCGAGTCCGTAGAATTCTTAAAAAAAACTACATATTACATTCTCTATTAGATTATAGTGGCATATGGAATATAGCTATAAAATAACTTTAAAAACTGAATTTAAAAATAGACAGAATATTTCCATATTTAATTTATGCCCAATTTTATGATGATTTTTATTATCGTGGCCGTGATGAAGGAAAAAACAAATAGACACATTAAATATTTTGTCAGTGAACACACTTTTTTTATTCATTTTGCATAAATGCTTTGGGATGTATATTAAATAAATAAATTAACTGTATTTCATACCATTTATCTTCAAACATTGTGCCTTACAACTTATTCATATAACCCAAAACTACTAGTATAACGAAAAAAGCACATTAGGCAAGCAAGCAAGGCAGTTTTTTGATTATATTGTTGGAAAAAAAATGAAAAATTTTGCACAGAAACATTATTTACAATATAACACTAGTGGTACTTGCTACTTCGTGCGTGCTAGCTAATACTTATATTAATATTTTATGAACCCTATAAGATATCAAAATGGAACATACAGTATAATTCAAAAAGTACACTTGCTAGTACCCTTACAACGATTTTCCCAAATGACTTTTGAACAGACAAAATTTCGTACAGAACTATTATTATTACCTATATTATAGTATATCGCAATAAAATAAAAGTTTCCTAAGATATCAAAGGACTATTGTGGTGTTATTAAACCACCCTTCGCCAAAAAAGTTACTGCATGATGCATCTTAAAAAATCGAATTTCAAATATTGCCAACAATACTTGGATAAAAAAATCTAACATCGTAATTAGTACAAAACATTTACCTTAAAGGTGTATAAACAAATATTATTCCAAATGAAAATATATTGAGATGAAACAGTATTCTCACGCGCGATATCTCTTGGAATATTTCACGTCCTCTTTTTTCGAAGCCATTCTCTTAATTTATTCTGAAATGCATCGTAAAAAAGAGATAACATATCTACAATTTATAGATTAAATAGAGGAATCGTAGATTATGGTAAGTGAAATCCAGTTGAGAGGCGTTTTGCTTTTCTATAAACTATGTCTACGTATTACGTATTTTATATTCGCTTCTTATGAAATACACATTAGGCGTGTTACAGATATCACAAAGAGACTTTTAGGGATTCGTAGACGAATAGCTAAAATTAAACTTTATATAGTTTCGTCTTCTTCGTCCATCTGTATATGTAAGTCACAGACAATTTTCTCTAAAGTTATATGGATGACATTTATAAGAAAGGTGGGTTCTGTTAACTTCATTAGTAAGTAGAATAAGGCAATTTAATATTGCACATCCTATAGGTTAATGGCATGTTCAACTAATTATAATTTAAGACCTATTTATCAATGTAACATACCATAAGCAAATAAATTTCATTTCATTTCATTTCACTGTTATGCAATAGCATAATTAAATACGAAGTACATAATATATCGAAGTGACGTATATATATTTACCTACGTAAGGGATAAAAAAAATTGACGTCACATAGGCTTTACGGATATCATTAGAGAAGGCTTCGAAAATCATACCGGAATTGTTTAATTTAAATTAATAGATTATATATGCACTTTTAAAGTCGTACAAACTGTGTCACGTCTCTTCTCTTCACTTTTTAACTACGCACGGGGTATAATGTTTGGATAAAATTAAAAATAAAGAACTCGTAAAATATATTGAACGAAAATTGTTTTGAACAAAGTAGGTACCCTAATCGCTTATAGGGAGGTTTTCTCAATTACACGCATTTTAAAGTTCCATAGCCAAATAGCAAAACTGCGGACGTTGATCACCACTATTGAAACCCTAACTGCATATTAACCTCCACGCACTTAGCTAATTACATAGAAAGAAAACGACATAGACAGGTGTCGGCAAATATATCTGTTTCACACAGTTGTTTTGTGCACAAAGCATTCGAACACAATATATTTTTTGTAACTTAAAGTATTGCAATCCAACGGAGTGATATGTTCAGCCTCCTGGACACCTTTTGCATAGTAGAAAAGACTAGGCTTAGTATTCTACTTTAGTACCTATTTAGGGACTGAAGATGGAATACTGTTTAATTCATATATTTATTATGAAATACAAATTTCAAAAGAGAAGATTAGGTTGGCAAGTATCACCTGTTTGGGATCCGATCATCAAAACTATTAAGACCCAAACCCAGCAAAAACCAACTGCCAGACCTCAAGACATTATGAACTCTTTCTGCGTGCACAGGAACACAAACCAACTTGATTGACAATTTGTTTTTATTTTACCACCCATCCATTTTAATATTATGTATACATAATAATAATGTATTATTAGAGGTAGACATGTTGCTGAAGAGTTTCTTGCGCCACTTCTTTTCTTCAAGTCACAACATGTTGCGAAGCGTTAGTAAATTAGATTAAGCTCACATAGAGTAATTAAAAACCATAAACAAAATTAAAACTAAATAATTAGAATGAACAAGTTGGCGGTAGGCTACACAAAACTTTAACAATACTCATTGACACTTGATATCTTTGACTTCTGTGATCATGGTTACTGAAAGGTGGCCCAAATGTCAGAATAATAAAAATCAAATAAATTGTCGCGCGTAAAACCGTTAAAACGTAGTTTTATTATGTATATTAGTCGCGAAAACTTAAGAAAATGTAATATTAATGAATAAGGTTTAGTTATATTATATACTTTCCATTGTATTGGTTTCGAATTATTGTAATTTCAAAAATTTAATTACAAGTATTACAGATTTATTTTTGAAAACAAGTTCTTTTTGCATCAGCAGGTATAATTTTAATGAAAAATGCATATATTTCATTCGATATTTAAACAAAGATATTCCTTTATTAAATGCATGTACTATTATTACTTATATACAATTGCATCTCAGCTAAAAACTTAAACAAGCCTTCGGTGACCGCGTCACTCTATATGAATGACATACGCAAACAGATGGTGGCTTTTTGTGACGGTTACGTTCAATTTGTCAATTGCCGCGTTTACTCACACATCGAGTGAGTGCACGAGGAAAGCCAACGGACCGTCCGTGTACAGAGAAAAGTATGCGTATAAACAGCGTCTTACATATATGTACATACATATATCAATATACAATATATTAACCGTGTAGAGTAGTTAATGCTAGAACTAGATATATTTCATCATTGGGAGATTCTATTCACAGATATTATTTTTATTATCTGTCTGTTCAAACGTTATTGGACGTATTCTTTTTAGAGATGATTCTTTAATTTTTAAAAATATTTTCCTTTTGTTTTTTAATTATGTCAATATGGTTTTTCGAAAATACATACATACATACATACATAACTTCACGCCAGTTCCCTTGCGGGGTAGGCACGAACAACAGAGTGCCATTTAGGCTTATTCTTACACACCTCACTTGCCTCTTTGACATTCATAACTCTTGTCATGCAGGCTCGTCTGTTCTTAAGGCTCCTGACATCACCTTCTGCTAGTACACGATCAATTTGATCATGGAAGGTGTGTCGTGGCCTTCCACGACTTCTGCATCCATCCACTTTTGCATTGTATATCTGTTTAGTCATTCTTTCATCATGCATTCTTTCCACATGCCCGAACCACCGGAGCATTCCTTTCCTTACCTTCACCCCGACACTCTCTTTCAGACCAACTCAACAATCACTAATATTTTCCACTTATGATGTAATATTTGTATCTCTCAATTCCCTATTCTTCATTTTCGACATACTCATAATTGAAATTGTAAAAGACAATAATAATAATACATATAATGTTGGTCCACAACATCACATCATCGAAATGTGATCGCATGGTGCGAGCGGTGGCTGGCTCGGACACAGCTCTCGCGGCAAGTTCAAGGTGAGCGCGTCGCTCCGCCCACACGCTCCGTGCCGCGCGAGCTCTGCGCAAGCGCACGACGCACCGCACGACCGTTACACTGGAATGGACGAGTGGTCCACTGGACCTCATACACGCGTCCATTCTTAACTTGCACAAATCATCATTGTTACAACTGATTTAACCACACGATAACGTGCCAATAGAATGCTAATTACTCTCGCTCATTGTGGCCTACGAAACCATGTATAATTATACTTTTTAAGATCGTAGGTTGGTTGGTAGCTTTTCTATGTGCATACACATATTTCGCTTTTGTTTTCAACGTCAATTATTTATTTATAGTTGAATTATATATTACTATCGGCCCGGCACGATTTCACCCGCGTTCTGTCCCGCTCCCGTGGTATATAGCGTAATGTTATATAGCCTATAACACTCCCTGTTAACGTAGCTTTCTAACAGTAAAAGAATTTTTAAAATCGGTTTAGTAGATCCAGAGATTACCCCCTACAACGTCACAAACTTTACCTCTTTGTAATATAAGTATAGATAAAAGATTGTCTCACGCTTTCAGAGGTAAAAAAACAATAAAAAGTAGGTATATATATATATATATATATATATATATATATATATATATATATATATATACACAACGAATAATTTTGAAATATACTAGCACCGACTGCGACGGAATTTCCGACTATTTAATTAGCCTTGACACCTGGCGACGGCAACAACGTGATATTTTTATATAGTCTTCTTATTAATCCGTGGCAATAAAACACGATTTCATACAGGTATCAAAATTTATGTTCGTAGTCATCATTAAAACTTATTTTGTATACGCGGTTACCTCATTATTGAAACATTCGCAAAGAATTAAATGGCAAGTTTACCTGGGTATCGTGATGACCTGGCCGAGTTCGTCGACGACGTGGTCGGCGAGCACCAACACGGTGGGCTGCCCCGGCGCACCCACCACCACCGACACGCCGCCGTCGACCAGCTGCCCTCCCCCACCCACCAGCTGCCCGTCGTCCAGTTGCCCGCTTATCATCTCCACTCGCTTCTGATCAGGCGTGGTCGTGTATATTACAGTCTGTTTATCATCCTCATAAATTAAATCTATAGGTGTCTTCTCGTCTATAGACTCCATGCCCTGATCATAGACATCGGGCTGGACAGGCACTTTGCTATCGGTGGCATACGCGGCTAGCTCGTGCGGCGAGTGGCGGTAAGAGTGGGCTTCCGGGGGGTAGCCATCGTCGGAGTCCATCTCCACTTTATGCGGGTAGTAGTCGTGCGCAGGCTGCACGGGCGTCATGGTGGCGAGCACAGCGTGCGCGGGCGCCGGCGAGCGCGGCGCGGACGACGGCGACCCGCCCGCTTTTGGAGTGCGCGAGCGCTCCTCGCACGCGGGCACCGGCGATGGCGTAGCGGACATACCGCTTGGCCTCGGCGCGAAAGGCGACGTCTTCGTGCAGGCGGAGGCTCCCTTTAGGAGCACCCCGCTCAACACTCGACTCCCCTAAATGTAATTTCTGAAAGTGAATACCATACATTCGTCATTGACAGTACAACATTAAAGTAATACGTTATATTAATACAGTAAATGACGTGCTCGTTTTATGATTTACCGACAATAAATGTTTACTTTTCAGAATTCTCTGCTGTCGTTATAAACTTTCATTTAAAAGAGTTATATGATATTAGTCAAAAAAAAATCTAAATCAACTGAAATCATTCTTTGTCTCCACTACTTTGAAGACAAAGATTGGTCATAAATATGAAAAAGGGATAAAAGCCATGAGGTCAGAAGCGGCACGATGCACTAACAGCTGATCGGGGTTCAGTTAGAAAAGAACGAGTATCAAGTGGCACCTGAACGGTGTGCACCGAGAAGCGGCCGAACTCGTTGAACAGCCACGGCCGCGGCACCCGCCGCCGCACCACCACCCAACGGTACAAACTGGTAACAATATTGTATCCACGTGGCTGTCAAACTCGTCAGTACACAACAATCATTCACAAATATAGTGTATTACGTATGAACTGTGTGCCGCCTCTAACGACTGACTGACCGCAGACCATCGCCACAACGAATTGCAGACAGCATCCACCAACGATTTACTTCTTGGTTGTTCCACAACATGGATACCACCTCTATAATGAACAACAGCCCATAATATTAATTAACAAAATAACAACAAACTATATTGTATCTATTCTACATTACAGGAAAAATAAGAGTTGGTTTAATAAACAAAACTTACATTACACAACTTTTCTATAATAGACTTTAAACAAATAAACCCTTTTCCTAAAAGCATCTCATCCTCGTCTGAAACCTACCATACAGACTTATTTATGTTAGTCACATTGTAGGTATGAGCTTATAATGTCATCATTTGTTTAAATGTAAAAAGACAAAGAACCAAATAATAATTCATATCTCACTAAATTCAGATGAGTGAGTGAGTCAGACAAGTAATCAAAACAATCTTGGCCGGAAAATTAATATCATTTAATATTATTAGTTATAACATAAAGTAGCATATAGCTTGCGACTTCGCGAATCGCTGAAAATACAATTCATATAAACAAAAGGTTTTTAAAAGAAAACATGTAACAGAAAAAAATATGTACTTATTTACAACTTTTATGCAGGTAGATTCGTTGTGAAAATTTTAGTTACTTTATAGCTGAATAAGGCAAATAATGGGCTGGGTTCTGTACCACAAATATAAAAGTATTAAGTATATTGTAGTAGTAGAAGATTTACAACATTGACATTTAGTTCATGATCGGTTTATTTTATTTACGCCTGGAAAAACACTGGTTTAGAGCCAGCTTGAAGCAACAAAAATAAAATAAGAAAAGGTTCGACTGGCTGAGCGCTATGTCGGCCTGGGACGTCCGAGTGTGCGCACACAGATAGCTGAAGCTCGCTCGCCACATCGTTATAGGACATGTAAGCGCGTAATTCACTCACACGCACAAAGATCGCTCTTGTGCTAGTGACAGCACCAGCACACAAGTTTGCAATTCACATACACAAGGCGAAACCATTTACTCTGTACTTTTATAAATATTTCATAGAGATAACTGACAGACTACAATGTCGGCAACTCGATTTATGGAAGATCGATTTTGATGGCACTACTGCAACTAGATAGTTTTATTAGGAAAACAGGACCATACAGATATGGTTTGATGGTTATCACTGAACATTGTGTTGGATTGAAGAAACAAGCACGTCATTGCACTGTTAGTAAGTGCGCGTCGGGGGCGGCGGATCGGCGCAGGCGTCCTGGCGCGGGTCGTCACGCTCGCGCGTCAAACTAGTCTCGTGACGTCACAGTCCGCCCGGCGAAACAAGAAAACCGGCCGGGCGGCGCAAGGCGCAACCGACCGCGGCGAGCAGCGGCGGCGGTGCGCGGGCAGCACCACAGCGGCGCAGTGGCGGACGCGCTCTCGGCCGACCCCGACGCGCCACCGGCGTTTCACATACCGTGGGCGGCGTCTCGGCGCTGAGCACGGCGCGGGCCGGTGCGCGGGCGCGGGTACACGAGCACGCGGCGAACGGCGCTACGGAGCGCGGGCGCAGGTGCTCTGAGCGCAGCAGCCTCCGCACGCCGGCGCCGCCGCCCTCCTCGCCTCCCCGCGCGCCGCCCGCGCCTTCTCTCGCACGCACCAAAACGACGAATTTATCTTCCGTGCATTGCTGGCCCTCCTATCCGAGGACGTTGCCCAGGGTGGCTCGCCGAACCCTCGCAGAAAAATGTTTATGTACCTACCCATTGCAGTGTACTACTACCTACACGTCGCGCAATGCATTCATTTGTGACTGTTGTATACTATATTGTGTATTCATTTGGTGCTAAGGAAAATACGACTTATTCGTTGCTCAACGACGACTAAAAGCGCTTTTTACTTGGAAACGCAAGTTTTGAATAGTATTTGCATTAACGCCCAAGGCGGGGAACGCCACTGCGTCTCGCAGGCTACGGCCGGCAGTGGCCAGTACAGTAATTACAAAACTCTGAACTGCTACTGCGGTATTGCCCAATTTTACGCAATATCCTTTATTGGATTATCATGTAACACCTACGATATCATTTTGAATTTTTATGGTGGACTAGCTGCGCCCCGCGGTTTCACCCGCGTGGTGATGGAAAATCGTTATATTTTGGATAATTCACACTATATCTTTATAAATTATAGCCTATGTGTTATTCTGATGTGTAAGCTATATTATTGTAAAGTTTCATTCAAATCCATTCAGTAGTTTTTGCGTGAAAAAGTAACAAACATACATCCATACATTCTTACAAACTTTCGCGTTTAGAATATCAGTAGGATATATTGCATGTCTTTTCAAGGGTATTAATATAAATTTAAAACCTGTTATAGTAAATACATAGGAGGGAAATGGGAAACTTTCATACCCTTTACTTTAATAGAAGATTTAATGAGTTAAATAATAACTAAGGTGACAAACAACAATCTGATAGGACAATTCAACGAAAGACTGTACTTGTACATTAGTTTATCATTTCCCTTCCTTGGGTGGTGTACCCGATGCTTGTCATAGAAATGAATAAATATAGAGTTGGTAATTTGAAAACATTATTGACTTCTGTAAACGTGGCAAGCCTTCTTTTGAATCTCATACAGTTCTTACTACAAAAAGCCTAGGTGCTGTTGCATTATAAAATTAGTATAATGTTAGAACAATAATAAGAAAATTCTCTCTTTATACAAGAAAATAAACCTTTTTTGATTAGGATTACGTAGTTGTTTTAACAAACACAGATATAAAATTATCAGTCTGTCCGTCTGTCTATGCATATCTCACATTCGTCTTTTTTTTAAATATCTGTCTGTATATCACAATCATTTTTCTCACAAACTACTGGGTCTATATGTTTAAAATTTATCAGAAAGGTTTACCATTCTATATGCCGCTACACAATCAAAATATATGTTCGCTAATGACTTAATGGCGAGTTCGAATCCCAGCCAGAACGCATGCACCACTTAGTCAGTTTTCTGAAGTAATGTGCATATTGTTACAATTACTAAGTGCTGACAACGGTGAAGGAAAACATCGTGATGAAACGTACACATCGAGATAACCGATATATCAAACCAAACCGACCGATATATCAAGCCGCCTTGGACAAGCGTGGCGGGTATAGTGTCCATTTCATAGTTGATTATCCCAAATTCGTAGATGTTCTACATGTACTTGGTTTTCGTCGAAGAGATTTGTAATCTCTTCGTATTCTACCGTCAGCTCCGTAGAGCAGTGTTCCGCAAAGTATGTACCGCGGCACACTGTTAGCCAGGAAGCCAGCAGTCAGACGTTTATAAGCTAATATTATTATTATTTACTAAGATATGCCTGTGACTTCGTCAACGCTTGATTTGAGATTCCCGCGGGATTCCCTGGACACAAAATGTCTCAGCATTTAAAAAAGAATGTAAGCTACCGTTTTAGTAAAACTTTCTCGGAATAAGCTAATTTTTATGCACTCGAACAACTACAAACTGCTCCCGGGAAGACTCCCGCCGGATTCCCAGTATAGGAAAAAGAAAAAATATTTATTTCGAACTTAGAACATACAAAAAAAACACAATTTATTACATAAATTTGCTATCGATCAGTGAAAATATCACATTGGAATTCGATTTTTGAAGTGATAACTTCTATGGGAAGGTAAACCGCTTCGTTGCGTAACGCGTTACGGCGCCAATCTGTCTGGCTTCCCTTTTTCTCACGCAAGTTATCACTTCTTTCGAGCATCCCGAGACGCACACGTTTTTTAATCTGGCCGTTTTAAATTATCCCCACAAAAATTCCCGCGGGATTCCCAGATAGAAAGTAGCGCAAATTTTAATTTTTTATCATTTGCTGTCGATCAGCGATAACCGCATCGAAATCCGCCCAGTAGTTTTTACGTAAATTCCGAACAAACACGCAAGAAATCTAAAAAAATATATTGTCTATTCCAGTTGTTTTTTTTAACAGCTTCTATGTACAGCATATTTAGAATTTATAATTATATAATATACTAGCTGATGCCCGCGACCTCATCCACATGGAGCGGTTTTTTAACTATCCCACGGGAACTCTTTAATTTTTCGGGATCAAAAGTATCCTATATGTTGACCAGGGATATAAGCTACCACCATACAAAATTTCATTTAAATCGGTTCAGGCGTTTCGGAGATTAGCCGGTACAAACAGGCAGACAAACAGACACATCGACAAACAGAGAAACAAAAAATTTGAAAAAAATCTGAATTAGTTCTATTTCCCTTCTTACATCCCCCTGACTCGGTTTTTAGCATTTTTATTTCATTGTACAGAAATTCGACCTCTACTGTTTTATTCTATGTAATAATAATATATATTAATAATATAATATTAATAATTACTTTAATTTTAAACACTAGATGGAAGGATATTCGCTTGTTGTCAAAATATATCCCTCTAACTTTTCAACTATTAAATGGAAAACTGAAAAAATTCTACTTTGTTTAATCTTATAGTTTTCTTGAATGAGTTTGAAGTATTTTTTTAATGTTCGCTTTTAGAATTCAAAAGCTTTAGTAGAAACACACTTTACTTCTTCAGTAGCTCATAATTATCTCAATAAATAATTATCAACATATATAAAACAAGTAGCCGTGTGCGAGTTGGGTTCGCGCATGGAATATGTTTCTTTTTAAACCACACTGCTTATTATAAGAAAGGTTTTAGTCCATACAACTTTGAAAGGATTATTAAGCTTTTTGCATACAATTATTTTAAGTACATATTGATAATCACACAATTAGTCTGTACCCGTCGACCCCTGTCATACCGTCGAAGCGTTGCCACTTCATTTCGTTATTTTTTTAACAATTTTTTATCGAGCTCGAAATTCCATCACGATATTAATTCAAAAGCTTGACATAAATGTACAAATAAAAATATCAACATACAACAGTATAAATGTTCACATTCATGTGCGGTTTTCTCAAAAATTCTGTTTGATAATAAATCATCTTATTTTTTGGCAAAATATAAGTTGTGTATTTAACACTTATTAAATTCAAATTGTAAAACATGCTAAAAGGCATCTTGTATTCGTACCCCACTGGAATAATATTGATCATCTTTCAAAATTTTACTTCGATAAATAAATCGGAATTAGATTTAAAAAAATAGTAATTTTTACCCTATAAGCAACCGTGATCTACATAGACATGTCAAATTTCATATATCTAGGTTTAGTAGTTCATAAGACAATCGGCTATAAAATACAGACATACATCGGAACAAGACCATGAAGTACCTTTCTTTTTTTTAGAAAGAAAGAAAGAAGAAAGAAGAAAGAAAAACTTTATTTGAAGAAATTGCGACGCAATTACATTCCTTATACATTTTACGAGATCTTTCATTATTCAAGTACATGTTCTTACACATTTTAATTGCACTAATGGGCCTGTACTGATTCACAAAGGTCCTTCCTTCCAAACCTATAATATTATAACATTCTGTACATGCCGTGTCTGTACATTAAAGCTTCTTAAAAATACTTTAGACTGATAGACTTTACATACATACATAGCTTCACGCTTAGACTTTAAATGGCTAAATTAAAAAAAACGAATACCAACGTGATTATAGCAAATTTTTTGTAATAAAATCTGTGATATTTTTCGTCCCGGGAATCCTGCGAGAATTTTCCCGGGAGCGGTTCGAAGTTGTTCAGCTACATAAAAATTAGCTTATTCCGACAGTTTTCACTAAAACGATAGCTTACATTCTTTTTTAAATGCTACGATACTTTGTGCCCCGGGAATCCCGCGAGAATTTCAAGTCAAGCGTGGACGAAGTCGCGGACATATCCTAGTTTCATCTAAAACTACAATTCATCTACACATGTGTGAAGTACTACTGCTAATTAAGACTTAAAACAACAGTGCCATATATAGACAGACAAACATACGGGTAAACATGACTAAATTATAAGAAACTTAAAATCCTTAAGTAGAAAATACTTATATATTTACAGATTACCGTAGTAAGTAATTAGTGAAGTACATCTACGGAATTAGAGAGTGACGGGGCCAGTTGCCAGAAAACCACGATCTCGCCCAACTCTAGGAACATCATTTACACCATAGGAAACATTTTCAGTCAAGAGATACACCTGTGTGGTGTGTCATCGTACTAAAGGGCTCTTTTTCACTAAACGTTTTAACACTTTTTAACTAAGCCCGCTGTAAAAATTGCTCCTGTATGATTATTTTTATAATAAAAGTACTTATCCTACCTTCTTTTAACGCTAAAGAACATTACTTGCTTTATCTCCCTGCCTTCTCGTAATCTGTAGGACTGTGAAAAAATAATAACAAAGAACTACAAAGTCGTACACTTTCCGTATAAAATAATGCCATTGAATGTGTGTGCACTGTACTAATAGTGGGTTCCTATATCTCTGCCTCCTCGTAATCTATAGGACCGTGAAAAAATAATAACAAAGAACTACAAAGTCGTATACTTTCCGTATAAAATAATGCCATTGAATGTGTGTGCACTGTACTAATAGTGGGTTCCTATATCTCTGCCTCCTCGTAATCTATAGGACCGTGAAAAAATAATAACAAAGAACTACAAAGTCGTATACTTTCCGTATAAAATAATGCCATTGAATGTGTGTGCACTGTACTAATAGTGGGTTCCTATATCTCTGCCTCCTCGTAATCTATAGGACCGTGAAAAAATAATAACAAAGAACTACAAACTCGTACACTTTCGGTATAAAATAATGCCATTGAATGTGTGTGCACTGTACTAATAGTGGGTTCCTATATCTCTGCCTCCTCGTAATCTATAGGACCGTGAAAAAATAATAACAAAGAACTACAAACTTGTACACTTTCGGTATAAAATTATTCGTCATTGAATGTGTGTGTACTGTACTAATGGCCGGTACTTATATCTTACCAACCGTTCATTTGCCTTACTATAGGTAAAAATGTGACATAAACTCCATACAAGTAATGGAAAAATTCCACCGATTGTAGGACAAGTGAATGAATAGTTAAGATATAGGACCGGCCATGAATCAAACTAATTTTGTTGGTGGGTACTCTCTAATAGGAAAGCAAAACATTGAGCATAGAATAAATACATCAAAGATTTAACGCTAGGATGACAATCTGTTAAGGTAAAAATTTTGACAGAAAATAAAACTATAATATGTGTAATACTATATGATGCGTTTCAGCTACAATCGCGACATGAATCTCGGACGTTGTGCAGCGGCCGCCGCCCGCCGGTGGCGTAAGATGGCGGATTCTTATTTAACTTCCAAGAATTTTTAAATTACTGGTGAAAGCTACACAAAACAGGTGTGTAAAGCATTATGGAAAGGGTAGACATGGTCCCATTTTACGAAAGCTCGTAAATAATTGTGAATGGAAATACAAATCAAGAGACTGCGTCATACAAATTTGGGTAAAAATTATAAGTCATGTTGACTTGAGTTATATACATACATAGGTGGGTATTAATTGTATTTACGTTAACACATTCGTAAAACGTATTCTGTTAATACCTGAAAAGTACTCTCGATTAGTCACTGTATTTGTTGAAACATATTAGTGTGATTAATTTTCGGTTTTTCCTTATTACTCGAAAACAAAAATAAAAAATCGACCGAGTGCATGCTGTTGTCCACATAGTGAAGGGTTCCGTTTGACTACGGAACGTATTTAAAGAAAAACATGCCATGTCTCCAAAACTGCTCGACGCATCTAGTTTCCATCGCTTATTAATGCACCGATGCAATATTTCTACCTGCCAAGCGTCGACTCAATTTCCCAGAAAACGTAATCCGCACACCTGCTTAATTATTCCTACGAACGGCCATAAACGAGTACAATACACCATAGGCTGTTTTTCTAAATAAACAAAAGAAGACAGTCATAAATAGTTTTCTTTTATTTGCTTTTAACTCTTAAAGCAATTTATTTGTTAGATATTTTTATTATTAAAAGCTCCACCATTTTTAACTTTTTCAGAATTTTCTACCACATATATTTAAGTTAGCGGGGGTGATTATTTACGACGTTGAATATTTCCCTGCTGCTATTAACTAAATTAAGTCGCAAATAAATGTGGTTTTGTATTTGGATACCTGCATAACCATGCACCGATGCGATAAATGATTATGTACCTACAATTATTTTTCATACTATTTATAAAATATCATCTTCCTCGCCATTCATTAACTTTAAACCCAAGTTTTTGAGAAAAACATAAACATTGGACAAGTTTATAAGAGTTACGTAGTGTGTTCTTGGCAAAATGGTTATAGAACTTTCAAACCCGGCAAAGTGCGTATCAGACATCGTACAATGAAGTTTTCTCCATAGTGAGGAAAAATTTTAATCATTTATGCCGTTTGGCTTTAGTATTCAAAGAAGAGTATTGCGTGACGACTGACAAGATAAATCTTAAAAACCACTGTAGATAATCGATTGGAACAAATCTTCATCATAAATATTTTAAAATTGTACGACCACAATTTTTGATTTCGAAATTGCGATTAGACTTCAAGTAAAATATCCTATTTCCATGGTAATGGTATTCTACATACATCTTTACTCCAAGAATACATAATAAATTGTGGTTATTTGTCTCAAAATTATACATTTTACATATGGATCGTGAACAAGTAAGGTGGTAATTGTGGCACCAAGGTGTACCGGCTACAATTAATTGTTTCAGGCGTCTTTACATGGTACATATATCTGCGCTTCTCTTGCTCTGATTGGTATTAGATAGAGTAAAATAAAAAACAACATATATTTCTACTATCAAGTGTATTTACTACATGCACAGTAATTTCTGTATGCTAAACTTTGTTAAATGCGGCAATGTCAATGCTTTGTACCTATGGACAAAATAACGGCATATATTAAACAATTGCAAATAATAAGCATAAATAATCGGATTGCTATCCGCATCTCTATTTTCGGGATAAAAAAGTATAAATAATTGTTAGCTATAAAGTTAAATATAGACTCCAAACATAGATACCATTGAACAATGGGCAATCATAGTGAGTATTGTTTGTTCATCTCCATTACCATACATAAATATTTGTATACCAAATGTCATGAAAATCCATTCATTCCAAAGGCCCTGAAGAAAGAATAAACAAATATTCCTAATGCAAGTTCCAAATGTATATATTAGTATGGATAGTTATGCTTTTTCATTTGAACTTAGAGAACATTTTGACTCAATTTTTATTTCCAGTCTTTTAAAATGTGCTAAAAACAAATAAACATTGATGGTCTTCTTCATATTGAGTTAGAGTAAGTTTGTAGACTTTTTTAAGTACCTTAAAGAAGCCTACAAACTTATTCTAATTCAGTACAAAAAAAGACTGTATTTTTTAAATCTGTGTCTGAATGGATTTCATGTAATGATGTGATACAAAATAATTGTACAAAGCGGTGATAATATGATTTTAAAATACATTCCTCCTGTTCCATTGCCAATTGTGTAACTGGCAAGGCGTTGGCTTCGCCCCTGATGTTGCCAACATGTATAGGCGACGGTAACAACTTCCTATTACGTGGGCTATTTGCCTGTTCACCAAAGCTTCAAGTTATGCAATTAAAAAAAAATTAAAACTTACGTAATCCTCGATCTTCTCAATTTCCTCGGTCAACCAGTCGACTGATACTTTATCATCCTCAACAACACAAGAAATTTGCAGTTTATGAATGCCATAAGCCAAAGGCACTAATTTAGCAGCACCCCAAAGTAGGCCATCGATGGCGATGGCCCGCACGGCCTGCTCCATGGCCGCCATGTCTGTCTCATCGTCCCAAGGCTTCACGTCCAAGATTATGTTCGACTTGGCAATAAGAACTGGCTCTATAAAATAAATAGTCCTTTAGTTTGAAGTACCAGAATTTTCCATACGACTACGTCCGCGTAATCTTTCGACCTGTATGCCCCAGGCACTCTAACTTTATCGAAGACATAAAGTAACTATTATCTTCAATATAAAAAGTATATACAAGTACATAATTATGTATAAAGCTAACCGAACTGCATCTAGTCATAGTGTGTATGAGCACATCTTAATCTTTAGTCAGTATAAAGTCGCTTTCTGCATGTCTGCATATCCACTAACTCCTCCTAAACCAAGAAACAGATTTTTAAGCAGTTCACTATCAGTTACATAACCTTTCAAAGTTTTATACACAGAATGAATTTTTCAAGCAGGCCTTCAGGGCCAAATCCTGAATAGCAATAAACATTCAAAGGAGTTCCGAGGCCAATTTTGAGAAAAACTAAAGTGGTATCATTAGATTAAAAGTATCAATGGACACTTTCTTAATAAGAATATAGTTAATTTAGGTTATACTCCTATATTTATCCGTGCAGGAACGGAGAAAGAATACAATTTCCTGCGGCCGGGCGGCCTGTCGTAAGTGGCGACAAACACAGCCACAACCAGGTGGTAGGGCATTTGCACGACTGGATGGCTACCATCCCTGATCTAAAGTATGTCGCCATAACAACCCTGAGTTGTGTTTCGGCATTAGTAACCAGGTTCCAGTCTCCCTTAATTGAGCAGCAGCGCATTTGTAGCACCTTTGGGGTTACAAATGTCCATAGGCGATGGTAACCGCTTTCCATCGAGTGTGCCGTCTGCCTGTCTGCTGAACTCCTGCAATTAAAAAAAACTCGTATTTAACTACTTATTAGTCTTTAGATTACATGGTAATATTAATGACATATTTCTTCTTAAATACTTCATTTATAAATATATAAAAAAAAATTGATAAAAAAAAAATTACCCTTGTCAGGAATTGAATCTGGTAATTTTGAAAAATAAACATATTATACCAAATAGTGTATGTAGCTTTTAAGGATCAATATCTGTGAAGGAATATAAAACAACAAACCAAGAGAAAAGGTGGTTCATGAAGAAAATGTTCTATTTTCCATAAATGAATTAAACAAACATGCACAGAGCTTAAAATGCCCTACGAGTTCAATACAATAATTCCCTCAGGGTGCTTGTTGGGGCGACTGCACTTCTGCAGTGAGTCGTCTATTTGCCGAAGCACACATAGATGGCGTTGATGCTTTATGACGTAATAAAAACAGCCGATTTGCATGCTAGCAGCAACAAGATCCTGAAGGGAATAGCTGTTACATAGATTTGACTGCCCCCTGGTTGGTCCTTCAATAAGAGTTCCAAATCAGTGCTAGTTATTAATATTAATAACATAGATATAAGAAAAAAAATTACTAATCACATTATTGTGTGTTTATAAAAATCAAATTGCACCCGTCACTTGAATGCAATCAATGTTTACATTGACTGATTTGATTGGTTTGGTCGAGTAACGTGCGTTTCGAATATTAATTTATGGACGCCCAATAAAAATAAAATAATTTTCATCATTTCCATATTGAGTAAAATGAGTTGAGGTTTAATTAATGTATGGAAGATAGAACATTTTGTTTTTGTTCAAAAGCATCCCTCTCCTTTGGTTTGCCGTTTCACATTCCTACACAGAAATTGATCCTGGCAAGCTACACTAAGATTTGGTAAAATAAATAATACAGGTGTGTTTATTTTTTCAAAATCAGTCAATTTGATTCCTGACAAGGGTAATTAATTTTCAAAAATCTAATGATACTACTTTAGTTTTCATTAAAATCGGCCTCCAATCTCCTTTGAAGATTTCTCGCTAGTTCATACAGTTTAGGACTACGACATGGATTGTGTACCAGGTTTGACCCCTGCTCACTGCAGGGAAAACCCTAGTAAGATTATAAATTGCATTGAACAAATATGTAACAATTTATTTATTTGTAATAATAATTCAAAATGCATACTTTTAGCTTTTTTAGCATTGTATGCTGCTAAACGTTCCTCTCTCAATTTGGTGGCTTCGGCATTTTCTTCCTCATCATCAGAGCCAAACAGGTCAACACCATCATCTGAGTCTTGAGTTTCCTCTACTTTCTGTGCTGCTTGAGGCTGCAAAAATCACATGACACATTATTTTTTCATTGTGAACTACTACTTTCAGTACATCATTATTTATATATGAAGATATAAATCCAAATGTAAAAATAAAAATTGTTCAAGTGCATATCCTCTGTTTTATAATTTGTCTACAGATCTTTAACATGGCAACAACCCCTAACATTGTGTTTTTGATGATTTAACCACATATTGTTTTCTGCATAGTCAATACACTTTCTGCCAAATTTTATCCATAATAATGTAGGCTAATATGATAATTTATTAAGGGAAACATTGTGTCCAAAAGGACTATCAAATCATTACAATAATATATTCCTTTAACAACCAATAAAATTATGTACATCGATAATAAATGATAAAGCAACTTTGTCTTGATGCTTATTTTTGTTTAATAGTTCTACATGATATTGAGACCCATTTGATTATCATTGGTATATGTATTGTGCTTTTCGTAATGGTATTATTGAATGAGCAAAGCCTACTTGTTACACCAAAAAATAAGATAATTTTCGCAAGATTTTATCTGTGCAGGAACGGAGAAAGAATACAATTTTCTGCGGCCGGGCGGCCTGTCGTAAGAGGCGACAAAACAACCCACGGCCAGGTGGTAGGGCATTTGCCCAATTGGATTGCTACCACCCCTGGTCTAAAGTATGTCGCCATAACAACCTTGAGTTGTGTTCCGGCATTAATAACCAGTTTCCAGTCTCCCTTAAGAGAGCAGCAGCGCATTTGTAGCAATTTTGGTGTTGCAAATGTCCATAGGCGATGGTAACCTCTTTCCATTAAGTGGGCTGTCTGCCTGTTTGCTAAACTCCTGCAATAAATAAATAAAAAGATATGCACTGAAATAATTGCAAACAAAAACTCATTTTTATAACATTTATCAAAATTATTGAAATAAGAGGAACTTTATATACCTTAGCTGGTTCAGCCTTGGTGCTACCACTACCAGATTCCAACTTATCAACTCTAGCTTGAAGGCTAATGACCAAATTGCGCAAGTCATCTATAGCTTTCTTTAGAGTTTCATTCTCTTTGTCTAGACTATTTATCTTATTATTGAGCTCTGTATTAGGAACACCGGCCAGTGTAGCGACACTATCCATCTGAAATACAATGCAACAACAATTCAGTTTTTATTATTTTATTCTCCATATTTGCTACAATTACTATTAACACATGTGAAATCTAGGCTGTGGTTGCTTAGTGGATAAGGTACCACATAACATTCTAAATGTCTAATAAAACAGAATATACCACATATTTAGAATATAATTGTGATTGTTTATGTCTACATAATTATTATGTTGTATGAGCAGTGTTATCATTAAAACCTCTTTTCAGGTAACCCCTGACTTAAGAATGAATAACATAAAACATTAAAATGCTGTTTATAGAAAATAAACAAAACACAATTACATGGGTCCCAATGCTGGCAGAGAGCATTAACTACTTACTTGAATATTATTACAATTATGATGTGCTGAGAAAGTAAAAGTACATCATAAGAAAACCTGAACACTAATTTTCCTAATATAAGAAACTAAACTGTTTAGAAAGTTTTAAACAAAATAACTTACACATTCCAGAGAATTTTTGATATGTTGCCTCGCTTTAGCAACTTCACTGGCTAGAGAAGTCTGAGTTGAGACTATTGTGTCGCGAACCTGAAATTAACATTTATGTATGTAAAATGTGACACACAAATTTAACAAATTTTAGATCAACATTATTATTAAATATAGCCATAACCCACCAAAACTTTATGGCATCTTTTAATTTAGGAACATAGCTGCACAAAGGGACCTTTTTTTATACAAAACCAGGTATTGTATACTTCTGAATCACAATGTTTGGCAAAAAAATCCAATATACAATTTTTATATATACAATGTATTCTGTGGGTATCACATTCTCAGCATATATGACAAAATGTGATGAAGTCTGTCATAAAATCTATTTAGTAGAAAGTAGCATAACTGCATAAATCATATTTCTACAAAAAAGACATTTAAACATAATAATAGTTTGTTATAAAGCTAGAACATTTATTTGACATAGAAGTATTATAAAATGAGATCAATCATTGCCATTATGAAATACAATAAAAAAAACAAAACAAGGCAAACAGACAAATGATCCTAATGTAATATTTTTACACAAAATTTATAATTTTAACTTATGCTGATCTGTTTTAGTGAAAAATAGGGGTCAATGGACTATATTCACAAATGTTCTATCAAACACAGTTTTTATACAGCTTATCTAGAGGCCATCATCTTACAAATGGTACCTTATTAATGGACTCATAGTAATCTCTTTCAGCATCATTGTAGAAAGTTTTGTCCAACCAGATTTTCTCATGGACCAAAGCTGACATTCTGAAATGAATAGTAACATAAAATTAAACTATTTTATATTAACAGCTGTCAATTGTTTGTTTGACTTTCTAAACTTACAGCAGACAAATTAACCATGTTATATATTTCAAACCTATACTTTTACAAATTAAGCTTGTGTTATAGATCGTCTAGATCAACAATAATAAGTTATTTGAAGCCAATATTGATGATTTGTTTTTGGCTTTCAATTCGCATGAATTGCATCAACCAAAATAATCCATATAAACAAACTTGAATTCTTCAATGCCATTGAATATTGTCATGTCCTTCCAGTTTTGTGCCTTTCAACCAATGAATTTAATTTGATTGATCCATCTAATATCAGTATTAAGAAATTTACTCTGTCAGGAATAAACCTAGCACCTTTCATTACAGTAAACTGTAGTTAATACTGATATGCAATGAACTATGCAGATCAACACTTAGCAAACTAGTCAAATATAGAAAAAGGACATTTTTCCATGGAGTAGAGGTTGTCAAAATAGTCATTGCTCAATGTAACAGTCAATATATACTGTCTATAAATATAATATAGAATAATACAAGACATTTTGGTTAATTTTAAATACTCATCTAAAAAAGTAACTTGCTCATATAAATAATACGTAGATACTATAGTAGCTATTTACTAAAATATAAGATTCTATTAAAAGTTAAAGTTAACAATATAGTAAACTTATTTTAGGAACTTTAAAAGAAATTATAGGTTAGTTTATAATGTCAAATTAAAAAGTACACACAGCAGAAACTTAGCAACGTTTACAACCTTACAAATCAAAGAGAAACAAAATAGCAAAAACCTGTACCTTATTAGTTATTATAATTTATTGGAATTTTACAATACAAAGCACAAAATATAAGAAAACGAAATTAAACAAGTTATAATTTAGTTTAAATCACACTATGTACCGCCAGTTTCTTCATACAATTCAAAAAGAATTGAGAAAGTTTAAACTCAGTGTGACCAGATTTGAATTGAAGATTCTGCACAGAATATATTAACATAACAGCCTCCCAGCGCCCAGAGTCTTTAAAAAGTACTTTTATAATGAAATAGTGAATAAAGCCCAGCACCAAATCCAATTTCGTCTAATGAACGCTCAAGATACTATTCTAAGTATATTTCAATGTAAACTTTATGGCGGCTCAGAACATCGCACTTTCCGGTGTGCAGAACGCCGATTTTAGGTATTAGAGGGACGAGGTATATCCTTGGAATTCTCGCTCATTCTATCGCTCTCTATCTCGTTTACGGGACTTCCCCAACGCTCGCCTCATCAGGGCTGCCGTTTTCTCACTCACTGCGCTTTCGGAGCTAGATATAGCGCTGTTTAGGTCAACCCAGCTCTTATTTTTATTATACAACTTCCAGCGCGAAATCGTACTCTTTTTATGATATGCAAACATCTAGTTAATATTTACGTTATTTAATGTAAATTAAATTTAAATAACCCAAAGGCAGTATTTATTATGTCATAGCAGTTGATTAAAATTTCATTAGCATCACTACAATGTAAATTCCTTTTTTGAGGATTGTCCAACCTATATACTAGATTTTTAGGGTTTCGTAGTCAAACGATAAAAAAGTGATTGATCTATACTTCTACTAAATCCTTCATTTTCCTTACTATACGTATTTGCTGGATATTTTTTGTAATTTTGATCATGTAACAGAATCTAGCGCTTTTTACCAACTCATCTAGCAAGCGCACACGGGCAGCCCTGCGATCATTACGACGTAGCTATAATGGTATTGAGCTACGTCCGTACACATCACACAACGCGCGCGTCTAAGCTAAGTACAATAGAGCGCAAAAGTTTGTTAATTGTTTTGTTATTATTCCATTAAGATTATTTCATTTTTACGTTCAGTTAAATTTATTGTTGTTTTTGTCTGAATTTTGGAATTAAATTGTTAAAAAAATTATGAAATAAAAGGCTAGTCCAGAAAAGCAAGCATCCGTACACGCATGGTAGGAAAAGAACGTAAAAGAAATAACTAGGTAGGTTTGTGAAAGTAAGAAGAATAGAGGAATACAAAAAATTGATGCTATTATCGACACGTTGACAGACAAATGTATCATCCATGTCTGAATGTATCACTGAGAAGGAATTCTGTTCAAGCGAAGACGAAGAAAGCAAAAGTTCTGTAGAAAATGGCTTCTCCGGAAATAAAACAGTTTTATGTGACGCCCACTCCTGAGTCGGCATCACATAGGAATCCCTGGATTCCTATGTCCAGCAGGGGAGTGCGGTAGGCTGACGACGATGGAGGGAAAACATTATACAGCCTTATACGTGACAGAGCTATGTTAGAATCATTATTTTAATTCCAGATTTTAGGACCGTCTTAAATGGTGAGATATCACGCTCTCACAGAATATCAGCTTAAAATAGTTAACCTTGAGCTAATTGTGTTTCAAACAATGAATGAGAGTTCCGATGGCCCTCTTGCCACTCCCTATCATTCCTAATCTAATCTTCCTATTTCGTTGTCCTACCGCACCGCCATTGTAAATGCATGCCATTTTCATATTAAAAACGTTAAAAAATTGCGACTTTCCGACTAAAATGTTATTTCATTACCTATTATGCTGTTGTCTCGCAAATGTGTTGAAAAACGTATGACACACGTGGGGTGTTGGCTTTTTTAAACTGGTTTGTAAAAATAAACTTACCGCACTAGTATCATAAATAACAATTATTTTTATGTAAACCCTCCCGTACTTCGTAAGTACCAAACAGCCGACAGCAATTTCAACATTAATTTTCCACAAATCAAACTAGACTAGAGTATAGGTAATACATACTTTTGAAATAATCATTCTTAATTTTGTGAATACTCTAAAAGATATAATAAAACAATTCTAGAAAAACAGATTTATTTTGACTTTTATGTTACGTATGTTATGGTGCCCAATAAAAACTAATGATTATTTGATTAATACCTTATTTTAACCCGTTCTAGTTTTATTTATATAACTAAATATTGTGTAAACTACACAAACGACCAAAACTACCAAACGTACTAAAACTACCGAAACTACCAAATTACCAACCAAAACTACCAAATCCACCAACTAAAACTACCACAACTACCTAAACTGCCACAACTATCAAAACTACCAAAACTACCACAACTATCAAAACTACCAAAACTACCACAACTATCAAAACTACCAAAACTACCACAACTATCAAAACTACCGCAACTACCAAAACTAGCAAAACTACCACAACTATCAAAACTACCACAACTATCAAAACTACCAAAACTACCACAACTACCAAAACTACCACAACTACAAAAACTACCAAAACTACCACAACTCTCAAAACTACCAAAACTACCACAACTATCAAAACTACCAAAACTACCACAACTACCAAAATTACCACAACTATCAAAACTACCACAACTATCAAAACTACCACAACTATCAAAACTACCACAACTATCAAAACTACCAAAACTACCACAACTATCAAAACTACCGAAACTACCACAACTACCACAACTATCAAAACTACCGCAACTACCAAAACAACCGAATATACCAAATCGGCCAACCAAAACTACCAAATCAACAAACCAAAACTACCACAACTATCAAAACTACCACAACTACCAAAATAACCAAATCTACCAACCAAAACTACCATAACTATCAAATCTACAAACCAAAACTACCACAACTACCTAAACTACCACAATTACTAAATCTACCAATCAAAACTACCACAACTACCAAATCTACCGAAACTCCCAAATCTACAAAACAAAACTACCACAACTACCAAAACTACTACAGCTACCAAAACTACCAAAACTATCACGACTACCAAAACAACGAAAACTACCAGCATAAACTACCGAAAATAGCAAAACTACCACAACTACCAAAACAACTAAACTAAACAAAACTACCTAAACGACCAAATTGACCAAAATAAACAAAATGACGAAAATGGCTAACCACAAATAAAAAACCTATCCTAGTTTCCGGGATAAACTTTACATAAATCTATCCCAAAATCTATCCCAGTATCCGGGATGAAAAGTATCCCTTGGCCACCCTCGGTATTCAAATTACATATGTACCTAGTATCAGCCAATAGTCTTTCCATAAAAGGATAACAAACAGAGATACAAATATACTTTTATCCCGGAAACTATCCCATTTTCCGGGATAAAAAGTATTCTATGTTCATTCTCGGCATCGAAAATATATATATACTGAGTTTCAGCCAAATCGGTCCGTAGTTTTTACGTGAAAACGGAACAGACAGACAGACAGAGTTACTTTCGCATTTATAATATTAACTAGAGTTTACCCCGAGGCTGCACCGCGGGTTAACCTCTAGTTCCTGCTTTTTGTTTAAAGAGCAGGCGTTAATACAGGTTACATTGTACAACATTTTTATGTTAGTGCCATTTGCACCCGAAAAATTCACTAATTTTATATCACAAACTATCCGATCTCCTGGCATGAGTATATATATATATATATATATATGTCCATTTTCGGCATTAAAACTACATTTAAACAAAATTACAATAAAAACGATCCGGTATACCCAGTGTTTTCGAAAAACTTAACAGAAAGACATGTCGAGTTACTATCGCATTTTTATAGACGATGAATTTTTATATCTATGAACTTGAGAAATGATTGGTCTCATCCAAACTTTCATCCTCTATTACAAACAGTCCTAGTTTTATTTATCTATCCCCCGTCAATGGAAACTACAAAAATGACAAAAAGGACAAAATCAGCAAAAAGGACAAAAAATCAAAAAGGACAAAAAGAGCAAAAGAGCCAAAGACCAAATAGCGAAGATCAAAAGAGCAAAAAGGACAAAAAAGGGCACAACAACAAAAAGAGCAAAATTGACAAAAAAGGACCAAAAGTTCAAAAAGAGCAAAAGAGCAAAAAGAGCAAAAGAGCCAAAATGATGAAAATGGCAAATCACAAAACAAACCAAAGCCTGACCCACTTTTGGGATAACCTTTACATAAATCTATCCCGTTATCCGGGATGAAAAATATCCCTTGTCCGCCCTCGGTATGAGAATTACATATATACCGATTTTCAGCCAAATTGGTCCAGTAGTTTTTTCCGTAAAAGCATAACAAACAAACAGACAAATATATTTTTATCCCGGAAACTATCCCATTTTTCGGGATAAAAAAGTATCCTATGTTCATCCTCGGCATCGAAAATATATATATACTGAGTTTCAGCCAAATCGGTCCAGTAGTTTTTCCGTGAAAACGGAACAGACAGACAGACAGACAGACAGAGTTACTTTCGCATTTATAATATTAATAGGGATAGGGATATTTGCTGTTTACATCAAAACTTTATATGGATCTGAGGTATAGTCAAAATTATCTTAATTCTAAATTTAAGACCTTTGAGTTAATAAGGACTATCATGATTGTTTCGAATGTTTTAAATAAATATTAATAAAATAGATGTTTCTATTATTTTTAAAGGATTGTTTTGTTTATTAAGGTTATTAAATCAGTTTTTAAATTTAATTTAATTTTTGATTTTTTGAAAGTTTCTTGGGCTTTCGCCATGGAAACCTTTTTTAACTACTTTGGGCGTTTAGTTCTTGAAAGCGTTGCAAAATCTGGGCGTTAGGAAGATAGGAGAAGATTCTGCTAACTACTCAAATAAAAACATCATAAATTTAAATTTTGAAAAAACATATTCTAACAATACTGATTTTTTCGTAAAGAGCTAAGTTAAGCTTTGGATTAAAATAATTATGCTCTTGCTTATGACTTACTCATCCATTCTATTTCATCTTACAAACCGTATAAAACAAATACAAAAGAGTCCTGGCATTTACAAAATCGTCCAAGGGGAATACTTTTTAGTTCTGTCACATTGGCCTTGTATATTTTTAGAATATGGCTCCAAAATCTTCGAGTGTTCAAATTATGCTGAAATTATGTTCAAGTTTTATAATTTTTTTAATAACTACTAGCTTTTTATAATCTGCGACATGTATTATACCCTAAATTGAATTTATTTCTTCTAAAATTATAGAATTTTGTTAAATCTGGTCACCCTGTGTGAAACTGTAATTTATAAAAAGATGTTGAAAAAATAGAGTAAAAAGGTAAAATTCACTAAAGTTGAAAAAAGTTAAATCGATAAACTTGTAGGTACTTTCGACTTCGAAAAAGGGCACATCCCACAGAGTACTAATTACTATGGATACTACGTATACATCCTTTTCTAAATCCACATATTCATGAATTTGGTTGTGATATTTGTAGAGTTCCACGTATTGTCCTTATAGGCGCTTCACATTCTCGCAAAATCATCATGAGGGCCTGGGAAAAACGTAGGAAACGAAAATGTGGACCAGATTGGTTCTCTTTTCTCGTGGTTTATCTTTAATATTGTTAAATTTAAAAAGTTCACTATCGAGTGAACTTTTTAAATTTTACAGTTCGGCGGAGCTATACATAAGCAGAAAATGAAGACACTATATTGTAATCTAACATCTGGTTTAAAGGCCTAGCTACCAAACCATAAACCTAAATAAATAAAATAGTAGTTTTTGTTTTATCTATAGAGGCTCATTCTCTATTCTGCAGTGGATGGAGCTTGCAGGATGCAATGCAGGTAGCCTACAACAACATTCAGTCCCGCATTACATAACGGAATTCTACGCGGACTGCCATGCAGGCCAGTGCATGGGCCCCTTTAAATGTAAAAAAATATATTTCAAAGACAATGTTTTTGAAAAAACTTGAACTAAAAGAGAAAAGTTAACCTCTTCCATGGACCTCTATTACTTCAGTGACCTCTTCGGATAGTGCTCTCTCGTTTCCTATTATATTATTAGATACTGTATACGTAGTATCCATAGTAGTTTGTGGATATTGTTAGTTAACTCACAGAGTTAACTTCTGCCAGCTTAATTTATAAACTGTATTTATAGAATTTAAGATATATTTAGTATTCAACATTGTAAATATGATTTGTAAAAAATGTAATAATGACGAAAGCACAGTTTTGTTACGGAAGAAAGATTATTACTGTGAAAAATGTTTTATAAACAACACAAATCACAAATTTCGTGCTTGTATTGGAAAAAACAAATTGTTTTCTTCTCAAGAAAATGTTTTAGTTTGTTTGTCCGGGGAAGAGGGATCTACTGTTCTGCTGAATTTAATTAGCAATGGTTTATGTCTTGAAAATCATAAAAAATTGAGAATTAATCCTATATTTTTACATCTGTGTAAGTACATAATTAATGATATTTAAAAAGCTGCATAAAAGCATATTGTATACTCTGGTATAATCCGATTTTGCCTAAAAGGTGTATGTACCGTCAATGAGTATAGTTATAAGCAAGCCATCTGAGCATATTCAATATTTTGCTAATTACTAGGTGCTTTTATATATCACTTCAATTATACATATACTTATTGTTTTTATTTCCAGATAATAATAATGACATAGCAGAGAAAGTAATTGAAGACTGTAAGAAACATGATTTTGTAGTGTATGTAGTTAATATATCAGATTATATGTCAACAACAATTGATTTACCAGAGCCCAATTCTTTACCTAAATTGAATGTAGGAACAAACAACACTGTAAACATTTTTAATAATCTACCAGCCACTGCATTTAATGATATGTTTATTAAAATAAAAAGAACTTTATTCATAAAATATGCAAAAGTGTTACACTGCAATTTTATTTTTACTGCTGAAACAACTGGCAGTCTCGCAAGCAGTTTATTATCAAGTATTGCTTTAGGCAGAGGATCCCAAGTTGAAGATGATATTGTAAGTGGTTTATGCCTATATAATCCAATAAAATTCATACCGAAGAATGCGAGGACAGCTAATTACTTAAACAGTTCTCGCCTTGTGATTGTGTCCTTCCTCCTAACTATTGTACAAATATTTAAATATTATTAAAATTAAATTAAATTTGACAGTATTGTGAATGGTAGAGTTGCTGCCAGTAGACCGAAACATACACACCATGATCAAATATCAGAAATGTTAAAGACAGGTCAGGCAAAAAGCATCTCAAATAAATGTACATGTATGAAGAGTTTAATGAAAGTAAATGAAGCAAAAGTTGTTTGTCAGGATTGTCACAAGTGGAGATCCATAGTCTCTGCCTACCCCCCATGGGAAACGGGCCTGTTATGTTATTTTTAAAATACCTATGAATAGAATGAGACATGCCTATGTACATAAACATTCATGATGTAAATAATATATGTATGGGTTATATGAAGGTTGAAAGTTTTGCTACAGAATTTTTATATCTTAATTGTTTTAATTACAGGGATTCATAGATAATAGAGATGATATCAAAATAGTAAGACCAATGAAAGACATAAGCAAAGAAGAGTTGCATTTCTACATCAAAATTAAAAAATTAAATATACAACACCATTATGACATGAAGAAAAATAGTTTGCAAGTATTAATAAACAACTTTGTGTCTGATCTACAAGAAAACTTTCCCTCCACTATATCCACTGTTTGCAAAACAGCAGAGAAGCTTGGAGTGGCTTCTGACAATGCTGATAATGAGAGTAATCATAAATGCAAAATTTGCGAGGTATGGATTAATTTTTATCAACCATAAATGATTAGTATCGAATGAATGAATAGTAAGATAATTGCCTCTTTACTTGAATAATGCATTATTTTGAAAATTGAAACATTGGTACAGTTGTTTTAACCTTAAACAAATATTTGTATCTAACCAAATAACTTGGTATCTTTTAAAATACATTGTAGATTGTCAAATTTTTTGTTTTGATACATTTTTTAAGGTCAAGAAATGTTTCTACCATTTCAATTTTCAAAATAACACACTATTAAAACAAAGAATTGAATTACAGGAAATGGCCTAATATTACCAGTTTTCTGACATAATGTGCATATTGTTATAATTACCAATCAATATACCTCATGGATCTAACTAACCTGGCAAGCTGCTTTGGTCAAGCATTGTGGATGTTCTTTCTATTCTCCTATAAATGAGAGCCCTGAGCCCAGCAATGAAGCCTTTATGGGATGTTAGTATGATGCCATTATAGTATTCTAGAAGGAAATGCTAAAGTTAAAAAATTATATTTCTCTAGTGATTTCAGTCATGATCTTCACTTAAGTACCATGATTCTATATGATAGCTTAAAAATGTGAGTCTGATAATGCTCCTATATGATATATGTCATAGACACCCTTCCTGTCAGTGATAACAGTAGGGTAATGTTACATTTACAATGGCATTCTTGGACCTACCTACCCTGGTATTCCAGTGTCCAATGAGAAATATTTTTTTGCTAATTAAATAAGGTTCCAATACCTAAACATTAACAGGAACCCACCCTTGTATTCTCACTCTGATGTTGCTTTATTCAAAATAGTTCACTAAATCTCACTCCCTTATCTCTGAATTTTAATAGCTCAAAATGTTGAATAAATTGTTAACATTTCTACTTTAAACATTTTGGACCAAATATGTTCAAATATTTTTTTCTTTGAATAAATCATAAACATATTTCATGTTTATTTCGCATCTTTTTATATAATAATATTCATTGCATGAAATTTACACACTTCAAGTGTCTATCAATTAAGTACATTTTTAACTATAAAAAATTATCCAATTAATATTTACCAAACCTAATCTTCCAGACTTTCTTCTTACTTTAATTCCTATGTATAAGTTAACAAGTTATCTTATAATTTGTAAAAATTAAGAAAAATTGCGATTTTTGCAAATTGTGGGAAATTAACTTCCGTTAATGTCGTCAATTTAGTCTCAATGAAATGACAAAATAAGAATTTTTACGTTTTTATTGTAAAGATAAAAAGATTAATAATCTGCGTTTCCACCATTTGCATAAGTCATATAATCACAGTGACTTGGCATGTTTAAATCAGTTCATCAAAATCACTTTAAGGAATGGCCATCCACATTCTTTCTAACATGTCAAAAAGTTCTTGTGGGGTTATGCACGGCATCCTTATTCGGCAGAGCTCTTCTTTCGAGCATATCCCATGCGTACTCAATGAGGTCTGGCGATTGAGCAAGCCACGGCAAAACGTTGACGCGAGCATCGGCAAGAGTGCGTGTTACGACTCTAGCCGTATCAGGACGTGCATTAGTCGAAACGAATCACCCAACCGGCTTCGCAAAGGGATGTCACGTCTGAAACAATCCTCTAACACAAATCTGAGCATTGAGGTTGCACCTGATCCAAATGACTGGTTTGATTGGTTCTTCCACCGAATACCGGCCCAAACGTAAATTGTTCCCCCTCCATATGAATGAACTTCCTGACAAAACTTCAAACGTTCAAACTCGAGTTCGTCTTATATCCGGCCTCATACCGAAACGAGATTCATCGGAAAAACAAACAACGCCAGTCTTCTTCCTCCCAATTTCTGTGTTCACTGAATTCTCAGCGGCCTTCGGAAACGCAGACCCACTTCACGTAAACGATTTTGGATGGTTTGGTCACTTATCAGCAAGCCTGAAGGACTGTGGAGTCTCGTAGTCAACATTATGGCGGTCATGGTACGATTCCGTCGAGCAGTATTTTGGATGTACCGGTCCTGTCGGCGAGTGGTGATGCCAGATCGTGTCAAATGATGTCGTCGCACCATATCGATCCAAAAATAGTAATGGTTTTGTAAAAACGCTATTACCCACTTTTATAGGAATCCTGATTGACAGTTGATTTTCTATTATTCAACAAAATTGTAGGAAAATTCTTTATTCAAATAGAAATTCATTAGAAAAAAAATCAATAACGATTCAAAAAAAAGTTAGGATAATAATCCTCAATTGCGGCGATACTCTATCGTACTTGATCCCTAGACCCCCAAAAGTCTTATGTTCTTCAATAATCTTAAATTTCTCTATGAAATAAATATGGCAAAATACATACATACATACATAACTTCACGCCAGTTCCCTTGCGGGGTAGGCATGAACAACAGAGCGCAATTCAGGCTTATTCTTACACACCTCACTTGCTTCTTTGACATTCATAGCTCTTGTCATGCACGCTCGTCTGTTCTTAAGGCTCTTGACATCACCTTCTGCTAGTACACGATCAATTTGGTCATGGAAGGTGTGTCGTGGCCTTCCACGACTTCTGCATCCATCCACTTTTGCATTGTATATCTGTTTAGTCATTCTTTCATCATGCATTCTTTCCACATGCCCGAACCACCGGAGCATTCCTTTCCTTACCTTCACCCCGACACTCTCTTTCAGACCAACTCTCTTTCTTACATCCCTAGACTCTGTTGATATGTGTATTATAAGCTTTTGAATAAATATACATAGTATTTTTTTTTATTTCAAATTAAAACCTTCTAGTACACTAAATACCGGCCCGTACCAATGCATCGCTGACGATAAAACATAATAAGAGCAAACTTTGACCACGCCAGAGTTGTCGATGTCGAGAAGCATGCCGCGATTTGTCACGCTCAGCGCCTAAGCGGAATGTTTATGTGTCGAGAGAATTTGAATTCAATTCAATATACGAACCATTCAAATGAGTGTCATGATAGTAGACCACTACTAAGATCACTCGTATCCCTTACTTAGGTGGGTTGCCTCTTAAGAACCAATGACAATTTTTGATAAAAATATTAGGACGGTATTCTGGTGACCCCAGCAACCGAATAGTGGCAAACTGTATATAATTAACAAGTTTTACGTAATTCATTACTAAACCATCAGGGCGCGTGTAAACGCTACCACTACCACGACAACAGCAGATGACGTGGCGGTGGTGCAGTCTACACAAGCGCTTATCAAGACCAAAGAAAATGAGTACTTTGTTTGCCTGTTGTTACATTTAATTAATAATCCTTAATTCTATCTTTTCAGAGTGTATTAAATATTCCTGATGGAAGGTTAACGGCCCTTCAAGCTACAGACTTCTCAAGAATTGTTTCTTTACAAAAACCTTCAAAAATTAACACGCATGATAAGAACGTAATAAAAATTGTTCAGGAAAATCAACATTCGATGTTTCCTTATATAAGTAAGCATCTATGTTATTCCTGCAGTAGAAATTACTCAGAAATTAATAAATGTGCATTCACAGAACAAATAGATAATTTAATATTAAGCAATCTAAAATAAAATCTTATCAATTACATCCTGTCGTTTGAGATGAGTAGATACGATCACGTAATAAAGCCCAATGTATTGTGCGATGATATTTACAATTACACATTCACTTTTTGCTGTTACCCAATAACAAATCACACTCGAATCAATGGGGCAACACTAAATTTTAATAAAAAAATCTAGCAAAATGAAACGGACGTCAAGAATAACTAAAAACAAATTAATAAATATTTCCTATAACAACTTACTTGTGCGAAGTAAATATAAAAATTACTATATTTTGCAGTTATTTTTTAATCTTCTACTTAGTACCGACTTCAAGATGCAGAAGATATTTAATTTTTGTTTTTTATAGTTACTCTTACGACAGTTTCATTTTTATTGTTCGCTTTTAAATGACATGTTATATGATATCAAATAACAACGACTTTTTATATGAAACTATCCTGAAGTTGAACTGAATCCAACGCAAAAAGATAGATCAAAATCCGTTTCTGAAACAAAAAAAGTTATTGGTCGAAAAAATGCAAAAACAACAAATTTTTATGATTTCAATGAGTTTTCTGTTACCTATATTTTCGGGATTGTTCTAATTTTAAAGACTTTTTATTCCATCTTCTATTTAAAATTTCATTGACCCTTTCTGGCTGATCGGACAACGACAGGCGTTTGAGAGTAAGACCTCAGAAACAAAAAGAATATGGCTGAATACAAAGTATATTGTATTATTTTTGGAACAAAAGTAAATAAAATTATTATTTTAACGTCGTTTCAAAGAGATGTGTTTTGAGTTAAAAATCAAAAGAATAATCAGTTCGATAGAACACGGCTATGAAAAAGTTCTTTTTTTGACACTGTTCCACCACATCAAAAAAATTGAAAAAATTCATGAGTAGAAAGGATTATAAAACACATATTTTGAAAAAAAATGGTGATAGATAGTTTTCAAAAACTCGAGATAAAAAATATTTTAGTTTTATTTTTTTAAATCGGCTTTTCATACGGGAATTACAAAAAAATATTGTTTTATGCCTTTTACTCCCAAGTATTGGTAAAAAATTCGCCACGAGTTAATTTGTAATTTTGCTATTGGAAAAAAATACATACATACATACATACATAACTTCACGCCAGTTCCCTTGCGGGGTAGGCACGAACAACAGAGCGCCATTTAGGCCCATTCTTACACACCTCACTTGCTTCTTTGACATGGAAAAAAATAAACACGGAAAAATAGGTTTTTCAAAAAATACTTAAAATAAAGAGCTGAAAATTTGGGTGAATTATTTTTATTTGATAACAAAACGACGCGGGGCAGTTTTTACTTAGAAACCCTTTCTATGTCTGATGATCCTAGCCAGGATAATAGGACAAAATAATGAAATTATTGTATTGTTATTGGCCCTTATTACGGACGAACGGAGAAAGAATACAATTTCCTGCGGCCGGGCGGCCTGTCGTAAGAGGCGACAAAGCAACCCACAGCCAGGTGGTAGGGCATTTGCCCGACTGGATGGCTACCACCCCTGGTCTAAATTATGTCGCCATAACAACCTTAAGTTGTGTTCCGGCATTAGTGATCAGGCTCCAGTGTCCCTTAAGAGAGCAGCGGCGCATTTGTAGCACCTTTGGTGTTGCAAATGTCCATAGGCGATGGTAACCGCTTTCCATCAAGTGGGCCGTCTGCCTGTCTGCTGAACTCCTGCAATAAATATATTTATAAATGTATGTAATCATTACCCTGAGTATCTATATATACAGGTGCCGCTAAGTGTGTTAAAAAAAAAGGTGAAGGGGTCATGAAGATTGGTGCAGTGACAGAGGATGCAAGTCAGAATGGCATGCCATACTATGATGATCCCAAACGATTGGGAAAAGGTGAAAAGAGGCAACAGTCTTAATAAGGACCTACCTAAATGGAATTCGCTATCTCGCGCACGTAATACCACATTCTTGAAGATATAAACTCACAGAATTTACTTACGACAAATCTGTATTACACAAAACTTACCCAAATAAATCGTCATGAATTCAAATACGTTTCTATATATAAAAATAATTGTTTTTGGTGCCACCGTTGCAATTCGATAAAACATCTTCATACCAACGCGAACGAAGTTTCGCTGACGGTACTTAACTATACAGTAATAATTTATACCCTAAACTAAAATCTTAAGAAATTATATAAATATTTCTTCATCCAGCGTCTACTACATGCAAAATTAGATCGTCAGTTCCACAGATATCCTACTCTAGATTACAAACACGATCTCCTTCCCAGGGTCCGTCCGCTTATTTAGCCATCGGTCCTGCAACAGACTTGACCGGCTCGCTTATTGGTACTTCATACCTTACTAATTTTACCACTTATGTCGGTTACCTTAGTTCGCTTATGAGTATCCCCAGTATTTTTATCCATCACAGAAACTCCCGACTATTGCTCGTTCGACTTGGAATTTGTGGAGCTATCCTGCCATCGATAGTCTCCACGTAACAGCCTATTGCTGAATGAATAACACTGAGGACCAGAGTCTGTCGCACAATCTTGGGACGCATACTTCCAGCAATAAGCTTGTGATTTGGCTGACAACGATATTGACGCAATAGTAATAGTAAAACTGGGGAGACAATGATACATAGTCCTACATACACATTGTAAACAGATACACTATAACAATAGACGTCACGATTAAAATGCGAGAGGATTTAAAATTGAAAGCATATGAAAACAGAATATAGTTCAAGTAATAGATATCAAAATGTTTGTGACAATATAAACATGTAAACAACAACAATGTAAAGTATTTCTAGTAAAACTACCTAGGCCTACCTACACAAATATAGTAAAACTAGCACTGTTTAATTACAAAGTTATTTATAATAGCACACTAAAGATTAATCTTTGTCTCATTTTTTTAAAATAAAGCTTCTTTTGCCCCACGGAACGCGAATTTTTCGTATGAAAAATTATCAATATTATCCTTAAAGTACTTATATATCAAACGTCATTAAACTCTGTTCATAGCGTAAAAGGAACAAGTAATCTCACTTTCACAAATATATAGACAACACTTCATAATTACCTAAATAGACACCTAAGATATATCATCAGAAAAGACATGGAGAATTTCTCTAAATACCATATTAAAAACTAAATGTGTAATTTGGTTGTCTAAACAAATGTTTGTTTCTAGAATATGATTCAAAATTATTGTAATGGTTCATAAATGACTTTATTGTGATGTTGGTTTTTCCTTCATTTTACAATCTAGAACAATGCACCTTTTCATACGTATGACAACTCTATTTTAAAGGATATATACTGAATTTCAGTGAAAATAATCCAAAACATTTCAGGCAAAGTTAGTATTGTTTATTAAGAAAATTTTTATGCAACAACTTGGAGTTATCACACTAAAATAAGTTAAACTCAATGAGGCTTACCTTCCAACTGAAGGTACGACTTGATTTTAGCTAGATATAATATGTTTAGGACAGCTAACGTAACTTATCAAAATATACTAATAGAAACAATTCATTCAGACTGTCTCTAATAATTATAATTAGAATTACTGGTGTCCTTAATAAAATATGCAATAAAAGAAAACGATTAAATAATAATTTTAAAATTTTGTATTTATATCACACATATCTACATTTTTACTTCTATTACATAAATACAAAATTTTAAATGGTCAGAGTACCAACGAAAAGCTGCTAACCAATACTTGCAATGGTATGCAGATGTTTTCAATATTATAATTATATCATACAAGTAATTACAATATCATCAATACCATAGGTTAATAAATGCAAAGGATGAAGTGCATTGAAATTCGACGTCGTCTTGATCAATTAAAAATAATATCGAATTCCATTTAAATAATCTGACGTATAACTGTTACTAGGACAATTTATTTCCCACCCACCACTGAATACTCAACAATTGAGTGAATGCACACTTCCACAGAATAGTTTTAGCAGTTTATAACGGAGATAAAACACTTAAAACCAGATTTACTAATATTAAACACTAAATTATATTGTCTTTCCAAATTATATTTCCATTTACAAACATCGGAATTACATCAACAGTTGTTGGTTGAATGGCGGCAAGGAAGCTTTGTCCGTCGTCCTACATGTATTTACACCAACAGTGTGGTCTCTCCACTCAGGTTTTTACAGTGTCTCTTGGAATCTTGTATAAGTATATATTTAATACATAGCATTATGAGGAGCATTAAGCTCCCTCTCAAGTTTACTCTGCAGAATTGATTGGTCCCTGCAGTGCGTTGGGCGTGGGCGAATTGGAGGACACCATTCGAGCCTGCTCCTTTACTATTGGATCTGTAATAAACAACATTGATCACATCAACAAATGTTTTATTTATTTTCTAAAGCTTCTTTCATGTACAATTCGAAGCTGTGTATTTTATCTTGTTGAAACAACCTTTTTTTTATCACATCTTATACATGCAAAAAAGCTGCACTTAATTGTAGTCTCTAAAATTAGTCTGAAGAAAAGTTATCGTATATTCATTTGTTCTTTTGACTTAAAGTAAAACATGTTCATCCCCTGTATCGAAAGTAAATTATATACCCAATCTCATGAATCATTCCATTCTGAAGACTATGAAAACGAAATAAACATTAAGATAGTCACTTTATCATTTTTGTAATAGTATTATTAATATATCTCGGTTGGTTTTGAGAGATTATTACAAAGGTATTAAGTAGTATAGGTAAATCAAGTAGCATTATAGTATTTGATAAGGTCTTAATTGGATGTAAATTGACTTACAAAAGTACGGATGATCCATTGCTTCTCTAGCAGTATAGCGTTCATAATGATCATAGCGTAAAAGACGGTCTAAGAAGTCCAAGGCTTCAGGGGACACCAGGTGCTGGTTTTCTGAATGAACAAATCTTTCCCACCTTTTGCGAGAATGCCTGATAAGAAAACTTTGTTATGAGCAAAAACAATATAGATTACAAAAAAGAAAAATTACACATTTTATCATCTAAGCATAAACTCTGTTTTAAGAAAATAATGTATACTAACTTATTACTAACTATTCTTACAATGAAACCTCTTTAGAATTGATACAAAACATAATTATGAAATATTTTATTAATATGGTAAAATATAGCTCCCAAAATAGAAATGTAATTGACTCACCTCCCAAGAATGTCATTAAATCTGGGATCCAATTCTATGTGATATTTGTCCAAATATTCAAATAGCTCCTCGGTGCCCAACACTTTTGCAATACGCACAAGTTGGTCATAGTTATCATGGCCATGAAAGAATGGCTCTTTGCGGAAGATCATAGATGCCAACATACATCCTAATGACCACATGTCTAAGGAATAATCATACATTTGGTAGTCTACCAGAAGCTCTGGACCCTAAAAGTATAAAACATAAATTATTATAAGGAATGTAATCCTACAAAAAAAATTAAGGTTAGTGTAGAACAGAGAATATTTGTTGTTTAGAGTAGGTATATTTCTAGGAGACAAATGAATTAATTTTGCTAATGACAGTAGATATCAATGTCAATAATAATTCAAACTAAAAGTATGTCAATGCAACAAAGACAGTATAATTTCTAGGGTTCCACTGCCAAATTACAAAAAATGGAACACTTGTGATTTATGTCTGTATCTATTATACCAATAATATAAAAAGGTAAAGTTTGTGATGTTGTAGGGGGTAATCTCTGGATCTACTAAACCGATTTTAAAAATTCTGTTACTGTTAGAAAGCCATATTAACAGGGAGTGTCATAGGCTATATAACATGACACTATATACCATGGGAGCGGGACAGAGCGCGGGTGAAACCGCGCCGGGCTGCTAGTTTATTATAAAATTAAAAACCTGACAAGGACAGGATATAATAGTAGACATTCATTGCTACCTATAAAGAAGATCCAAACAGCATATTGTCACACACACTTAGATGGCTTTTTATTTAATCCTACTAACCTATGAATTGATAATGTGATTAATTTTATTGAACATTATAAACATACGAAGTTAATATTGCAATGTATAAAAAATACCTCCCTCAAAATAGATTATATGAAATAGATATCTCATTTTCATTTATTACATAACTATGGCACACCCTACAAGCAAATCCTATATTAATTTAATTCTAAATATAAAGAAATTTGACTTCCAATATATTAGGTGTCTCATATTCATTCTCTGTCTCTAAATGATAAGTATACCAGATTTCATAAAATCATTTACATCCAAAGATATCAAAATGAGGAAAAACAAACTCAAACATACATTTGTTATAAGTACAGCAAGATGTATAACACAAAATATGAATTTATTAGTATCTTGAATAATATTATCAAATAGTCTAATGAAATTAATAAAAATGTTAAGTTATTCTTTACCTTAAAGTACCTAGAAGCGACCCGGACATTGTAATCCTGACCTGGATGATAAAACTCCGCCAGACCCCAGTCAATTAGACGCAACTTTCTATGGTCATGGTCAATCATTACATTGTGAGGCTTCACATCTCTATGCATGATGCCCATACTGTGGCAGTAATCTAGTGCCTTCAAAAGTTCATACAAATAATACCTAAAAAATTACATTCATATACATTATACTTCAACTAACTAGCTACATAACATAGTTTTTTTATATTCAACTAAATAGATATTACAGTAAGAATACATTTTAAACAAATCAGATTGGCAATTAAAGATATATCACACAGCACATCAGTATAGTACTACAATATAGTGCCAAAATAATTTGAAACCAGCAAATAGATGCATGCAAAGTTAGTCTTTCAATTGGATAAAATAATTTTAGAACAGACTTGTTAAATTAAATAAGGAATATTTTTGACAATAATAACAAAATTAGATTTGATGTTATCTTAACCCGTAAGCCCATTTTAAGTCAAATTATTGATATACCAAAAAGCCACAAGACTAATTATCACTATCTCATGTTATACCAAGAAAATATACCCATTTCATACAAATCCTATATAAACAGAGTGAGACAACAACACAAAATCAATCACTGCGCAAGCGCAATCTGCACTGTCACAGCGGACATGTATGTGCTTATCCGGATTGGGCGTGTTAATAGAGATGCTCACACTCATACAAGCACAAAAAAATGATTAATTGTAAGGTTAATTTGACTGTTTCTTAATAATCTTAAAAGAATAAATTAACAGCAGTTAATTTGGACACTGTGAAGGTGTAATGATTTACCTTATATCATAATCTGATAGTGTCTGATACAGTTGTTTAAAGTCAGTGTTGTTCACATGTTCAAAAATTAGTGCCGGAGTACGGGATACAGGATCTTTTACTACAGCTTGTAAAGTTATTATATTTGTGCCTCCTCTTAAATTTTCTAATATTTTTATTTCTCTTTTTATCTTCTTCTTTTTCACAGGCTGAAATACAATTTCATGTCTGGAGTTCACAATCATTAATAATAAAATAATGTCAAGAGGCAGACACAGGTGTGTGCAGAAATAAATAAAGGGACTTACCTTCAATATTTTTACTACACATTTTTCATTATTTGTGATATTGATTGCTTCAAAAACTTCGCTATATTTTCCACGACCGAGCTTTCTAACCAATTGATAGTCTTCCTGATTACCCCAATCCACTACATAACTTTCATAGTCCCAGTATTCTCTTGGCCGCTGTGAGTTGACATCGGCATATACCCTCGCTCTACTAGGCACTGCCATCGTACTATGCCTCCGCCAACCTAAGCTTTTTACTGCGATAGTCTTTCCGGAAATCGCGTATGTCTTCAGTACCAACGACACTGGGAATAAAAATTATATCACATCACACTTGCGGCAAACTTAGTTTGAAATATTTTGATTATTCATTAGACCACTTGACAAATAAGATTTGTAGGGTTGAAATCTTGCGATTACAAATCACTATTCAATTAAAGTATTGTGATGTATAACCTAAAAACGACATCCAGCTCACTACGATTGTTGCACTATAGATTAATTTTTAAACCATAATTCCTTTTAATTGAAAGACAGCCTTTAGCATAGTTCACATATATTATAGCTGTTAATACTCATGGGAATTGAAGAAATAGTAATAGATAGGAAAGTGTCTTGGGAAAGAAAAACGCACGCCATTACTCGTCAAATGATCAAATGTTTCAGCAGTCACCCATACCTAACACATTACTGCAATTAATCCTATTCTAAAGAATAAATAATTTCTGCATACATATAACTTCTTAAAAACAAACAATTAAAGATTAGTCTGAACTACAAAATACACTTTTATTACAACTAAACCGGCTCAAACCCAGTAAAATTTCAAGATGGACGCCCGCCTATCCAATCCATCCTTTACTCGGTGACTCGGTGTTGCCATCGTCACAACAATTTTTCAACAAATTCATAAGTCATATAAATAAGTATATTATAATATTATATGTCCTTAATAAAACATCACGAATTACATTGGCCCTTTTTATAATAAAATGAGTTGTATTCTTATAAAGATTAGGAGCTATAATAATAAAATAAACCATCAAATGCCTTATGTATAAGGAACTATCAAATCACAACATTCCATTTTTTCTGTAAAAGTTCGGAAAATAATCTTTGGTAAGCTCATTTATAACTTAGGCAATATTAAGTTCTATGGAATATGTTATAGATGTAAAAGTAAAAGCGATCAAAGGTTTTTATTATTCAGAGTACAATATTACAAAATATTGAAGAATAACCCAAACAGTAAGAGTCGCGCGCCATAAATAAGTTGATGTATTATTAATCTAGGCTTTCTGTGAACAATATTTTGTCGCAAACAAAGCTTCTGGTCGCAAATGATAAATGTTGCCAATTTAAATTATTAGTTTATTGGTTTTTTTTTTTGCTGTCGCGTCATGCGCCTTCCATTCCACCGTTTTCATCAAATTAAAGAAATTCGATAAAAATAAATGTTACGATATTTAAACAAAAGCTTGTAAAATAATATAAAATTTGGACAATCATTTTAAAATTCGTTCAAAATAAAAATTCTACTCATATTTTAAATCTATTAACAAATCAATGAGCTTTCTTTTAATAATGAGTTTTTCATTGAAGTAATGTGATAGTTATAAGTTAAGAATAATAACCGATAACTAAATAACTTTATTTTTCACTTGTAAGTTATTTGCAATGATTCTGTCTTTCAATTTCCATAAATCGATTAAGGTGATCCATAATGCTGGTAGCTTAGATCATATAGACACGTTATATCTCAATGGCTGATAGTAAACAAATCAACTAAATTCAATCAATTTTGTTGAAAGGCACAGAAATTAAAGGACACGACAATATCTGCTAGTAGGGCCCGCGAAGGGCTAGGCTGTGTACCCGTGGCCCTGAGTAAGGTCGAAATACGGGACACGTAGGGGTTTTAGTAGGTATCCCTGACCGCGGTGTGCCAACAGCACTTCACATTTCGAAAACAACTCTTTCGTTTGACATTCCTTGTTTGTTTTTGTTTACAAAATTAAATTAAATTAACAAAATTGTTAATTTAGTTGTTTCTCTTTTTGTAACTGGCAGGTGAAATGAGATTTTTATTTTTACTGTTATTTTATATTTATTCTATTATATATATATATATTTCCTTTAATAAATATATAGTATATATTAGTTTATTACATATATAGATATATATTTAAATATATTTGTTAAGATGGCAAGTTTTATATGTGATTCTGAAAGGTCTGAAACTGAATCTGAGTATGTGTCTTGCTCCTCTGACAGTTTTTGTAGTGACAGTAAACCTTTGGTTGAGCTGCTAGAGGCGCGTTTTTCCAACTGTACTTCTCATTTTAATGTTGTTCATATAAATGCGCAGAGTATTCCAGCTCACTTTACAGATATGTTGGCGTCGTTTAATCAAAATAACATCCACGCAATACTAGTCTCAGAGTCCTGGCTGAAACCTTGTCTCCCATCGACATCTTACACCTTGCCTGGATATCAACTTATAAGAAATGACCGTATAGGCAGTGGTGGTGGAGGCATTGCCATTTACCTTCGGTCACATATCCCCTTTTCCATTATCAGCTTGTCTCCACAACCACCCGCATCGGATGCTGGTGAACACTTATTTATCGAGGTGGAACTTTCTTTGAATAAAATATTGCTAGGAGTATTTTACAGTCCGTCTCTTAGAGTTAATTACTTCTCATCGTTAGAAAAACTTTTAGAAAATGTTATCCCTGCTTATAATCATTCCATAATCATGGGTGATTTTAATACCTGTCTTCTTAAACGAGATTATCGTAGTACACTCCTTGAGTCCTTAGTTGTTGCTTCTGGTTTGTCCACTCTTCCATTGAAGGCTACTCACTGTTTTCCCAATTCTACTCCGTCTCTTCTAGATTTAATTCTTGTATCTTCACTTTCTCATGTTGTTACACATGGTCAGTTCCCAGCGGATGCTTTCTCTTATCATGACCTGATCTTTCTCTCGTATAACATTCGTCCCCCAAAAGCTAAGCCCAAAATTATCATGCAGCGTAATTTTGGAGGTATAGATTCGCATGCTCTACTCAAGGATTGCCGCGAGTTGGATTGGTCGGGGGTGTACAATGCAGTTACTATCGATGATAAAGTGCATGTATTTAATGCAATGTTGTTAAAGTTATATGATTTACATGCACCCATGCGTCGTATTAAAATTAAGCACCTACCTGCACCGTGGCTTACCGATGACGTCAAGACGCTTATACACAAAAAATCTCTTGCCAAGACCAAATGCAAGCTTAATCCGTGTAGCGAGACCAAACAGGCTTACATAACTATCCGTAATCGCTGTAATAGAGTGTGTAGGGACGCTCAACGCCGGTATATTCATCAATCAGTTGACAAAGATAATCCTTCTAAAATTTGGAAATTTCTGAGATCCTTGGGAGTTGGTAAATTAGAGCAAAATTCTGTTCCAAAAAACTTCAATATTGATAACCTCAATCAACATTTCACGACTCTTATGAATTTTGACAATATTATAAAGTCTAACACATTAAGAAATCTTTCAACAGCTCCAACTCCTTCTCATTCTCCTTTTTTTCTCAGGCCATTATCTGATTGTGATGTTACGAGTGCCATAAAATCCATTACTTCAAACTCTGTCGGCAGTGATGGTATTAGTCGCAATATGATTATCCCTATTCTAGATGTCATCAACCCGATTATCACTCATATCCTAAACTCATCCATGGCTAGTGGTACTTTTCCAGCAGCCTGGAAAGAGGCACAAGTTATTCCTCTCCCTAAAAAGTCTAATCCTACGTCCTTTTCTGAATTCCGACCGATATCCATTCTTCCCTTCCTATCCAAAGTCCTAGAACGTCTAGTCCACAAACAATTAAGTATTTTCCTAAATTATAACTCATTAATGAATCCATTTCAATCTGGTTTCCGCCCAGGCCATAGTACAACAACAGCTTTAGTGAAAATTACAGATGATATCCGCCAGGGGATGGAGAGTGGTCTACTGACGATACTATCACTGCTAGACTTTAGTAGTGCATTTAATAATGTTGACCATGACATATTACTTAGCATTCTCCGCACTCTTAACATATCTCCAACAGTAATTGGTTGGTTTCACAGTTACCTGCATGGACGCCGACAGCAAATACGTGTTGATGACAATTACTCATCATGGTCTGGCCTTACTGCTGGTGTTCCACAGGGCGGCGTTTTATCTCCTCTCTTATTTGCGATTTTCATTAATTCAATCTCCGATAAATTAACTTCATCCTATCACCTCTATGCGGACGATTTACAGATATACACCCAAGCTGCTCCAGATGATTTAAGTAGTGCCGTGAGACAAATCAATTTAGACTTAAACCACATACTTCAATGGAGTACAATGTTTGGTCTTGCAGTGAATCCTCGTAAGACCCAAGTGATAGTCATCGGTAGCTCCAGAATACGTGCAAAAGTAGATTTCGCAACTGTACCGAACATTGTTTTTGACGGCACTTGTATCCCACTGAGTGACACTGTAAAAAATTTAGGTGTTGTCATCGATAGTGATCTGTCTTGGAAGTCTCACCTCTCCGAATTAAGTCGGAGAGTTTTTCTGTCTTCTAGATCCCTGAGAAGGCTGAGAAATTTTCTGCCTACTGCCACCAAAATTACGCTTGCACAGTCTCTTTTGCTACCCATTTTAGATTACGCTGACGCCTGCTATCTTGACTTAACCGTAGAACAGCTAAATAAACTTGAGCGACTTCAGAATTTTTGCATTAGGTTCATATTTGGATTACGAAAATATGACCATGTTTCTGAATTTCGTGAAAAACTCAAGTGGCTCCCTATCCGCTTTCGCCGGAATACTCACATTCTCACATTACTTTATAACATATTATTTATTCCTAGTAGTCCTCCTTACCTTAAGGAACGTTTTCAATTCCTTCGCCTTTCTACTTCCCACAATTTGCGCACTCATACGTATCGTAAACTCACTACACCTGCACACACTTCATCTTTTTATGATAACTCTTTTACAGTGCAGGCTGTCAAACTTTGGAATGCGCTGCCTATTACTGTCAGAGAGGCCAAAACATCCCCTACATTTAAGAACGCACTCAGAAAACACTACTTTTCCTTAAATAATTATTCCTAACTCTTATATTATAGACTATTTAGCATATACATATGTATATATAAATATGTATGTATTTAATTTATAAAGTAATTTAAGTATGTGTATTTAATATGTAAATTATGTAGTTTAAGTATGTTTATTTATGATATACCTACTTAATGATCTGCACCACCTACATCGCCAGATTAGGTTAAATTATTCCTTAAGTTAGGTTGCCTGGAAGAGATTGCTTTAAGCGATAAGGCCGCCTATTGTTTCTACCATGACAATATTGTAATTGTGTATTTTTGATATTGTATATTTGGTGAGCAACTCAGCTGAGATGATAAGGTGAGAAATGAGTACGTAAGGGGATCTTTGAAAGTTGCACCTGTGACTGACAAATCGAGAGGAAGAAGATTAAGTTGGTATGGGCATATAATGAGGGATGAAAGTCACGTGACAAAAAGAATGTTAAACTACAAGATCGATGGGTACAAATTTAAAGGTAGACCAAAAAAAGATGGATGGATTGTGTGAAGGATGATATGATGATATGGTGTGACAGAAGAGGTGAGAATAGAAGAGTGTGGATGGAAAAGACATTGTGCCGACCCCAAGTAATTGGGATATGGTGAAAGAAAAGAGAGAGCAACTCGGTCTGTTAAGCTTTTACGGAAAAACTACTGGAGTGCTGGAACATTTCTGCTGTAATTTTGTATATACTTAATATTAGGTCTTTACATATGAAATAGGCGTTTTGTAAGGGAGGAACATAAAGTCGATTTTTTTTAAATATAATATTTTTATTTAATCAAAGTATGTACCATTGCTATCTATGCACTTCTGCCATCTCGTAGGTAGTTCATTGATCCCTTTACTAAAAAAACCATTCGGATGGGAATCAATAAAATCTTTGAAGGCGCTTTGGACTGCCCCATTGGAGTTTAATTTTTTCCCTTGCAAGAAGTTATCAAAATTTCGAAAAAAAATGGTAATCTGTTGGAGCAAGGGCCGGGGAGTACGGTGGATGTCTTAGACATTCCAATTGAAGCTCCTCTAATTTGGTAGCCGTCTGTTGTGCAGTGTGTGGTCTAGCGTTGTCCTGTAGCAGCAGTGGCCTAGAGCGATTGACCAGCCTCGGTTGTTTAGCAGCTAGCTGACAATAGACATCCGCCGTAATTGTCTGGCCAGATTTAAGAAAGCTGTAGTGAACGACACCGGCACTAGTCCACCAAACGCTCACAAGTAGTTTTTTTTTGAGTCAATTTTCGCTTGGGGCAGGATTTGGCTGGTTCGCCAGGGCTCAGCCATTGCGATGAGCGTTTCCGATTATCGTACAGGATCCACTTTTCATCACAGGTCATGATTCGATTTAAAATCCCTTCATTATTGTGCCGGTTGAGTAATGTAATGCAGCAGTCGACGCGCATTTGTCGGTTTGCTGCACTCAATTCACGAGGTGCCCACGTTTCAAGCTTTTTCACCTTCCCAATTTGATTCAAGTGGATTAAAACAGTTTTATCACTAACACCGCAGCCTGCAGCTATCTCGGACGTGGTTTGCGATGGATCCGCTTCTACAATAATAGCCTTCAATTCTACATTATCAACTTTGGTCTCCGGCTGTCCACGGGGCTTGTTCTGCAGGTCGAAATTTCCAGAAAGAAAACGTTGGAACCAAAAACGCACTGTGTTTTCTTTTGCGACACCGCCGCCATACAAATCATTAATCCTTCGAGCCGTTTCGGCAGCACTGGTGGCTCGATGAAACTCGTACTCGTAAATAATGCGATATTTCAAGTTTTCCATTTTGTGAACTACCCGTATATATAAAGTACTCTGTGTTGAAACTGAGTGACGCAAAGAAAAAACCAAAAGAGGAAAAAATAAATGAGTTACGGTTTTCGAATCCCAAAAGCATAAGTAAATAGCTGTATAAATTTAAAATTGGAATTCCTAACCAATGAAGAGATATTTGAGATCAAAGTGGCCAGTTCGACAAAACGCCAACTTCTTACGTAAGGACCTAATATTACTATTTAAAACTACATACTTTTAATACCGAGATCGACGTAAGATATTTTTCGTCCCGAGAAATGAGATAGTATGGGATATAAAATTTAGTAAATCTCTTTTAACCTTTAAACTTCTCATTTAATCCGTTTCCCACCGCAAGTTTTTTTGCACTACCTCCTTAGAGTTACTTACACTTACAGTTGCTACTTGACGAGCGTTCAGTAGAAAAGTTCAATTGGCTTATTCGTTTAACTTCATCGTACTGTTTGCATTTGTGTATAGAGAATATCAGGTTCAAATCTGGCTTTGTATCATCAGCCAAATTCGCGGCGTCGTTTCAACCCTTACATCATATAATTATATCTCAATGGCTCAATTTATGTCCCGCGACTCTGGCTCGGGTAATTGAAGGTACATGAAAATGGATTCAGTGGTAATTCGGGAGTCACCGTGAATTCTGCACTGCCTCGCTGGTAATATCTGGGCAGTGGGGTGTAAATAAAATATTTCCATGACGAAAAAAGCTTACCCCACATTATAAAAGTAAACTGCATCTTATATTAAATAGGCATTACCGTTGAACGGTATGCAATTTGTTTCTGTAATAAAACTTTTACGCCAGTTAAATCCCGCAAGCACTTGCACTTTTAGGGGTCGGTATCATTTCGGCTACAATGGAATCCTAAGGTTTCTTCATGTCTGTCTATCTTTGTATGTCAGTCATTTTTTACATGAACTGCTCAGTTGACCGGAAAGTGTAGTCTATACCTATGACGCTACACAATGGTATAGTAAAACTGAGAAATACTTAAATATTAGGAATGGACGCCAAATATGTAATTGAAGCTTCTTTTTTAACCGACCCAAAAAGAGGAGGTTCTCAATTCAACTGGGTTTTTTGTGTGCATGTTACGCGATTTCTCCGTCAATTGTGGACCGATTTTCAATTTTTTTCTTTATCCAAAAGTGTATACTCCTTAGCTAGTCCCATTTTCAAGCAGTCAGGATCTGATGAGTGTATCCCAAGGAGATCCAAGGGAAACCTTTATTCAAGATCGGCGAGCGCCTACATTCTTTGATAGGCAAAACTTGTATACGCGTGCCAGTAGTACAATTTCTACAAGCGTTTAAAATATTATTTCTAAAGCTAGTCAAGCAACTCAAAAGTTGATTTTTTTAACAAAACAACTACAAACTACAAAGCAAAAAAATAAATATTTTCTACATCTTGAAGTCGGTGCCCAGTAAAATATAAAAACAACAACAAAATTCACCGACTGCCAGATGTAGGCACAAGATATTATTTTTTTTCTTTTTAGTTTTAACTAGTACTAATTTTGTGACGTTGTAGGGGGTAATCTCTGCATCTACTAAACCGATTTTAAAAATTCTTTTACTGTTGGAAAGCTACGTTGACAGGGAGTGTCATAGGCTATATGACTTGACGCTATATACCACGGGAGCGGGACAGAGGGCAGGTGAAACCGCGCCGGGCCGCTAGTAATGTATAAAAGTAGATTTAATTGTTCCAGCTACTGACTCGAGGAGCGGACTGCCTTAAAAATATTCAATTGGGAATATTTAAGTTAGTCAGACTTGGTAGCACTGTATCGATTTTAAATCAATTTACATGACGCCAGCTAGTATGAAGTCAGCAGCTGAAACAATGTAAATCAGCTTTAATGTATATTGTTGTGTAATGCACTGTTTTAGATCTTGAAAAATCATGATGATGGTCTTTATTAACTGTCAATAATTGCAGAGATATTAGCTTCTAAAGTAGTGAAAATCGTGTATTTACTAACGAACTTTTGACGAAAATTCTGAACTTGCATGACTACAAATATTTCCTATCAACAAAAATTGGTTTAAAAATGGCCTTAGTTTTTTGAGATATGGACTATTTTCGAATTTTCATGTTTCCGTAGTCAATTGACGAAAACAGTAAATATTTTTCACTTCTTACGGAACCTTACGTAGTTCTTGAACTGTCACTCGTATGATTTTTAAATTGTTTATAGCAAATCGTAAATAGTTCAATTTACTTTACTGTTTTATATTGTGCACTGTAGTGTTATTGTAAATATCGTTGCAGTATCTTTGCAATTTTATTGGGGATGTTACTATTGCGAGTCTACAAACTGCCAGCATAGAAATTAGTAATAAATTTCGTCAAAAACAGGTTAAAAATAAAATTAAATTGCTATATAAATAATTTATTATGTAAATATACATTAACCGCAAATAATAATATCATTTTAACATGTGTCAGAAAAATGTTCTAATTATATTTTAACGCAATTTTTTGTCACATCACTGAACTCAATTTGACAGAAATTCCAATTTTCGTAGTTTGAGTAATAAATTTATGTACCAAATTATGCACTTTTACTATAACATAGAGATACAAAAATTAAATATCTGTATCTGAGAAGATTTTATTGTTTCATTCACATTTTCATTTTACAATTGCCTTGAACTCATAAGTTAGTATATTATCTTTAATTGGCTCTCTTGTAAGAATACACTTTAAAGATATAGTAACATGGTTCTCAACTGCACAGGTATTATGCACCTTGTGTGCAGTCAGAAACATGTGCGCGTTCCCTTCACTATGAAAACTTGAAAGAGCTTTCCCCAAATGGTTTGGATGGGGTCTATATTAAATTCAGTCAGCGATATGTAAGTTTGATGCCCACCAAATGTTGTGTGCGTGCAACTCTCTTATTAACCAAACCACTGGACTGGATGTTGCATATAAATGAACCGCATTAACAGATTGCAGTGCCAATTCTGTACAATGTTTTTTTTTAAATTGCGCATATCAAGAACAGCAATTTAGTATAATTTTTTTATCAAAACGACGACCTGGATAAGTGTATAAGAAATATCAATTTATATTTGAATTAAATAAAATATTGATAATAATCGAACTTCTTTAGGCTGCCTGTTCAACTACTAGTAAAGATGTATTGTTTGAAACATTTGTAACATCAAGATCCTTATTATCTCCGACTGTGGTTACTGAAAACGCTGAGCCAATTATATATGTTCCGGGGACTGCACAAATGCCTCGAACCTGTACACGCCGCGATTCGAATTTGTCTAAATTCAAACTGACTCCAATGTCTTTGGAGTCACCCTCTAGTCCATTACTCAGAGCACCAGCCCAACCAAGTTCACCGGTAGATTCCCTGTACAAAGAAAATCATCTTTAATATATCACAATTCTAAACATGCCGTGTCTGTACATTGAAACTATTAAAAAATAAGCTTTTTTTAAAAAGGTTTTTAAATACAAGCTTTTGAGATCCTGGATATCGTGTAGCAGTATAGTGCTAGCAAAGACAAGTAAAACGAGCCCAAACACGAAGGGTCTATCTTGTTTAGTACAGGAGTTCCTATGGCCACCTTCCGACTCCATTATCAGATCAGCTCCATGGTACCATATTATTGCATTGTCACGCGATATACATATGCGTGCAAAATTTCAACTCAATCGGAAACCGGGAAGTTGGTCAAATTTAACTTGCAAGATTCCACCCGAACTTACATACATAATCCATTGCAAGTTAATAAAAAGCTTGTAAAAACTGGAATAGACTACATGAACGATGGAGAATACGATGCATTTTTTTTCATATTTCTTGTCTGTTTGTTCGGGATTCACGTAAAAACTACTGGCCCGATTTCGATGCGGTTTTCGCTGATCGACAGCAAATTCTTAAAATCTGCGCTACTTATTACTTACCAGAGAATCTCACCGGAATTTTTCTGGGAATTATATAAACTGGCCAGATTGAAAAAAAAAATCGAATTCCAATATGATTTTTTCACTGATCAATAGTAAATTTTATGTTATATAATGTATGAGATTTTTTATCCCGGGAATTTTCCGGGAGCGGTTTAAAGCTTTTCCGGTGCATAAAAATTAGTTCCGACTTAGTTTTCACTAAAACGATAACTTACATACTTTGTGTCCCGGGAATGCCGTGGGAATTTTCCCGGGAGTGTTATTCATTATATTACTTCAAATCAGGTTGGCTTTGACTCAGTTATATGCTTTGCTGGGCAGTTCTCTAGATTATATGAACTTACTTTCTTTATTATTATTATTATATGTAAAAAAACGAATTAAGTTTTCATTTAATTAAAATAAAGTCTAGGGTTTGACACGCGGCGTAGCCGCAGAGTGAACTCTAGTTACCTACATAAGGTTCGATGATATCAAACGAGTAAACTAACTACTAGTTGATGAATTCAAAAGAGAACGAGTCAGCTAATAGACGATAGTGACAATGACAGACAGATTTTTCCACTTGCTCAGTAATCAACTAGTTAGCAAGTTGAAAACACGTGTTTGCAAGATTTGTTTGGTTAATTGCTTTTTAATATCATGTACTAAAATAACGACTCCCGCGTGAATTATTTCTATCGAAATTTGCACATGCAACCAAATAATGAAATATGACACCACGGTTAGTTTACTAGCTTACAAGCCCACCAGCGAGTAGCGGGTAGAGTAGCCCGGCTTTCAACTTTGCTAGTGTATTATTTGCAATTATAGTAAATACTAGAGTTTACCCCGCGGCTGCGCCGCGGGTTAACCTCTAGTTCCTGCTTCTTGTTTAAAGAGCAGGCGTTAATACACGTTACAATTTACACCATTTTTAAGTTAGTGCCATTTGCCCCCGAAAAATTCACTTCATTTTATATCGCAAACTCGATGCTTGATATATTCTCATGCTGATCTCTTGGCATGAGTATATATGTCCATTTTCGGCATTAAAACTACATTTAAACAAAATTACAATAAAGACGATCCAGTATTCCCAGTGTTTTCCGAAAACTTAACAGAAAGAGATATCGAGTTACTATCGCATTTTTATAGACGATGCATTTTTATATCTATGAACTTGAGAAATGATTGGTCTCATCCAAACTTTCATCCTCTATTACAAACAGTCCTAGTTTTATTTATCTATCCCCCGTCAATGAAAACTACAAAAATGACAAAAGGGACAACATCAGCGAAAAGGACAAAAAGAGCAACATGGACAAAAAGGACAAAAGAGAGTCGAAGAGCAAAAGAGCAAAAGGGCAAAAGGGCAAAAGGGCAAAAGGGCAAAATGGCAAAAGGGCAAAAGGGCAAAAGGGCAAAAGGGCAAAAGGGCAAAAGGGCAAAAGGGCAAAAGGGCAAAAGGGCAAAAGGGCAAAAGGGCAAAAGGGCAAAAGGGCAAAAGGGCAAAAGCGCAAAAGCGCAAAAGGGCAAAAGGGCTTAAGAGCAGAAGGGCAGAAGGGCAAAAGGGCAAAAGGTCAAAAGGGCAAAAGGGCAAAAAGGACAAAATAACCAAAATGATGAAAATGGCAAATCACAAAACCAACCAAAGCCTGTCCCACATTTGGGATAATCTTTACATAAATCTATCCCATTATCTGGGATGAAAAATATCCCATGTCCACCCTCGGTATTCAAATTACATATGTACCGAGTATCAGCCAAATCGGTCCAAAAGTCTTTCCGTAAAAGGATAACAAACAGAGAGACAAATATACTTTTATCCCGGAAACTATTCCATTTTCCGGGATAAAAAGTATCCTATGTTCATTCTCGGCATCGAAAATATATATATACTGAGTTTCAGCCAAATCGGTCCAGTAGTTTTTACGTGAAAACGGAACAGACAGACAGACAGACAGACAGACAGACAGACAGACAGACAGACAGACAGACAGAGTTACTTTCGCATTTATAATATTAATAGGGATTTACTCTGGGCGCGTTTTCCAGCCGATAGTATAGATAGTAAAAGCTCCAATAGCTAGGAAATTCGCTTAATGTAATCGAGCGTTTAGAAACCAGCTAGCGGCCGTTCGCGAGTTCGTTTGCGCTTCTCTCGCAATAAAACAAATCTATTCATCCTCCCAGTTTCTTGTTTACCATAGTCTTAGCTGGCAATGGACATTTCTCTAGTTGTAGCATAAAATAAAAAATACTAAGTATGAACGCTAAGTGATAAAATTATCAGATACAGACAAATGTCATTACAGTTTCTATAAATATGACTCATTCTACAAATTGTATTTAAAAAATTCCATTGTTGGTGTCTATCTTACTAATTTACTATTTAATTTTGAACTAAATTATATGTCTTACCTATTCCTTTGTTTAGACATGTCTATGAAAACTTTCACCGGTATCTCATAGCAATTAACGATATTCAATGTTACCGGAATCAAACATAGCTTCCTTTCGTTGAAATTGTGACTGACATGATTGGAATGTTCAGTTTTAAATATCACAACTTTATCTTTCTTATTCTTCTTAGGATCTTGGAATTCGGTTTTAGTATCAAAGTCTTCCAGCGCCAAACTCGTTTTCTCCGTAATGACAATTTCTCTCTCTCGAGACAAAGCTTTTGTGAAGCAATCCAACCAAAGACTATGTTGGCCGGTCACAGTTTTACCTTTAGCTTTATCGTGAGCTTTCCATCTGAGGATAAACATAGATCGAATTAATCCTGTCTTCTTTGAGGCGCCATTGGTGTATATTGTATCAGGAGAATCAATGTAAGAGGGCTTGAAGTCCATAATGAATTTGGAGTAAGGTGGTGTGGTAAGGTTTTCACGTGCGTCGGGGTGGGCTTTAGCGATTTTGAGGGTGGAGCTGAGCAGTTCGCCTTTGGGTGGTTCGTAAGGAGCTCGTCTGCCTTTCAGCACTAAGTGCACGCGCTCGCGGGCGCGCAAGGGGCCCCCCTCCCCGGCGCCCGTCAACCCCGTCAGCTGCCAGCGCCTGCTCAGCAGCGTGGCCTCTACTATCTCGACAGCGATGTCTTCGTTCTTCTCGTTAAACACATTCTTCACTTCCACCGCAAGATTCATACTTTCGAATGCTTCGCCGCGCTCGGTGCGTACGCTTCTACGGGGTGCTACCGACATTTCGACGGCTTCCTGTATAATTAATAGTTCTGTATTTATAAATAGACAATTACTAATTTCAGGTTCTGGAATAGCTTAGAACTATATTTTATCATGATAACTATTAAATATATAAGCTTCGCATAATAGTCACTTGCTAATATTACAAATATAAAAGGATATGCATACAAAGTTTCCGCCAGCAAAGGTTGAATTTTTAATATAAACACAAAGAAATTCTTCTGTTCAAAATAATATAGGGAGCAGAACAAGTTATGACCATAGTAGCCGAATAGTAACGTAAGACATTACTAACAGAGACATTGAACCGAAATACATGTCGCAACAGGCGGTATGGCCTTGCTTGGAGTCCGGTCTCGTAGTAGGCCAAAAGGTAGAGCGCAGGCGCGGCGGCGCACGCGCGTAACTGCAGTGTGGCGCGCACGCTGCTCGCCCGCGACACACACCGCGCGGCCGGACGCACGTGGCGTGCGCACGCCACACGCCAAGCACGCGCACGCGCCGCACGCTCGTCTGGGAAAATTAAATGAATATAGTCAATAATTACTATAAGGGTATATATAGAAGGGAAATTGATTCGTATCTAGTCATGAAAGTCTAAGGCAGAATTTAATTTTTGCGCCCCACGAAATATTTTTTATAAATTAGCAATGCCTCATAGTTAGCGGTCTCTGCTTACGACTCCTTGAGTTTTACGCCCTTGGCTTTCCACCAGTAGCAACAATGTTGACAGTAAACACCTTGTATTTTGGACTTATCAAAACCTACTCTGAATAATAGTTCCTACATCGCTCAGGGAATATTATAATCATTCTCAAGATATAATTATGTTTATCCATTTTTTAAATATTTCCATCAAGGTATTTTCAAACTAAAATATCATCGTTACTGAAAAACCTTATTGTTATATTATCACTATCAATATAATCAATCTTCAAACTAAGGATTAAAATAATTAAAAGCAAAATTTGAATACCAAGACTGAACAATATATTAATTGTAAAATATATGTATTATTACCTGTATTATTTGGATCTTCATGATATTTCTCTTCATATAAAACTTTAAAGTCATCAGTATCGTCCGGAGTGACAAGGCCGATGCAGTTAGGATGTGAAACGGCAATATATAGGTTTTTCATGTCCACGGGGCCAACATTTGTGAACTCTACATCGACAGTTCTCATTTCGCCACTTATTATATCTGAACCTGTCTCGGAAAACGTCATCTGTAAGAACGATTAATTTATAGAATAATAATACTTAAATAGGAATAAGTATATCTGTTCTCTCCACACGACATTGAATATATATCACTTGTCATGAAATTTAATATACAAGTACTTTATTATCGGAGATGAACAAGCACAAGCTACTTTTTGGGACTATGCAAATATGGTCTCAAGCAGCATAGTAAGTGAAAACGAAGCTGCTTGTCCAAAATCACAGAAGTAATGGTTTCAATGAAATTTTTAATTAATTAAATGAAGTAGCTGCTAGTAAACATAGATAAATAGAAGGTCCAAGACAGTCTCTTAGAGAGAAAAGACACTAATTAGTTTAAGAAAATTAAAGGGTTTTCTGGAGTCATTAACTACAACCTATTGAAATTATAACATGAATGTTATAAAAAATAACTAAGTTTGAAAAACAATCTCAGAGGTCGCTACTCTCTAACGCAAATACTGTAGGCGGAGTGGATAATGACTAACATCAAAACCTTAAAAGACCATGGCAAACATTTTTCTTTTATGATAAGACTTAAGATATTCCGATTAACGGACAAGTTTTAAAAGCAGAAATCGTTACTGCAATAACCATAGGGTACAACGGATCAAACGATTGCATTATTATTAAGTAAATTTATATTTCTACTGCCATGATAAGATACCCAATAAATTGCCAGGATTTAGAGCATGTAAATGTTACCTGTAAACAAGGTGCCTCGGGAATAACAGTAATTTGTAAACGTCTGTCCGAAGCTTTAACTCCAGTTAATAAATTCACTTTTCCTGGAATCGTCACACCGTTTCCATTACTTTCAGTGCCTCCCTCGCCTGCATTTATTAATCTAAAACGATTTTTTACGATGATTTTTACGAATCCAAAGCGATATTATAGACGTCGATTTAAGGTTATCCAGACCAATCAACTGACCAAAAACGTCCCACTGCTAGTTTCGGGCCCACGTATTTTTTTAAACACTAGTGATATGGACACACGTAACAATAAATTCTAACATTATTTACATATTGTCAAAAGTTTGTATGCTCGTACAAAATCAATGAGGCTCCGAGATTTTTTAAGATTATTCAAAGTATCTCATTTGATTTGAATGACCACTCATTTAATAAACCTTCATTGAATTGGTAGTTCAATCTATATAAAAATTTGAGTACTCTACATGGTTTCGCTTGCGTAAAGTTACTCCGTAGCCCGTATAAATTTTTCCAGTTTCTAGAATAAAAAGCATCACCTGCTCATCAGAAAGTATAGTAACATATACCAGGCCGCTTAGGAAGAAAAAAAACTTTTTATGTATGAGAGACTGGCCAGTTATAATCGATTTTGAAAATATGATTATAACTAAAAATGGGTACGTTACAATTCCAAAATTTCCTTCCACATTGTATGCGAGCTAATTTAAATTATCGTATCTCATTGCAAAACGGATCTGCGCCAGGAACACTTTCGCGCTATGATTGTTTACGATTTCAAGTGTCGCCTGAAACCGGATGAATCGTACGATAGACTTCAAATGGCATTCATGGATGAAGGCTCTTCTAATTCAACCGTTTATCGTTAGAACAACGAATTCAAGTGCGGTCGACTAACTTTGAGGGTTGAAGAAAAAAGTGATCGCCCTTTAACGGCTGTTACGGAAGAAAATGTGCTAGCAGTGAAAAATTTAATCCAAGACAATAGGCGAGTTACTTATCAAGAGATTCAGCACGTACTGCAGATTGGATCGGGAAGCCTTCACGAGATTCTATATATATTCTATATATCTTCGCGTGAGGAGGATAGTTTTAAGCTGGGTGCCGCACAACCTCACCGATGCTCAGAAGCAGCTCCAGGTGGAATGGTACCATAATGTGATAAACAAATTTGAAGCAGGCTCGTCTCGGCGTGTTTACAACATCATTATAGGTGATGAGTCCTGGATTAATCAATACGATCTAGATAAGGAGCGTCAGTCGAGAGGGAAGCGGGGAGAAGATTTTGATCGTGAGTTTTTTCAATTTGACTGGCTACTTGTCAGTTCCTTTACGGAACCAACGAAGCATCAACGCCAAATGGTATATATACTACCAAATGCTTGGCAAAAGATTTCTCTATTGTGAGCAACAAGCGACCAAACACAGGGCTCCGCGAGTTACTTCTCCACCACGACAAAGCGCCCGCCCATATCGCACTCCAAACGCGGGACTTCCTGGACAGCATGCCGGTCAAACTCCTGGGTCACCCTCCTCACAGCCCTGACCTAGCACCGTGTGACTTCTTTTTATTCCCGAAAATAAAAAAAACAGTTCAAAGGCATACAATTTTCGTCGCCGTAAGATGCACTGTCAGCCTTCGAGCAAGCTGTAAAGGAGGTGTCTGTGGCGGACTGGAAAAAGTGTTTCGAAAACTGGTTCAGACATATGAAACTTTGTTTAGAGGCTGGTGGAGAGTACTTTGAAAAAATTTAATAAAATATTATTTATCTATAGAACATTTTATTTTATTTTCGCAAAACTTTCTGAGTGTACAACGTATATATCAAATTAAACCCTAATCGATTCATCCGCAAAACCGTGAAAAGGTATAAATAAATCAATATTACATGTGCATGTTAGCAGTATGGGTGTATATTATGGATACACTAACAAACATATAATTTCTTAAGATATCATGAAGTCTTCGAGTAGTGCGCCCCCCCCCCCCCCCCCCGTCCTGACCTACGGTGCCGAGACGTGGACGCTGATGGCAGGATTGGTTAACAAGTTACAAGTCGCTCAACGGGCTATGGAGCGAGCTATCTTGGGAGTCTCTCTTATGGATAGAATTAAAAATGAGGATATCCGTACCCGAGCCAAGTTAACCGATATAGCTCGCAAAATTAGCAAGATGAAGTGGCACTGGGTCGGTCACGTCTGCCGCAGGACCGATCGAGCAGACGATTCCTGTAGTGCACAACGCGTCTTTGGATGGACCGACGACCTGCGCAAGGTCGCCGGTAGACGCTGAATGAGGAAGTCAGAGGACAGGGATGAGTGACGCCGCCTTGAGTAGGTTTACATCTAACAGTGGACTGTGATTGGCTGACGACGACGACGATAAAAATAATGGATAGACTTCAACACCATTACATACTTACTTGTACGCCATTCCATCCACATTCAGCTTGCCTACTCGCAACGGCGTTAAAGTGAAAGTCAATGTCTTCTTAGCATCACCTTCCAAGAGTAAAGATTTAATTTTCTGTCCAACAATAGAAGTGTTTTCAAGACTGTTGCCCGAAGTGACTTCATTGCTTATACTCTCTTCATTAATATTTGTCGGGTCATCTAAATTTGGCATAAATCGCCAAAGCAGTTCCAAATCTTTGAGAATTAGCGAAATCTTTAGAGGGTTCCATAACATAATTGAAATCTGTATGGGTTCTAAAAAAAACCATATCATTACATCAGCCGTTTTATATTTAAAATATAAGTCATAATATACCTACTACGACTACAACCAACTGTAAAACGAGTGACCTATAGAGTATAAAAGCGTGTTAAAATGCTTTACATTTTACTATATAAGTCTTAACAATCCCAAATAGAGATTGGGCCTCCAATTTGACTATCTCGTTTGTCCAAGGTGGATTGTGATGTTTTGAATGCCACTTATCTTGATATGTAGGTTTCTTTATGATGTATTTCATCACTGCCAGCACATGTATTTGCAATACATTCATTATACATATAATTACAAAGTAAGGTAAGAAGTATCTACAGGGTATCACAGATACCAGTTTCAAGAAACCCAAAACGATCGATTACAATTGAACTGTCAGTTGAATCAAATTTGAACCTTAATGACGAATCGTGATTGGTATAAGTGACTGCTATTATCAACCTCACCAATAAATCAGATATACTAGTCTTTAATTAAAATATATTTTATAGCAAATGATTGCCTTCACAGAAGTAAATTCTATTGACAATTAATCAACGACATAATTATGAAATAATTGATTCTAGTTTCATTAAGGTTGAATAATATAAAGATTTTCAATTAAGGCCTTTATTATATGTAGTGAAATTAACTTAATAATTACCTCCTTGAGGCACGATGGGGTCGCAGTCAGTGCCCTCCACGTATAGATCGACAGTGGGTTTGAATATCATGGGCACGCTGCCCTGCGCTTCTTGTAAGAGCATCTGCTCGAGTGCCGGCCAGCAGCGGCGTTCGGCCTCGTCCACCGCTGCGGCCGGTGTTGTTGGAAGTGCAAGCGAGGACGCCGCATAACGTCTCGGGGACGAAAGAGGCAAAGGACCCACGCACAATACTCCGGTCGCGCGTTGCTCAACCAGCGGCACTGGCAACGTTGGCAAACGATCTTTGAACTCCTCGCAGTTCTCCATCCATTGCTGTAAATAATATAATAGTGATAACTATACTTCCCAATACACACTACACGTAGACGTGCTAGTTTAACGTCGTAGGCTCTCGCATCTCAAAATCACGTTACAAACGACGTGAGCTAGAATACTGCAACGTGCCGACGGTGAAGGTAAACATCCCAAACACATTGACGGCTTCTGTGGTTGAGCAGGCTAAGACTTTGCCTGCCGAAATCAATTCAACGCAGAGGCTCCGAATTCGAGTCCTGGCATGGTAAAAGAACTTTCCATAGTTTACTGTGGTCTGGGTATCTGGAATCTGCCCTAGAATGGTTCGTTGTATATAACCCATAACACAAACCTAAGTTGCTTAGCTTGGGGATATACAATGTGTGTGTATTTGTATGCCGATTACTTATTTATTTAATGCACCTGAAACACATCGAGATAATCGATGAGTCAAACCCGCCAATCCGCCTTGAACAAGCGTAGCGGGCATTATAATCGGTTACCCAAAAAAAGTCGGGAGTGCCGAGCAGTGAGACGTTAAAAGGTTGTTTGTGTTTATTTATTATAGCTAGGTATATATATTAGCCCACTAGATCAAAGCGTAGGTCTTTGTTGCAAAAACGTAGTAAGCAAAAATTAACTTTGTTCACTAGTAAAAAAATATGTGTTTTTAATTTAGAAAGCAGCAACAAATTTTTCATTTCTGAAAGTACGCTTGGAGTTGTCGAATCACAGGAATGAAAACAGCACTTCTCGTCCCTGGGAAACGATTCTCCCTGCTGTCAAAAAAATTAGAAAACTATGCGAACCATAAATAATACATACGATTTATATCCTAAGTGTCAAAAAAGGTAGAATGCTGCAAACAAAAAAAAAATGACTTTACTTGACGTTTCAGATGTGTCATATTAAATGAGTTTATAATATTTAGATATGGATTTAACGCTTGATTTCATTAGAGAAGTAGTTGTATGTTTAACTAATCAGTTTTATTTACTTTCATCATATTCTACATGAAAAGCAGAGTGTTAACCTCGGGTGAAAGTGACCTATTTTGGCACGAGATGGTTTGGCGCACGAGCGTAGCGAAAGCGCTAATAGTTTGAGTCTTCTGTCACTTCATTGCCTCAATTTGATGGTGCACTGTGCCTGCGGAATGTTCTGACCAGAAAACAGGTCAAAAGTGAAGATAAACTTTAGTATATACCCATTTAAAGAGGTAAATAAAAGCAATGAAGAGAAATAGTGTAAACTGGGATCATAGTAAATAGCACCTTCAAAACCGGCAGCACTTTCATAGCACCTTTGGTCTTGCAAATGCTCATATGCAATAGTAATCACTTTCAATCTGACAGGCTGTCAGACTGTCTGCTGTATTCCAGTAACAAAAAACTACCTGGTGTGCGAGCATGTATTCGCGCAGGAAGGCGTCTTGCTGGTGAGGGGGCTGGGGGCGCGCGGGCGCCGGCCGCAGCGGCGCCGCCAGCCACGCGGCGGCCTCGCGCGGCATGCGCAACGCCCCCGCCAGGCGCCCGAGCGCAAACTGCACGTGGTCGGTCGCCAGTCGCCAACCGCTGTCCATGTACACCTGCACCCCGCAACACGCTCAATTCGCTAATCAATTCTAAAGGAATGTAAGTATACAAAAAAAAAAAGAATGCATATAAAGATATTGCTATCAATCTTACTTTCGAAATATAATGGATACTTAAGTAACTGCCTAATTGAAGTCACCATTTCACACGGGCATTACCACATTTTTTAAGATATAAATTGTCAGAATTTACCTACGACAAATCTGTATTCCAAAAATATAAATCTTACATACATACATATTATCACGCCTGTTTCCCCTAAGGGTAGGCAGAGACGATAGATTTCCACTTGCTACGATCTTGACATACATCTTTTGTAATAAAACTACGTTTTAACGGTTTTAAGCGCGGTAATTTTATTTGATTTTGGTTTTTCCGACGTTTTGGCCACTTTTCAGTGGCCGTGATCACGGAAGACAAAGATGTCAAGTGTCAACGAGTATTGTTAAAGTTTTATTTAGCCTACCGCCAACTTGTTAATTTTAATTTTGTTTATGGTTATTATTTACTCTATGGGAGCCTAATCTAATTTACTACCGCTTCGCAACATGTTATGGCTTGAAGAGAAGAAGCGGCGCAAGAAACTCTTCAGCAAACACGCCTAGCTCTAATAATTTTATATAATATTAAAATGGGTGGATGGAAAAATAAAAGTAATTATCAGTCAAGTTGGTTTGTGTTCCGTTGTACGCAGAAAGAGCTCACAGTGTCTTGAGGTCTGGCAGCTGGTTTTTGCTGGGTTTGGGTCTTAATAGTTTTGATAATTGGATCCCAAATAGGTGGTACTTGCCAACCATCTTCTCTATTGAAATTTGGGTGTTTTTTTATTTCAATAGCCTCACGCATCATTCTAGGTATGAAACGATTCTCTTTCGCGAGGATTTGTGGGTTATCGAATCTGATGTAGTGGTTGGGTTTATCCAGCGTGTGTTCACTGATGGCAGACTTCGTAGACCTTGTGTGTTTCATGTCAGCAATGTGTTCTTTTACTCGTGTTTTTATGCTCCTCTTTGATTGCCCAATGTATGACAATCCACACTCACAATCAAGCAGAACCAACTGGTTTCCATTTATTCGTTGATAATTTTGATAAAAGTTAACGTCTGTTCTGCCACTCGCTGGCCGCTACCGCGGCACGCTCGCTTCGCTCGCTCGGCTCGTGGGCTTTGGTCTAAAGATAACCTAACCTAACCCACTGTCCTTGCCATAACTTTCGAACACCCCTCACACCTATATATTGTTTGTCTAACATTAGTATTGCATGTTGTCGTTAATTATATATACAAACTACAAAAATATAATAATGATCTTAATCACAATAATGTGAAAAATCTAAAATTCCGTATTTTTATGTCATTCAAAGATGTTCAGTTTGATTGAATAATATTGATATTCATGCTGTACGGATTTAGTTCCTTTGCCTGACATTTAGCAAAGTGAGGTAAAAACTTTGTCTCTCAATATTGTTAATCTGAGGTTTTACTTACATATTACAAAATGTCGTGATTTTTTAGCAATGCCGTAATATTTGATTTTATAATTATTAATTATTTTGATCATGTCATACATGTTACATTTGCAGATTAATCCCAAAATTAAAGTAATTGTGTTTTTATTATAATTAGTAGGTAAGTCGTCACGCTAAAATTGAACATTATTTCTATCGATATAATGCACGTATTTCGTAATTAATTGTAATGTGTATTAATTTTTTGTCTAAATGATGGCTTACCGATGATTTTAGTGTCGTTATTAAACCATAGCAAACCATATGTAAAGTCTTTGAATACAAAAAAATGCGTAATTTTCAGGTTCCGCGTTTATGCAAATTTACCCAATTATTTTTTGAAGGTTAACAAAACTCTTTTCTAAAATTTAAATTTTCAAGATAACACATTATTGAAGCAACGAGTATATAAGTAGTAACATAAGTATAAAGTAGTTCTTGGGGAAAAAAATGTATGAAACCTTCTCCGAATCAAAATGATTTATTTTTTTGTGAAAATTTCGTAATATTATTTATTTAATTTATCATAAGTATATTATTTTCAATTTGTATCTTATATAAAGTGTATTGTTTCGATAAGCATGCTTCTTCTGTCCAGCTTTGGAGAACCTATGTCCAGCGAGGACCATGTGGAAGGCATATTTTCTACTCATAGCCTTCGCGACCGGCCCAGAGAGGAAGCAGAGGGCCGCTTGTTCCAAAAGCATAGCGCTACGTAAGTCACTGTCTTCAGACGTCATTCGAATTAATTGTTTGGCCGCTTCACCGTGCAGACCAGAGCTACTCAGGCATAGTACAGATAACAGTGTAGCTCGCACTGCATATTGTTCCATCCTGTCACATTCAGAGATAAAATTTTAAGTGCCATTTACTCTACTTAAACAGTATTTTAATACTAAATATCTGTTACTTTGTCATATTTGTGCTTAATGCACCATTTGCAGTTAAAACACAAAATTTAAAAAAAAATCGAATTCATTACTTTTCAATCAAATTAAGTGTGAAATATTTTTTGAACATCATTATTTAAAAATTAATGGACGCGTCGTTCTTTTAATTAGTAATAATCTAAATTAAACTAATAATATTCAAAAACAAAACTTACAGGTTTATGTTCGCTTTAATCTTGTAAAAAAGTTCTTTATATGGACTTGGAATAGAGGCTTTTAACTTTCAAACAACACGAATATATTTTTAACTTTTTAAGGTGATCTAAAATCCAATACAAATACAGAGAATAAAATAGGGCATAAAAATAAACACACCTACAAGTATTAAGATATGTCACGATGCTTTCCTCCATATAGCCATGTGTTTTTCTATTTGCCTCTCCAGCCATGAACGCGCTTATTGCGGCCATTTCCAAAGCCCCCGCGTAACACAACCAAGCGCTGTCCGCATAGAATTCGCGCTTGGCAGTATGGTAAGTATCGAACGCACGCTGCCATTGGTGGCAGAGGAACCAGAGGTCGCCCAAACGACGCAGTTGCAGCTCTGCACAGTCACTCGTATATCTAAATCGAAATCGACGCAACGTTATGTCAAATTCATATAAAATAATAATAATTTGAAAATAAGTTCAAATCTTTGAAATTAAAGGGGTCCTTTTGAAACTAAGGGACCAAAAAAATGTAATGAGTTGAGATATGGCTTTAAAAAGCCCAATATTTTTCTATCATAAAGTGGAAAAACGAGCCCTAAATTATATGATGAGAAATCTTAAAATTAAGGTTACAAATAAAATAAGTTTTAGATAACTATAATCAATTTATGTGAATTAATTTTAACAATTGATAATACGAAAACACTTGCACCCGACCATAAAGTCAGTTAAAATAACTAATCCCACTACAATTATTAAAAAAACATCAACATATTAAAAAGAACTCTTAAAATATATTCCTTTCTTTTTACAATCTGGGTCCAAGAATGTATTAAATTGTATCCGTCTCCTTTGCTGCAAATATATGTGCTCACTGAGATGAACATTTTTTCATTGTGGAAGAAATGAGTGTTATATAACTATAATTTACACGTGTATATATTAAACCTGCATGATAAGACTATCCTATATACAGACCTATTAAGAACAAATTTATAACGCTCATGTGCAAAATCCGTACATTACTTACATTTCGCAAAACATTCATTATTTCAGCATTCACAAGCATTTTTATTGCTATTATAATTGAAGTTTTATTTAGGGTACCAATGTAATTTAAATCAATTACATGGGTGATTTTTTGATAAAACAATGGCGATAATAATTAAATCACACTTTTTAAATGCAGATATAAGTCGAATTTGTTCGAATTCGATACACAATCAAATTTTTTTTTATATTGATAAATCACAAGAAGAAAAATTTATGAGTTATATAAAAAACAAATAAATAATTACACACATAACAGCGCTGTTGCCAGTAGTGTTTCCAGCCTTGCCAGTACCAAACCACCGTTTTGTTGCTGACAACAATGATCGGCTTACTCCCTTTCTATTAGCAACCTGCAAGTAATAATAATGGTGAAAACAAGTTAATTCTATACATTTAATTTAATTTATTTTTTATTGCAGAAGTTCAGCAGACAGGCTGACGGCCCACTTGATGGAAAGCGGTTACCATCGCCTATGGACATTTGCAACACCTAAGGTGCTACAAATGCGCTGCTGCTCTCTTAGGGGAGATTGAAACCTGGTCATTAATGCAGGAACACAACTCAAGGTTGTTATGGCGGCATACTCTAGACCAAGAGTGGTAGCCATCTAGTCGGGAAAATACCCTACCACCTGGCTGTGGGTTGTTTTGTCGCCTCTTACGACAGACCGCCCGGCCGCAGGAAATTGTATTCTTTCTCCGTTCCTACACGGATAAAATCACACATCCTTTACCAGAGTTGATACCGTGGCTTCAAATTCAAATGAGAGTTTTCAGTATTTAATATATATGTATAGTTGCGGAACGAAAAAGTTTGACGGTTTTCAAATTGATTTATTTCACATTCCGCGACCACAGAATATTATGTTTAACTGTATAACAATACATTTTAGAATTACTTAGACCAAATTATTTGATTTTCTATCTTGTCTGAAAAGATTGTTTAGAGATGTAAAACCTTTTTATTGGTTTTAATATTTATCATAAGCGTAGTGATTATATCCTTTTTGTATCTTATTGTTAATCTCAGTGTCAGTCATTCCCAACATTGCAATTTTCTTTTTTCACGATTCTAGCACATACAAATAAATAAAATTAAGTATCTGTTTGTAACGTCAGAATAACAGCTTAATAAATGCATATAAAAGTACATGTCTGGATATGTATATGGTCTAGATGTTCCGGCTAATCTCTGAAATGGCTGGACCGATTTTGACGGCACTTTCATTGACAGATAGCTGATGTTATAAGTAGTAACTTAGGCTAGCTTTTTTTTAGGATTCCTAGAAAAAAAATTGCACACGGACGAAGTCGCGGGCGCAGCTAGTATTTTATAAAGGTAACATTTAATATTTTCTTAAGTTTTCGCGACTTGTATACATAATAAAACTACGTTTTAACGGTTTTAAGCGCGGTAATTTTATTTGATTTTGGTTTTTCCGACGTTTCGGCCACTTTTCAGTGGCCGTGATCACGGAAGACAGAGATGTCAAGTGTCAACGAGTATTGTTAAAGTTTTATTTAGCCTACCGCCAACTTGTTAATTTTAATTTTGTTTATGGTTATTATTTACTCTATGGGAGCCTAATCTAATTTAATACCGCTTCGCAACATGTTATGGCTTGAAGAGAAGAAGCGGCGCAAGAAACTCTTCAGCAAACATGCCTAGCTCTAATAATTTTATACATACATACATACATAACTTCACACCAGTTCCCTCGCGGGGTAGGCACGAACAACAGAGTGCCATTTAGGCTTATTCTTACACACCTCACTTGCCTCTTTGACATTCATAACTCTTGTCATAATAATTTTATATAATATTAAAATGGGTGGAAGTAAAAATAAAAGTAATTATCAGTCAAGTTGGTTTGTGTTAATAAATAAAACCAAAATCAAATAAAATTACCGCGCTTAAAACCGTTAAAACGTAGTTTTATAACGTAACATTTATTAAAATCTTGACAGTACTATTTCTTGTACTCGTGCAAGCCAAAGTTGACTTTAAGGTGACGAACATTTTAATTCCGTGAGTATACATTAAGTGGTAGATTAGTGGTTGCTGGCTAAGATGCTTGCGTCTTGTCCAATCACATGGGTTTGAATCCCTCACTTAATTAAAAATGAGGTCTGAACCCAGCAAAAATTATATTATTAAGTATTACTGAATGTACCCAATCACAATATACGTACTAAATTTCATACTAATCACTACGAACCAAAAAATAATTTCACCCATGTATAATCCAAATTATAATCCCACAGAAACAGCCCCACTAACCAGGACAAAAAGCATTATATATATTTAGTTCTGTCCAATATACACATATACCACATATTTTATTATGCAAATTGGTTTTTCTATGTCCAAACGCAATCAAGAACAATTTTAGCACCCCGGGTCCTCACTACTTTAGGAATTTAATCAGAATTACATTTTTTATTGAGCGATTATTGTTAATTTTTGCTGCAAAATAAAAGTATTCCTGCAGGTAACGAAATGTAATTTCCGTCGTTGATTTTAATAATAATCAAAACCAATTTAACTCACCAATTCAGATAGCTGCAATATTTGTTTCTCTAAATATGGTAAGAGCGCTTTAGACGCATATTCAACTAAAAATTTCTTAATAGATTCCAAATCATTGTTGTTAAGGGCGGCGCCGTGTAGTTCAATAGAATAATCTAAACCTTTGGCGCTAACACTGACGCTTTCCATGCTCCCAGAGAATGAATGGGTCTAAAAATAAATACATAGTAACATTATGACACAATATAATAATAATAAATAAATACAAAGTAAACCATATTGGTTCTTATAAATATGAATACTTATGTATACGTATGTTTGGTTCTGTAAAGCTTAAAAGTTATGCAAAGGACTGAAGCAGTTCTATAGACAGGACACCTGCCCCGGCCGATAAACGGATAGGGGACAGTCACCAGCGATCTCACCAACCGCACTGATGGAAATTTATATCGAACGGTCAATAAATATACACATGACATCTTCGAAAACATAGATCCAGGCTGGTAAAGGATTGTAATAATGTCTGTTGTACAGAGTTAAGGACCCTGAAATAACACGTCACATAACTAATTTCGTAAAATCTCTAATTTATATTCTATATGCTTCTATAGGCAACAAGAGTTTGTATGTTATGTTGTATTTTAGACGTGTTTTATGAATAACACAACTTGTCTTGTTAAACAAATATATCAAATAATAGCTTTTGCCCGCGGCATTGAAGTAGGCATGTTAAAATTTTTAGAAATGTCGAATTTAAATTTTACTTCAATGTACTAATGATAAATACACGTAATGCCATCTAGAAAATCGAAGGTGGGTCTAAACCATGAGAACAACACATTAAAATTGTCGTTGTCATGTCGTCGCTATGGCGACGTATATATTTATTAGTAATTGCAACGGTGGCGCTAATAAAACGCTGACGGAGCGCCGTCTTTCGGGAACAGTCCTTTTTTTCTAGGTGAAAGGTAACCTATCTCCTATTATCTATTGCATAGTTAAAAACGTGTGAAAACGCCACAAACTCACATTCGCATTTATAATATTAGTTAGGATTCACAATGTAGGACCCATATTTATATGCAGAATTCAAATTTGCTTCAGCAAAGAAATTAGTGCACAAATGAAGCTGATTGAGTAGGTTGTATCAAATACTAGGATGTGCCATATGCCCGCAACTTCGTCCACGCTTGACTTGAAATTCCCGCGGGATTCCCGGGACACCAAGTATCGCAGCATTAAAAAAATAACGTAAACTATCGTTTTAATGATAATAAGCCAATTTTTATGCAAGCGAACAACTTTAAACCGCTACCGAGAAAATTCCCGCGGGATTCCCGGAATAAAAAATAGCAGACATTTTATTATTAAGTATAAGTCCCGCCACGTAAAAAGAACGCTGAGTGGTAGTGGAGGGGATGTGTCTGCGCAGGTGTACAGTCGTATCTCCCCGTCTCGCCCCCTTCATACCACCAATTTGATCGATAAAACGCTCACTGCGCAGGTTCAGAGCCAGCGTTCTTTTTACGTGGCGCGAACTATATGTCGCTATTTCTTCGAATAATTTTTTTCTTTCTTTTATTACATAAAATTTGCTATCGATCAGTAATAAAATCACATTGAAATTCGATATTTTTTTTTCAATCTGGCCATTTTAAATACATACATACATACATACATAACTTCACGCCAGTTCCCTTGCGGGGTAGGCACGAAGAACAGAGCGCCATTTAGGCTTATTCTTACATACCTCACTTGCTTCTTTGACATTCATAACTCTTGTCATGCACGCTCGTCTGTTCTTAAGGCTCCTGACATCACCTTCTGCTAGTACACGATCAATTTGATCATGGAAGGTGTGTCGTGGCCTTCCACGACTTCTGCATCCATCCACTTTTGCATTGTATATCTGTTTATTCATTCTTTCATCATGCATTCTTTCCACATTTTAAATAGTTCCTAGGATTAAAAATATCGCAGATTTTAGTGTAAGAATTTGCTGTCGATCAACGAGAACCGCATCGAAATCGGCCCAGTAGTTTTTACGTGAATCCCGAACAAATACACAAACAGACAAGAAATCTAAAAATTGCATGGCGTTCTCATTGTCTCCATAGTCTATTCCAGTAGTTTTTTTTAATAGCTTCAATGTACAGACACGGCATGTTTAGAATGTTTTTAATACTATAAATTTACCTGCAAACTGTTTGCATTATCATAAACGTCATCTGGAGATGTCAAAGGATGTGCAGGTTCTTGAATTGATATATTGTCCTCTGTAAATATAATTAGCCTTTGAATGATTCGGTTTACAAGTGTAAATACAAAATAAAAAAGAATAATCCTTACCATTAGTGGTAACTGACACAGGTGGGAAAACTGGCTGAGGCTCGGCTGGTGTGACCGGCAGGTTTGTGAGCGAAGATGAAATATCACTCTAGGGCACCAAATGTTATTACTGATTACAATATTGCATGATTTTATAAAAAAAAAACATTGGCTATCATATCTACTGCTAATGGACATGTCACACTTAGAAATGGCATGAAAGAATATGCAAGGGAAGAAAATTAACTATAACTAGAGATTTTCATGTAACTTCTCTCACATGTTTTTTGGAAGCCAATCCCTTTTCAAATATAAAGTATCCTAAGTTCATTCCCATTAATATAATATTTTATGTAAATTATATACCAAAATTACAAGATAATCCAGCAATTAATTTATTATCAACAAGAGTTTCAATTATATGCATTCAGTGGTTTCCAAAAAGGATCCGATTGCAGCGTCATCTTTTTCGCTATTTTTGTCTATCCTACGAAAAGGACGTCATTTATCGGAATAAAAAGTATCCTAAGTTACGCCCCGGGATATAAGATAGCTCTATATCGAATTTCATTTTTATCCGTTCAGTAGTTTTCACATGACGCTCTAACAGACAGACAAAAATTCTAAAAACTGTATTTTCAGAATCTGTTGGTCCAAATTAGCCCCCTCTGATTTCTTTCACATTTTTAAAAACAATGTACAAACTCGAACCATTTACAGGTTTATTATAGTATAGATGATAAACATACAAACATCGAAGCAAGATCTGATGACTCTGAAAATATAGGCAAGTAACTTGCACAAATTTATGTGTGTCAATTAGCTTTTAGAACTTTTGACCAATCACATAATATTCCACCACCTCACTCCCTTATATACATGCAAAACTAAACCGCATCAAACATAGGTAAATATAAATAATAAATATATTTTACATTTGATTCTGAGGATCGTTTGATGTATTGCATCCATATATCAGTTGGTATGTTTGGGTCCAAGGTGTTTTTGGAGTTAATAGGAAGCATAAAACAATTACTGACACCAAAGGTCTGTTTTAGTGTTTCAAACATTGATTCTGCCCTGAAATTTGAAAGAGATATAGAACATCAATAATACACATAACTATGTTATATAATATAATATCATTCTTCTTTGAGTTACAAAAAGGCCCATACTTATCTTTCGATACTGCTGACACATCATGCAGTAGAAGATATGACTTTAAAACTGCATTATTGAACCACTTAGGCAATTTAGGCGGTGTCACATTTTGTAACTGGGCATATTGCTGGTTCAATGCATTGAAACAATCAACTATATTTTCATCATGTGTTGTTCCCACTATTATGCAGGACAGAAAATGTTTTGTAAACTCATGGTCAGATGGGAATTGTACTTCCAAATAAGTTTCTCTCCAAGATTCAAACCAAAGTGTTGATTGAGGGATATCAAATCTGTGGGTTCCTATAAAAATTTAATAACAAATATTAAGCATTATTAGACTTTGATTTACTTTAGGGCTTACCATGTTGCTTCACTTTCATAAAATTTCGAGACATATCCTATGAAAACTAACTCCTATACCTATTAGATAGAAAGTACTCTATCTCTATACCTAATATCCATAGTATAGGCAGTTTTCTGACCTAATGTGCATACTGTTACAATTACCACGAGCTAACAATAGTAAAGGAAAACATTGTGATGCAACCTGCATGTTGAGATAATCTTCTACATGTCAAACCTGCCAAGCTACCTTGGATAAGCATGGCAGTTCCCATATAATGGGAGGCCCGAGTCCAGCAGTAGGACATTTACAAGCTGTCACTATTATTATCTTATATCCAAAATATACAGTTTTCTAATACAGTATCTTCCCCATTTTCTTACCCGTAATTAAATTTTTGTACATACAAAATTTTGTGAAACTGATTAATTCCAAAGGGCATATAACAGCAATTAAAGCAAATTTTAACAGACAGGTTTGGAAACTAAATATATAAATAGAAAACACTATATAATTATCTAAAAACTATAAATTATTTGCAATAAATACATCTGAAGGCCGAACCAATATTAATCAGAATTAATGAATTGTTAGAAATTTTTGACTGGTTATACATTATATTGGGGTTACTGGTAACACTTTAACAAGATTATTGTAAAGCCCATATTCTTACTACTAATGGTGACAATTCTTTGAAAGTACATTTTCAGACATTTCATATTTAATTTTTTTTAAACAATACACGTTTCTTCCACTGAAATCCGTTTTGTAGATATTGCAGCCAATATATATACTTATTAGATGCACTATCTTTAATAGTGCACTGTTTAGCACAATTATTGTCATCAAAATCAACCAATTCTCTTTAGTGGGCCCAAGCTTCATTAGCTAAACATACCTGATTCAAAACCCACAGTTTTGTCATTATAATTATGTAGTGCAGCATTGTTTAACTGTCTTCTTGCTTCAGTTGGAGGTAGCGGTTTCCAGTTGACATCACGAATAATTAACTTCCAGTTTTTAATTGTGCAAATATTACCACCTGAATCTTTAAACTGACCTTTAAAAATGTAAACAAACATTACTTCTTTATTTACATTAATAAAAATTGAATCTAATAAATAATTCTATATCTAGGCTCAGAGGAAACAATTTTTTACATTTGTCTATTCATTCAGCATTCAAATCAAGGCAACTGAACCAATAAAATTTTGGTTTTAAGAGAAAATGAGGATTAAGTAACATTATGGTGACATTGTTGAGTGTTAATCATATCACGATCATATTTTCTGTGAAGAATTTAAGTACAGAAAATTGAAAAAAAATTGGGATGAACATAATAAATATTAGGTTGTGGAAAAAGTTTCTTCGCATTTTATATAAAAATTCAAAAGGTTTTTTTATAAAGTTTATTTACATTTGACTAAAGTATGTAGGTGCCATTTTGTTGGATAATTTTTTGCCATCTTGTAGGTAGGGACGTGATCCCATTGCTATAAAAATTTTGGGGCTTCTGATCAAAAAACTGCGACAAGTGGTTTTGGCAGTCCTCTCGTGATGTTAACCTGACACTGCCTAAGGAATTCTGCAGAGACCGAAACAGGTGAAAATCTGAAGGTGCAAGTTCAGGACTATATGGCGGATGCATTAAACTTAACTTAAACTCTCATAATTTTTGCTGAGTGGCTAAAGATGTGTGAGGTCTAACATTATCATGGTGAAAAACCACACCCCTTCTGTTGATTAATTCCGGCCGCTTTCTCTCAACTTTCTGCTTTAATCTCATCAGTTGTTTGCAGTACAGTTCAGAATTCATGCCTGGCGGTAACAGCTCATGATGAATAATGCCCTTCTAATCCCACCATACACACAGCATCACCTTGTTGCGAGTTAACCCGGGTTTTGCCACAGTCTGTGAAGCCTCACTGGCCTTTGACCATGATCTTTTTCGCACATTCTTGTCGTACGTGATCCACTTTTCATCACCAGTTCTCAGCTTCTTCAAAAATGGTTCGGTTTCATTATGTCGTAATAAAGAATCACAAATGAGTACACGGTTAATTAGGTTTCTTTCAGTGAGCTCATGAGGCACCCAAATATCGAGCTTTTTTGTGTACCCAGCTTTTTTTCAAATGCGCCAAAACTGTTTTGTGGTCAATTCCCAGTTCTCCAGCTACATCGTAACTACTAATATGCCGATCTTGCTCCACTTTTTCAAAAATGGCATCAATTTTGTCTGTAACAGGGCGACCAGAGCAACATGCATCTTTGATATCAACATTTCCGGATTGAAAACGCTTAAACCAAATTTGCGCTACCCTCACAGATACTGCATTAGGTTCATAAACATCACAAATTTTTTACACGGCTTGTGTTGCATTTTTACCTTTTTTGGAGTAAAATTTTAAAATGTATTGAATTTCTTCATTAGATTCACTCATTTTAACAATAAGAAAAACAAATGAAAATCACACATTTTCCTAATTTGAATTTGGAATTGTCTTCTTTAAAATTAAAACTTTTTAATGATACCAAAACCAGTCAGATACAAATGGTATAGCCAAAGAGATCTTATTACAAGTTCATACATACTATATGCGAAAAGACTTTTTCCCCAACCTATTACATTCAACAGAAAATTGGTTACATTGAGATCCATTAGATAGTTTTTGAGATATGAGGTATTTTTGATTAAATGCTTTTAGGGCTCCGTTCCATTAAAAGAGTAGATGTTTGTCAATTCTTTTGATCCCTTTATATAATATCTCATTTTTTTGATAATCCTTTGTGGCTCTGACTTGACTTACAAATGAAATATATATTGTCCTAACAATATTCTCAAACACTTCAGAAAGAATCTCTACTTTAACTCCAATTTTTAAACTTAACAATCTTTTTGTTGTACTGAAGTTCAGGTTGGATAATTGTTATAGATATTTGCCTTTCTAAAGCTAAGTATATTGTTAGTTCCTAGTGATTATTTTAATGTTGTTAAAAAGTTTAATTTGACCCTTACACTACTAAGTTCAAACATTTTTGATTAATTAGAAATAATACCTCTTAATATTTGTTTTTTATTACTTTGAAAGTATATTCTAAAGGGATAATAATCAAATAATTCATTAATTATAAATAAGAACAAAATTACAAGCTCTCACCCACCTTCCCAATCTAATGCAGTAAACGGCTGCAATAGTTCAGTAAAAGACAAATTATTCTTAGATACTACGTTATCCACTTTTGGACTGCTCAGCACAGCAATAATTGGTGAAAAAGCATTCTGTATAAATTCTTGAGCTGTTTTCCCTGACTTAGTCATTCTTTCAGTAATTTTAATAATTAATGAAATATATTCGTATAAGTTTAATCTGAATACATTAGTAAGAGAATTAGATTAAAGTACTATGAAAAATTGATAGAAATTCGCAACTTTGTTTATGCAATTATGCTGTCAAGTGTTAAATGAATATTGAATAAGTTGTCATTGTCATCTCATCATCTGTCTAATTATTTCAACATTTTGAGCATCTCTTCGAAAGATTTCCATATTAAGCCACTAAAGTCCAAATCAAATATCAAATATTATTCTTTAGAGTGTAAATTATATTTTTTCTACTAATATATACATGCTCTTCTGAATTATTATAAAGATTTTAGTTTTACTCGGCCATACTCATGCCATTTTTTAGAATACTAATTTAAAATTATTCGATCACTGATTTCCTGTGCATTGGAAATAAACTTATTTTCATGTAAATTCACTATTATTATCCTTCGATCAGTTCAGAATACGTTTAAATTGATACTTTGTCCTCCACTTCCAAAAATGATAACGACTGTTTCCTCACTGACTAGTATCAATAAAATCTTAGCCGTAGAAACCAGATAACCTGATTTTGGAATTGTATGAGCTAGTCTTCGGATGCATCAGTATTCGCCGTGTTTACCCTTGTATCATTTCCACAGAGGCACCTTACACCCGGTATCACTGCCAAAGAATGGAAAACTTGCCGAACATTGTGAAGTCGCGAAAGAAATGGGCAGCGTGAGTACGCCATGTTCGCTTACTCGTGTTGCCCATCTTCCTCGTCATTTTCACACTTCCTGCCATGGACGTGGGCATAATGTGAACGAAGCATTAAAGTTAATCCAAGGTAGGTTTGTGTGTCACACGGAGTTCCTCTGTACCTCACGAGGCTGTTGGGCGCGTCCTTCCAGGACAGATCTAGGGAGGGTGGTCAGACTGGACATGCGATAGGTAGGACGCGTCGCGTGCGGCGTACCGCAAGGGTCGGTCCTCGGGCAGATTCCGTGGAACGTTGGTTACGACTGGCTCATTCGGGAACCAGTCGAGCTGGTGATAAGGTTAATCTGCTTTGCGGATGATACCATACTCACCGTACGTGCCGCGTCATACGTGGAATCGAGGGACCTTGCCAACGCCGGGTTGGCAACTGTGGTCCAACGCATCGGTAGATTGGGCTCCACGGTCTCTCCCGCGAAAACGGAAGCTCCCATGTTCATAGGCGTTTTCGGAATCCACATGCGGACTTGTGCGTGACAGTCCAAGGGGTTTCCATTCCCGTTAAGCCCTAGATGCGGTATTTGGGGCTCGTGTTGGACGGCAAATGGTCGTTCAAAGATCATGTTGAACAGATTGCTCCCGAGTTGGTTAGGACCGCGGGCGCCCTCGCCAGACCTCCCCAACATTAGGAGACCCCGAGGGACGGCTCGGCGACTATATTCCGGCATCCTTCGGAGTACGGTACTGTAAAGTGTACCCGTGTGGAATCACGCACTCTACCGCCACAACAGGACTGTGCTGAGGAGAACTCAGCGGATCCTGGCGGGGAGGTCTATTTGGGGGTAACATACGGTGTCATGGACGGCGGCGATGCTCTTGGCGGGAGATCCGCCTTGGAAACTGCAGGCGGACGTGCTTGCCAAGGTGCGACGCTTCCGACAGGATGCCCACACTAGGGGCCTGGTGTATTGCCGGGCAGATTGAAAAGATCAGGAAGCGGAAAACCGTGACCATGATCAAAATTAGGCAGAGATTTAGAATCTCCTGAGGCCGGCGTTGATACAGCGGTTCATCCGTACCTACTGCGATGGCTCGCGCGGAAAACGCAGGACACTGACCTTTAGGATGACGCAGATACTTATCGGGCACGGTTACATCAATAAGTATCTGCATCAGATTGTGAGACGTTTGCCTTCCCCTCAACGCTGCGAGTGCGGCGCGCTAGAAACTGCGTTTCACACACTGGTCGAATGCGCTGCATGGCAACCTCAGAGATTCGAGCTCGAGGCCAACGTAGGGCCGATTGTTTCTTTTAGGGGACTGGTTGACGCCATGTTCCACAGCGACGATCACTGGTCAGCGGTTTCTTTCTTTTGCGAAGCAGTAATGTCCCCCAAGGAAGCCGCTGAGAGAGTAAGGGAGAGAGCTGCGCACGCGCTCCCCGGACGCCGTCGTGAGACTGGCCTCCGGAGACACAGGTGTGCGCAAAATCTCCTCCCATGATTTCATCGCAGGGGTCCGCGCATCGTGGAGATGCGACGTGTCCAACCTCTGTTGGTGAAGTGGGTCACTCTGCATCCCGGAGTGATCTAAGCTTGTAGCGCGGTTGGACAATGGGTGTTTCTCTACACAAGCAACGGGTATGGGACGCAGGTTTAGGTCTAGCGGAGTAGTTGGGACGCCTTACCAGTGTTCGCACACGCTGCGTGGCACTTATCGCCGCGAGTCAGTCCCACCCCCACGACATAGACGGACTAAGTATGGTAGAAAATGTATTCCCCTGTGCAACAAAAAACAAATAAGCTAGGTTTGTATATACTTATATCAGGCCTTTTTTTGTCACTTCTTTTTTTCAGGGCACGCTTATTCTCGAAAGTTGCAAGTATATTATATGTAATTTTTTGTTTGTGGCTCCACTCCAAAAAAACCTATTAATTTTTTTTTTTTTAAGGTTACCAAAATTGTTTTTTTTTCATTTTTCAGTTTTTATGGCAATTTTTCGGTGTTTTCGAAATTTCCTTTAAGGGCACTGTATGCCCCCACAAAAAAAAACGCTGCTTATTATACTTCAGCCGTTGATCATTTTGGAGCATTATATTTCATCCCCATTTACTTTTGGTATAGAATGTAAAACAAAACTAAGGACCCATTTTTTAATCATCAGATAAAAGTTATCCATCGACTAAATTATAATGTGTTAGAATTTCAAGTAATACAATTTAACACTTTAATTGATCAAGATCTTCGATGAATAAATACATCTATATTAGTCTAAGACGCAAATGTAGTTTTTAATTTTTTCATGTTATATGTATATCTTTTGAATAACCTTTATCTGGTGATTGAAAGTCAGTTTTATAATAAATCAAAGTTTAAAAGTTTCGCATTGTTTATATTTGATGAATAAAAATTCATTTTACAAAATTCAGATAGACCTAAAAACCAATTAAAATAAAATATTTTACGAGAAGTTTACTCGTAAATACATTATTTGCATAAAAAGTATAATAAATTCCTTAAATATAATCAATTTTAAAAAATATAATGGAATTCTTTAACAGACTTTAAAATAATAATTGTTTGCATCACAATTTAAAATATTCTTACTATAAGCATAAGCGTTATAATTATGCCATATTTTATATTTTCAGTGCAATATACAAATGTTGAAAAGTATATTCTGTTAATGGCCTGTTGATACATCGTCGGCATCAGTGCAGGACCTTGTGACTACAGTTTTTGGTGAATATTTTATGTAACAATTTTGACTAAAAAATGAGTTAAAAGGTAATTTTTTGACTGTACTGCACTGACGCCGACCATACCACTCATTTAATACGGGTGAAAATTTGACAAACGACATACAATTAATCATTTTCTACTAATGGATAGTAAGATGTAGGAACCTCGGCTTAGGCTCGGTTGTTATATCTTACCGACCGTTCATTTCGCTTACTATCGGTTAAAATTTGATATAAGCTCCATCCGTCTCCGTCTAATGTCAAAATTCAACCGCTGGTAAGGCAAGTGAATGAATAGTAAGATATAGGAACCGGCCATTAGAGGTTGATGTAGGTCAAGAGAGAAAAATAATACTGGAAGAAATAAACGATTTTTTTTAATATTATCCTGTAGTTCTTTACGGCAGTTAAAACAATTATTATTTTAGGCTGTCTTATAAATAAAAATATTACTTTGATCAGAAATATGTGAAAAATAATTTTAAAAAATTACAATTCTCCTAACAGCTGAAAGGGATCCTTTCATTCTATCAATTGGGCCCAGCACTAAATATTGTACTTTTTTGATATCGTTTAAACATGACCATCATGCTAGTCATAAAATATTAAAATAATTTTATTCCCCTGGATCACGTGTTTATTGCCAGTTAGCACTGGGCCCAAGAGCTGCCTTATTTGTAAATTACACAACTAAGCACCATATTATGCATTCTTTCTTTTTAAAATTAATGTTTCTTATAATCATCTCATATTAACACAAGTGAGTTTTATGGACAGTTATTATTTAAATAAGAATGCACTTTCAAATATTTCTGTTCATTAGTACTTAAAAAATATAGTGTTACTATGAAATTAACAAACACATTGCCACTAAAGCAAATCGAATCTTAAAATTGTCTTACTTACAACATAAAATATTTTAATCCTGAGACAAATTAAAACATCAAAATAATGCAGAATCTTTAATAGCAATAATTTACATAAATACAGAGGTGTTCAATAATAATTATGAAAAGTTAACTGAACACAAACTGAATTAAAACAAATATTTATATCCCACATGGGTGAAACCTGCACTGATGTAAGGTAAAATTTATGTCACCCTCAGTCAATTCAGTCAAGAACAACCATACATTTTAAACGATGATGTTAAAATGTCGTGTGTGTGTATTGGGCCCTCTTAGCAAAAAAAACAACTTTCAATCGACTAACTAGTCAGAGGGTGGTACAAAATGGTCTCTTTTACACTAATTAAAATATCAAAAAGTAATTAAATACCATATCTAAGGACCATAAGTGATATACGGTGAGCGATCACCTATCAGTTTGTTTAGCACACTTCATCATACAACGGTAACGAGAGACGAGAACATTCCAACGTGTATACGCTCACTTGCCGCCATTCGGTCGGACAGTTCCATGCCGGGGGCACTACTCAAAGTTCGAGTTGAACATATTGATGTTGAGGTCCTCGAATGTGGCGGCGCCACTTTGGTCCAGGATCTGCAGCATGTCGGAGAGCTCGTGCGGCGCGTGCCCGCCCTCAGCCGGCGCGCCGCCCGCGCCCGCCGCGCCTGCGCCCGCGCCCTGCCACGCCCACATGCCTATCCGACACAAGGTCATTTATGTTAAACGACTAATACAAGGCACGGGTTTAAAACTTTCAGATGAGAATCTTTCTATACTATAATAAATCTGTAAATAGTTCGACTTTTTAACAATGTGAAAAAATCAGGGGGGGGGGGGGCTAATGCAGACCAGCAGCTTCCGAAAAAATAATTTTTAGAAATTTTGTCTGTCTGTTAGAGCATCACGTGAAAACCACTGAACAGTTTGAAATGGAACTTGATATAGAGCTACCTTATATCTAGGGGCATAAGTTAGGATACTTTTTATGCCGATAAATGACGTCGTTTCCGTGGGATAGACAAAAATATCGAAATAGATGGCGCTGCGATCACTTTTTTTTTTAAACTACTGAACATGTATGAATGAAACTACATAGTGTGCTGGCTTATAACCCGAGTTAACTAAGTAGGTAAGTTAAGTTAACACTTAGGATACATTTTGTCCCAACAACTGAATATGGATAGCATATCATTCATTGTATTATACTTCACATCAGATTGGCTGTAACTCGCCTCTATGTTTTGCTTGGCAGTTGTATAGACTACATGGACTTAATTTCTTTGTTATTATTATACAATATGTAGTTATATCATTATATGTACACCGAATTAAGTTTTTATGTATGTAAAAAAAGCTATGGCCTAGGTATTTTTTAAAGCAATTCATGCTACACCGTCCGACGCACGCGTCTCGACCGTGTCCAGCTTATGCGGTGCAATCATTATCATATTGTTTATAAAGTACCGATACAACAAAAGTGATTTCTGTTAAACCAAGCACACCTCATACTAGAAGCGGATTTAAAACTAAGAATGTTTTATAAAGCAATTCATGCTAGACGAACCGACGCACGCGGCCATATCGTGGCGTGCAACTATAAATATCTGTTTATAAGGTAAATCATGAATCACTAAATAATCCATTGTGAAAAAAAAATAACCTTTCCTTTTGGGTTGCTGTAATCGAGAATCACTCTAACAAATCAATCGACACCAAGTTCAAGAAAATCGGATAAGTACTTTAGGCGTTACAGTAGGACATACCTACATAGATGGATAAAACTAAAAAGTACATACATACATAACTTCACGCCAGTTCCCTTGCGGGGTAGGCACGAACAACAGAGCGCCATTTAGGCCCATTCTTACACACCTCACTTGCTTCTTTGACATTCATAGCTCTTGTCATGCACGCTCGTCTGTTCTTAAGGCTCCTGACATCACCTTCTGCTAGTACACGATCAATTTGGTCATGGAAGGTGTGTCGTGGCCTTCCACGACTTCTGCATCCATCCACTTTTGCATTGTTTAGTCATTCTTTCATCATGCATTCTTTCCACATGCCCGAACCACCGGAGCATTCCTTTCCTTACCTTCACCCCGACACTCTCTTTCTTACTTCGGTATTACGAACGCGGTCCGCGAGCGTCACTCCGCAGATTTTGCGCAGTGCTCGCATCTCAACCGCGTTTACTCTACTTTCATGCTCTCTCTTCCATACCCAACTCTCGCTTCCATAAGTAACTAAAAAGTAGACTAAACTAAAAAACAGTAAGTGTGTTAACCGTGCGTGGGGTGTGGATGGTGGTTGTGGTGGTAATGCGCGGTGGGCGGCAGGTAGGGGGGCGCCGGGGGTGAGCGCGCGGGGCTGCCCTCCGCGCCGCCCGCGGTCCCTCCCGCCCCGGTCGCCTCGCCGCTGTACGCATAGCTCTCCCCACCGGCGCCACCGCTCTGCACGAAGAATACAAACATAAATTTGTATCAGGTTTCCCATAAATATTACAATAAATTCTGAAACAATGTACATAGATGAGAAAGAGCGAGCGTTAAATTACCTTGCAATCATAATAATATATCGTCTTACTTCCCTTACCTCCTATTGCCATTGAACTGTCTATTGCATACAAATGGCATGCATATCTTTGTTTCAGTTTTAAGTGCCACAACATCACAACTTTTCAGTTCATTGGGACTGCTGCATTCAGCACCTTGGCCATCAGCGTCAAAATGGCGCCAATCAGAGAGGCACAAAACGCAATGAGTGCAGCCTGTACAGTGCTAAACAACAGAGTTCAGTATTTCCCTTTCAAAATTGAACAATATAAATAGCTTTAATTACAAAATAATCAATAATCTATTTGACTCATTAGGATAGACTTTGGATACTTTTTTAAACTTATAGAACGTCACAGCCGTACAGATTTTGTACGAACATACCTACATATTATGATGTTATAAGTAAGCATAACTAAACTGAATATAATGGCGCATTAATAGCTGATTGAAAAGTAATTAAAATTATTTCTACCAAATTTAAAAGTTCTTTTATACGTAAAAATATTATTATTTATTATAAATATTACATAAATTTGAGCTAGATATTCATTAACGACAAAAAAATACTGCGTGGTAGAAGGCCACAGAAAAAAAAATACGAAAAAACTTCATGTGACATATTAAATGAGTACATCAGATTTAGATATTGATTTACCGCTTGATTTCATTTTAGAAGTAGTTATTGAACTAATCAGTCTTTATTTACTTTCCTTATACTCAAAATGAAAAGCAGAGTGTTAACCTCGGGTGAAAGGCCTATTTAGGCAGTCGAACTATTAGCGCCCTCGCTACACTCGTGCGCCAAACCATCTCATCCCTAAATAGGTGACTTTCACCTCTCGTGTCTATGTATCTAGGTATTTTTGTCTGACACAAGCTTACCATCATTTGATTCATCGGCTCTCTATATAACAACGTGTATTGGCTCAGATTCTAAATTTATTTTATTCAATAGAAGGAATATACGTACTGGGCGCAATGTGGTCCAAGTGGTGTGTGGGGGCGTGTTGGTGGGCCGATGGGGCGAGTAGTCGGGCGCGTAGTGCGGCTGGTAGGGGGGCGCGCCCCCGCCGCCCGCCACGCCCGTCTCGCCCGGCGACCGCGCGCCCACGCCTGCAGCACCGCCAGCGCCTGACATCACATAACAACCTAATCATTGATAGATGTATAGACAAGGCTTTCTTGCTCGCGCCAAGATAAAAGAAGTCACTATAATAGTGTTTGCCACAAAAATATACGGCTTTATTGCTCACAGCGATATTTAAAACTATGATACGCCCGGGACTTCGCCCATGCTTGACTTAAAATTCTCACAGGATTCCCGGGACACAAAGAGAATGTAAGCTATCAGTTTAGCGAAAACTGTGTGGGAATAAACAAATTTTTATGCACCTGAATAACTACAAACCGCTCCCGAAAAAATAAAAAAAACATAGATTTTATTGCATATGGATCGGTGAAATAATCGCATTGGAATTTGAGTTTTTTTTTATCTGCCCATTTGACATAATTCCCAGAAAAATTCCCGCGGGATTACCAGGATAAAAAATAGCGCAGATTTTAAGTCTAAGAATTTGCTGTCGATCAACAAAAACCGCATCAAAACTGACCCAGTCGTTTTTACGTGTATCCCGAATAACAGATAAACAGACAAGAAAAAAAAATGCAGTGTTTTTATCGTTTATATAGTCTATTCCAGATACTTTTGTTTCTTTTAATAGCTTTAATGTACAGACCCGGCATGTTTAGAATTTTATAATACTATAGATATACATATTGAGGGGTTATAGCTCATCGAAGTCACCCAGTGAACCTGCCTTGTCTTGAATGCAGTTTTTTCATCGCATTTACCTTGTGGGGCGTGATGCTGCTGGTGGATAGGCGGCGGCGGCGCCTGGGCCTGGTACACGTCACGGTGGCGCAGGTGGTAATCGTACGTCTCCTCGGGGGCGGGCTCGCCGCCGCTGCTCCCCAGCGAGCGGCTGAGCAACCACCAGACAAACACATTATTATATCACCCGTAATATATTGTGGCGAGTGATGGTGGAACAAAGTAATTGGTTTAAGAACTTTTGGAAAAAGGTAGAAAATTCTAGAAAGAAAAAACAAGGATAGATACATGTTAGAAAGGGATAGACGATAACCAAAAGTTCTAGAATTGAAATTTCGGGACGGAAAAGACAGAGATAGATAGATGTTAGAAAGAGATAGATTATACACGAAAATTCTAGGTTAGAAGGTTCGGGAAGGAAAAGACAGAGATAGATTGATGTATAGCAAATAAAAGAATAACGGAAAGAAGATCGAAATTATGGGTTCTAGAAGATTCTTCCGGGTATATATAAAATAAGCAGCGTAAGGCGCGCCTACCGGGCAGTTTAGAGTTAAGTTCATGACAGCGAAGCGACAAATGCGATACGGAAGAATTGGAAGAGTAAGTTGTAATAGATGACAGTGAGGAGTTAAATGGTGAATTTAGTGACAAGTTGAGTGGACAGTTAGGTGAAGGAGGACTGTGGAGTAGTTCGAGAGACGAACCAAAAGCGAGCTACACGCGGTAATATCGGAGGTGAGCACTGCAGTAGCAGGTGGTCTGCGCAATATCGGCGACGATATTGCGAGTGAAACAACTTATCGACGGGACAGTGCATCGTTAGTCGTGCGCAAAGAGTACATTGAATATATAAAGATAGTCTTCAGTCGCGAAAATGGTGCCACTAGCACTATCTAGCGTATACAACTAGCGCTAGCTCCTATATAAACGTACCTATATATATGTGTGTGTGTGTGTGTGTGTGTGTGTGTGTGTGTGTGTGTGTGTGTGTGTGTGCGTGCGTGCGTGCGTGCGTGCGTGCGTGCGTGCGTGCGTGCGTGCGTGCGTGCGTGCGTGCGTGCGTGCGTGCGTGTGTGCGCGTGTGTTCGTGTGTGGATGTGCACATGTAGCGGGTTTGTATATATATACACAATCTTATTCATAGAGAGAGTACGTTTGAACGCTTTATGGTTCTTAAAGAAGCGTTCAAACTTACTCTGTCTATGAATAAAACCGATATTCTATATATTGTATGCTTAGGTATGGAGGTTTCTTCCACCACTCCAACTGTATTTTAAATAAAATTTCATATTATTTAAAAATTGCATATAAGTTTCATTAATACATTTCACTGCACATCAACATTTGTGTTGATATAAAAATCCAATAGTGGGCTTGGTCTTTGGCTTTGGATTCACAGGTCACATAATATAAATCAGTAACTTCGATATCGAGAAGCAGTTTTCCTTAACAGATTCGTCAGAGTCCAAAACTACATGTGGATTGTTAATAATAATCCACTTAATAAAACAAACAGAAAACTATCTCAGAAGCTAAATAAGTTGAAAATATGACGAATATGTATGTTTATTTAGAATTATCAAATATTATTTTGTATATTTGATTGAATAAAAATGGTTTTCATATGACTTTTTTGACAACGTCATTGATAACAAAATAATGCTAAGCAACGAGTTTCAGTCTATTGCAGGTACAATGAGTTTATTATCGAACATATAAATACTGCGTAATGTAGAACCCATTTCAGTATCGAATAATCGATAAATAAATCGAGTCAGGAATTTGTAAATTTTAAGGATAATAATAAAAAAAGTTGCAGTAAAACCCTTCTGAGTGAAAACGACTTTTCTGATCAGAGTTCTAAGGAAATGAGTTCCAAGTATCTTTTTTTTCTAGGCAAAGGTATCTTATGACTGACAACAGATAGACGGAATCTCGGACTCCCACACTAAAGTCATCTAAAGGAAGGCGATTTTGGAATCTGAAGCTATATTAAGTTACCATCGCAACGACGAGGTTCCCCTACTTGGGAGACTTCTGCAAAACGGCTGATTAAAAAGAAAAGAGGGATATAGCTCATTCACTCTATAGAACTGTACTACTCCTTTAGCTCAGTAGAGACACGTAATAGACATTGAGCCGACAATTCTCACTCTAGCCCATTCAAGAGCCTATAGAGCTAAAGCAAGTCGTGTTGTGAGACGTACGACAAAATTCTAGATCATAATATCACTTGCGTAAACAAAATATTTTTGATCTATTTTGAAAGAATTAAAGATATAATATTTATTAACGTTTTTTTTATCAATAAAAACAATGTCATCATATACAAATATATGCTTAAGTATATTAAGCGCGCCACTCTCCTTTGTCCTGAACAGTGTCTAATCTTCTGAGTTGTGGGCTTGAATTCGGTTAGGTCACCTACTCTTATCTTTCTACTGATACTTACGACAACCAACCGGTTGCCGATCGACTGGTCGCCTCAAGTATGCTTTCTTCACATTTCAACCATCCTCCATGCGTTCTACGTGACTGAGTCAGCGGAGATAGTGAACCTTTATCTCCCCAATTACTTTAGGCTCAGCCACGAGGTTTTCTATGTCGGAGTTGGTTCGGACCCTCCAGCTACTATCTCCACTTTTTGTTGGACCCAAAAATTAAACTTGCCAATAACTTATTTTTTTTAATTATGTTTTTAGATTTTATTACGTTCTTAGATTTTCTAGGCTGTAATTAAAACTACACAATAATTCAAAAAAGTTGCACAGCTTTTTAATGTTAAAATTGGTAAGAATATTTGTGCATTATGATTTGATGTTGTTGTTTAAAATTTCCATTATATGTCTTAACAAATAGATTATTTTATTAATACATCTTAGTGCATAAAATATAGTGCATTAATATGTAATAACGGGATAATAGTTTGAATTGGCAACATTTTTGTTACCCATGCAGAACCAGGCCATGTGTATACTACATAAGTTAACGCACATATCGTTGTAAAGAATGCTTCGCATCATTTAACGATTTTATTTAGGTAGGGTTTGTCTAGACATCAATCGTCAAGGTATCGATTAACTTAATTTAATAAGATCATAATAAGCCATCCCTAACTACATTGATAAATATTGACACTGACGTTATTTGGCACTTATTTTTCCAAAAACCCCTTTTACTTTGGTTAGTTAAAAAAGAGTCTTAATTAAATATATTCAAAAATATATTAAATATTTAATAAAAAATATTTATTTATTATAAATATTTATGTATTTATAAATATTTACTTATATATTAATAACTTAGAAAACAAATATATGAGAAGCAAAAACTATGGATGCTAACAGTGCTATCTGTCATGTAGATTTGTAATCATTCTATGTATAACCTGAGTAAATTAAAAGGACCGAAAGATCTGAGTAGTAACAGGAAATTGAAAACATTCATAAATCTATAGGTTAATAGGGATTTAAAAAAAAAATCCGACTCATTTGTTCTAAGCTTAAAGCGCATGGTCGTGCGTATAGGGGCAACCTTACGGTAAGGTATTACGTGCGGCTGTGTAAGTCAATAAAAGCGTTACTAAAAATAACTGGTGTTTCCTTCCAACCCCAAATGCGTACCCCGCTCGCACGTAACAATATTTTAGTACATTCTGCGATTAATGACTGTGATACACAAAGATCCACAATTAGAAAAGGGTTCCATTTTTGACAGAATGATTCTGAAAAATGTAATTATCACGTGGCTATGAAATACGTCATGCATTTGAAGGTACTTTTTAAATTAAACGATCATTAACTCTGTGTCAGAGTGAAGTAAGCATTGTTCCAGAATAAGGGCGTAATAATGAACAGGAATCGGTGTCATACTTGGCGAGGGTGTTCGTGCACACGATGTACTCGACGTCGTCGTTGTAGGGGTTCAGGAAGGCGAAGGCGGACGTCCGTAACCATATCCAATCCCTGCTTTTGCTACGAAACCGGTACATCAGTGAGATTATCTGTCCTTTTAATTTCAATACTGCAACAAATCATTTGTGCTATATTATTGTTAGCCCTGCAACTTAAAACAATTGTGAGTGTATACGAGATTCCAAAAGTGTATCAATCACATTTTCATGCATTTTACTTTTTAGAACAAATATATTCTGATATATAGCCAGAGTTTATTTCTTTCGATATCTATATTTCGAAGTAGCTATTTATTACCAAATATACAAATGACTTTTACAAATAATTTGCAAGACACTATTCTTTTACTTTTGCCTTGATTTTCGAACAAGTTGGATACTTGTTAGATGTTGATCAGATTTTGTGCACTGTAGTATATTTCAGATAATAGCAGACTGCAGTCAAATTGAAAGCAATATAGATTGTGTAATTGCATTTATTATGGAGGTCCGTCCTGGACATGAATGCACCCATGCCTGACAATAAGCCTTGGGCGCGATATCTTTTAACCAAGTTTTCTAACATCACTATCATAATTTATAACAATAATTTGAGCCATAATTTATCTCCAGAAAGTCATCTGGTATAAAGCGCTACCAGTAATTAAAAGACTAACGATAGCACTAGTCGATTTGTAATATTGATGTATGGTAGTTTCTTGAATATTACAAAAAAGGTTTGCTCTGAAAATCAGTGTTGTGTGAGATGAAATTCCGGCTAAAATGTGATGTATGTACAGTTGTGGTCATATAATTAAGAACGATTTTAACTTCTAGAAGTTTTTTTATTTAAATCTTGTCATACACAGAGATATGTACCTTCTGAGAAGCAACTAGTTATGTTATAAAATCGCTATCTATTTTTTTTCACATTTTATTTATTTTACCAAAGTAACACATTCAAATAGTACTGAAGCTGGACAAATAATAAAGAACGATTTATTAAACTGCTCGGGAATCGTTTTGTATGACACTCACATTTAAAAAATCACAATAATATGTAGCGCAAGAAATTTAAAAAGCAATTTAATACATTTTTAACTAAAATTAATAGTTAATAGCATATCCACGGCTTTTAATTACTGCTTTACACCGGCGAGGCATTGACTCTATTAATTTTTGACATTTCGCAAGAGAAATAGAGTTCCATTCTTCTAAAAAAACGTCTTACAGCTCTCTTAAATTCCCACACTGTGTATTTGATACCTTTTTCTTTACTTCGAACCACAGGATTCTCTATTGGGTTTAGATCTGGGCTGTTAGCTGGCCAGTTTAAGACAGAAACTGATTGCACTGTAAGAAATTCCTTTACGGTGCGTGCAGTGTGCTTTGGATCATTGTCATGCTGGAATGTCCAAATAACCGGTAGAACGTCTTCAGTATAAGGTAACATTGTTTCTTCCAGTATATTTTTGTATTGGAACTGATCCATGTTACCTTCTATCAACTTTACAGGTCCAACACCATGTCCAGTAAAGCACCCCCAAATTTTCACATTTCCACCACCGTGCTTTAATGTAACTTTCCTTTCGTGTACTTAGGGTCGAATGCGTTATTCGGGGGACGTCGTACATATCGTTTTCCATCAGAACATACCGTTTATTTTCGTCTCGTCTGAAAAAAGTACATTTTTCCACTGTCGCACAGTCCAGTTTTCATACTTTCTCGCAAATGCAAGCCGGGCTTGCCTGTGGCAAAGTTTCAACATGGGTACCTTTCTTGCTATCCTACCGTGTAATTTTTCTTCTACCAAACGTCTTCGAATAGTGCGTGCTGAGATTGCTGAAGGGTTGTTTTCACCAAAATATTCTTTTCTCAGCTCATTGGACCCTTTAAAAGGATTTTGTTTTGCCATACGAACAATGTTTCGGTCATCTCGAGCAGTTGTTTTTCTCTGTTTAGGTACACGTGGAACATTCGAAGTAGTTTGATACGTAGCAAAATGCTTTGCAGCATGGAAAACCATCGTTTTTGAACATTGCAGATGGTCGGCTGTCTTTTTATAAGACCAATTCTTCCGGCGAAGTTTTATTATTACTTCCCTTGTAGATTTATCACAACTTTTATTTTTTCCCATTGTTTTTTCATAAGAAGCATTCACTTTTAATCTTTTACAGCACTAATTGGCGCCAAAATTATACAAACAGTAACAAATCGACTTAGTGTACTCTATTTAAATTTAAATAAAGGTATAAACTATTTAGCGTTCTAAATTACGTGACCAGCCAGTAAATAGGAATACTATGTTTAGAAGTAGTGTAAAAAGTTTGTCTATTTATTTTTAGTTAATCATATCAATGAATATCTGTATCAATGAATACAGCGGTAGTTTTACAATGTCGAGAGAAATAAAAAAATTGCATGCAATTAGTTGTGCGTCTTACTTTGAAAAAAATCTTCACTTTAAATCAGCGTTCTTAATTATATGACCACCACTGTATATGTTCTCTAAAATTGTTTTTATTATGATTTGTATTAGTGTAAGTACAGGTAAATTAGCTTCGAGACGTTTTTGCATTTGTAGTAGTATTTGTATATTTATAGGACTTCTAAACTGGAAATTTAAATTATGTTTAATATTAATATTTATTATTATAATATCGTTTAATATTATTAGTTGCATATTAAGTACCTGCCCATAAAAATAAATAAAAGTATTAGTTTATTTATTTATGTGCTGACAGTACACTACCACAAACGCAAAAACGTCGTTGTTAAAATAAAGTCTATTGTTTTTGTTTCGATAACAAATTCTACCTTGGTCAAAGTTGTCCCTCATGTGTTGTTGGTCTTCGGGATGGTAGAACTCGTAGCACAGCTTTCCGAGTAGGTCCGCCGGCGCGTAGCCCACGACCTGCGTGGCGCGCTGGTCGGCGAACGTGAATCGCCCGTCCACCGAGTGCCGCGACACGAATTCCACGCCGCCGCTGCACAGGCTGTTCTCGGACGCGTTCGGCGTCGACGTCACCTACGATTCAACAAATACAGTTTAACACAACTACACTATTTCCATTTCTTTATTTTCTCGATGAAAGTTCTAATTTGATAGTTGTAGTGTTGTGACCAAATAAGTAATGATATCGATTGCATATATTTATTATGTTTTGAACAAAGACAAATACAACAAAAACATTCAAATATATTTTTTCAAGCTGGGAACACTCGAATGGCCCACCGCCATTTTGTGTTTGTTTTAATCAGTCACTCGCAACAAGACGGTCGTGCTATATAGTCACTACATTTCTGTTCGCTGAGTTTTTTTACATTATCCATACGTTACGTTGTGTATTTTGTGTTCCTCTGTGTTGATTGCTGCCCAGCTGTCAAATATCAAAATGCCTAAAGGATCTGTTCTGAAAAGGTAGGCGAGAGAACTGGTGATCAAGGTTCGTAACTACTTTAAAGCACAATATCAAAATGGTGGCCCGCTATTACCACTGTCGCAAATGCGAGAGCGTGTTGCGGTCGAATTAGGAATTAGTGGACCTACTGTTTCTAAAATTATTACCGAAGCTTACGGTACAAGCGACATGCAGGAAAATAAGCTTCATACGCCGAAAAAACGCCAACCACGTCCTGTGACATCGGTTGACAACTTCGACGCTGACGCTATTCGCCGTCATATATATGACTATTACTTGCCCAAAGAAATTCCAACACTTAAAAAACTTGTTGTTTCTCTACGTGAATGTGGTTTGTTCCATGGCCAAAAATCGTCATTATGCCTGGTTTTGAAAGAAATTGGATTTTCTTATAAAAATCGGACAAACGTAAAATATTGATGGAGCGTCACGACGTTGCTATGACTCGCTGCGAATTTTTGATCGAAGCCAAAAAGATATCACATTGGTCCAATGTTATTTTCACTGACGAGACTTGGTTAAATGCAAACCACACAGTATCTAAGAACTGGACTGACGACACCGCCGCTTCCACTAGTTTAGTGCCAATGGGAAAAGTTGAACGTCTTATCATATGCCATGCAGGGTCTACGAAAGGATTCGTGTCAGATGCTTTACTGGCCTTTAAATCCAAAAAAACAGTGGACTACCACGAAGAAATGAACGCAGAGATTTACGAAGGATGGTTTAAAGAAATGGTGCAATCTCTGGAAGAACCGCCGATAATTATTATGGACAACGCTACATATCACTCCAGACAAATTGATAAAATGCCGACGCAGGCCAATAAAAACAAGAGATAATTGTCTGGCTCCAACGTCATGGCGAAAATGTGGATAATACTTTATTAAAAGTACAATTAGTGAATATTTTAAAATCGAAAAAAAGCCTCCCTAAAAGATATATTATCGACGAAATAGCTGCCGAATGTGGTCATTGGGTTCTTCGACTTCCGCCGTATCATTGCCAGTACAATGCTGTAGAACTAATATGGGCACAAATCAAAGGACACGCCGCTCGAAACAATACCCATCCCCCTTTTACGGCAAACAAGATGTTAGATTTATTAAAAATGCATATGCCGAAGTAACCGCCGAACACTGGGAAAAAATTGTGACAAGACCCCAAAACATTATAGCGCGGATTGGGAAATTCATGTGATATTCGATAATATAGAAGTACAGGAACATATAATAAATGTTGGGGAGAGTCATCGAGTGAGTGACGATTTATCAGATTTTGATTAAAATGAATAAATAAAAAATCAACATAATATAATTGTTGCAGACTCGTTAGTTTCAAACCTATTTTTCTTATAGAATAGCATTTTGAATGTAATTTTTATGTTTTATGTCAAACTGTTTTTTGTCGAGTGAAAATTATTGAAAAGAATACACGTATAAATATCCATTGTTGTGTTTATTAAGTTTATTTATCTGAAATTACACAAAAGGCAGGATATTTCTTTATAAAATAATTATATCTCTCTACAACGACCACAACAGAATGGCGACCGTGAGTATTTTAAAGAAACAAAGAACCATAAGTCGCAGGCTATTTTCTTTGAGTTACAATAGTTGTTTAGAAAAACTTAGCAAAGGAGAAATACATGAGGTTCGTGTAATTCTCACTATTTTAGAAGATAAAGCTAAGCAAATGTTTGATATAGAGGAAAATTTAAAAAATGCAGTTTTCAGTTTAGACCTCTCGGAGGAAGAAACATTGAAAGAGTTAGATTTAGAAAGCTTCTTTCAAAGAGAAATCGAATACATTTTCTTGAAGGCGCATTGTGAAAAGCTCTTATGCTTAAAGTCACTTGAGGTTCGTGAACTTGCGAACGCTAGTTCACCATCAAATTATAAAAGTTTAGATGAAACCCAGACCAACGGGAATGACAAGGAATATGAAAATTCCTTAAAGGAATGTCTACATGAGGATATCATTATCATCATATCATCATATATCATTGAACAGGTAGGTGATGATGGTCATTTCTTAGCTCAACATCCCGTCATTAAATAACCGAGCCTAACGACAAGAGTGAGACCAGCTTTTGATGCTTCGACAAGAGAGGAAAATGCCAGATGTCTTAATTCTAATTTGGTACCTGGCATCAATTTATTGGAAATGATACCCAAACTTTTATATGACAGTTACAGTGTTACAGCCAACATTAGAAGAGGATTTTTGCAGACAAGTTTGGCAGATTTAGATCGGAAATATCTTAAATTTTTATGGAGGACGAATGAAGATCGACGTGAGTTAATTGCTTATCGTTACAGCAGAGTTGCGCTTGGAGTACTTTGCAGCCCATTTTTGCTAAATGCTACCATACAAAGTCATCTCGAAAACCGCGATTGCTGTTTTTGGACTGATTCCTATTCCCCTGGCTCGCCGTGGTGGGGAGGGTGGTGCGAATGGTTGGTTCGCATATTAAAGGAAATTTTGCGAAGATTGCTTGAAAAACTTAGAGGTGGCCTCAAGATGCGTTTTGGTAACGAGTGTCTCTTGTTACTTGTTTTGAAAGAAAAGGATAATTTACACAGGCCAATAATCGGAGTTTTGTTAATTATGACGCCTGAGAAGCGTTCACTTTGGCCACTAGGACTAGTCCAAGGACTTATAGAGGCAAAGACGATGTATGCATGTAGTTGTTGTTGAAGGCACAAGACGAAGAATACAAATATTCGGTTAAATGTTTGTATACGTTAGAAGTTATTTAGTTGTAATACTAGGTTACTTACTACTTTGTTTATTTTTAAAGGGAATTTAATTATTATTTAAGGGGCAAGTTTAAACTTATCTTTGATTCGGTACCTATATTTTCTTTATGTTTGCAATCGAAACTGCTCAAAATTTTCAACGAATATTGTAATGTTATTAAAGCCTTTACCTTTTGCCGTGTGGAGGATGTTTTTCTTTTTTTTTTTTTTTTTTATTTTTTTTTTATTGCAAGAGTTCAGCAGACAGGCAGACGGCCCACTAGATGGAAAGCGGTTACCATCGCCTATGGACATTTGCAACAACAAAGGTGCTACAAATGCGCTGCTGCTCTCTTAAAGGAGACTGGAACCTGGTCACTAATGTTACAGACTCGTTAGTTTCAAACCTATTTTTCTTATAGAATAGCATTTTGAATGTGATTTTTATTTTTTATGTCAAACTGTTTTTTTGTCGAATGAAAATTATTGAGAGATACACACGTTTATTTATCCATTGTTGTGTTTATTAAGTTTATATGCTTGAAATAACACAAAAAGCAAGATATTTCTATTAAAAATAATTATATCTCTCGTTCAACGACCACAACAATAATTACATCTAGTAATGAAATGTAATATTACTTAATAAATTTGTACAAAATTATCCGGCAATAGTTTAGTTTTTTACACTTGTAAAAATATATCGGGTCTGTTATCGTGTTACGTTTATCGATAGCTCAATCCCTATCAGTTTCTCCGACTCTGCTATGACCTTGTACGTGCGGAAGCGTCATATTTTTATTAAATAATGTATACATAATATAAAAAAGACGCTCGTTCAAGTTTCCACAGGATCTGTCATCGAGAAAATAAAGAAATGGAAATAGTATAATTATATATCATTCTTATATGTTATGTGTAATATTTATATATCCTATTTATATATGTATGTATTTAATGTGCACACCACCGTCATACACTGTGATTTTGTATTATATAATCCATAGCCCGGGTTGTATCAAAGAGATCACTTTAAAGCGATAAAACCGCCCATTGTTCCTGCCTTTACTGTTTAATGTGACTACTGTAAATTGTTGATTTAATGTGTATCTGGTGAATAATAAATTGTCTTCTATTATAATTCCTTCCGATGTGTACGAATCTTGTAAGCAGAACAGATCTAAGAATGCATAGCAGGCAACACTTTTCCGCTTACTAAAAAAGTTCAATATAGATTATTTGCATGTCTAAAACCGGTCTGCATCTTTCTTCGTCAACGAAACCTGCCGATCGGAATTATAAGTTATGTAAAACTGTACCAAGGTAGGAAACGTAGGAGTAAACTCTATAAGTGGCAAACAAACATTTTGTTTTGTTTTATTATTTGATGTTAAGAATATATTATAACAATATTTTAATATTGTCCAAACACTTTTTTTATTTACCTGCAATCGGCCAATGGCGACGAGGCAACAATGCGACGCGTGAAGCTCGTCTTCCACAGGACGGTCCATCTGCATACCTGGAAACAAGTCTGATGTCCCAAAATAGATAAAATGACGTTTTCGAAAAAGGAAACGATCATTTAACTAATTCAAGTAATTATTGTCTTTACCTGCTTATAAAACTTACATTTCTCGTATCTCTAATTTGTGGAAAAATGGCTTGTCTATAATTTGTATCCCCTATTTTACCCCTTAAAATTGTTATTTTAAGGTCAAAGCGAATATTTCCACAGGATACAATATATCTCCTAGCCAAATTTTATTAATCTCCATTTAGCTAAATGAGTTGCGGGAATAGTAACAAACAAATAAATAAATAGATGTAAATATACAACATGTATGTGTCTCAATTTACATATCTGCAATATAAAAAAAAATACAGTGGAAATTTATTTTTACTTAATTTTAGTGATGAGTAATAATAAATTTTCAAATTTAAACCAATTTTCATCGTAAATGTATTTGCAGTTCTTATAGGATTAATTATTTCACAATTTTCCACTTCATATTTTTAAAGTGCGAAGGTGGAGAGTATTTTTATGAAGTATATCTCCAAATATTGACTTAAATAAAAAGGCATTATAGAACATCAAGATTGGTCAGATGTTGAAAAATTGTACGCATTGTAATTTTTTCAATTTCAATGTTCATTTGCGTGGCCTTAAACTACTTCGCAATTATACAACAGCATTCTATTGCAGCATATATAATATACCTTCCGGTCAAATATCAACCTATGGAAACATTGTGATTTTATATTGAAGATAGAAGTTTTTCTCTGAAGTATTTAAACCTTCATACATGCTCCATGGACCGTCCGTAATTTTTAGCTTTTTGTGCGAGTTCGCTTACATCATCACAAAGTATTGGTCATGTCTCGCAAAATGCCTTCGGAACCAAAACAAACATGACCCAACACACTAAGGGCTGATTTTTCAATCATCACATAGAAGTTATCCCTCAAATAAATTATAAGCGGACTAAATTTAAAAGTGAAAGAAACAATTCAACTGTTTTACTTGCGCAACTCTAATGTTTAATTTGTTCATATTTTATTTTATCCTATGCATAACTTTTATCTGGTGTTGGGAAGGAAATCTACAAACAAACTACTGGCAAGTCATACAAATATTGTTTCGAGAAGGGTTTACAACCCACAGGCACGTTTAACATTACATCAATCGAGTTAACAAGGGTCAATATTCTATGAGCAATGTGAATGCATGATACGGTTTACCTGTTGGTGGCCAGTTTTTGATGTAGCCGGTGCAGTGGACGACGGCGTAGTTGTGTCCATCGTGTGAGGGACCAAGCGAGTTGCGCGCGCGCAACCGGCCCAGGTGCGCGCCGTCCCCCGCGCCGCCCGCACCCCCGCCCCCGCCCACTCGCATTCTGCAGATGAAGCCGCGCCGCGACCCCATCACCTGCCGCATTGACGCTGCAACATCATGGCATCCATCACTGATAATAACAGCAGTAGCATTCAACTGAAGAGATACTCAATCATTCAATTATTTTTTTCAAACTCAGTTCCACCGAAGAAGCTTTTTAAAAATAAAAATATCCTTTATTTTTAAAAGAATAAATAGTTTTACTTAAATTAATTTATTTCATACATTGATAGGTATCCAATTATACATCCTTCCCAGCTTGTACTTCAACAACAGCCCTTCTGTCAACTCTCTTTTCAAAAGTAATATATAAAATTTAAAATTGTATTCTTTTTATTCTAGTCCATCCTTTAGCCACGCTTTATCGCTGTTTTAAGATAAAGAAGCATTATTATATTCCGTATAATCAAAATGTTACTTGGCCGGCCCAGTGCAGCTTCATAAATATTAAGTACTTTTGATGTGGATGACTTACGCCCCCTAAGTGTTTGCGTTTCCTAAAACTACAAACACACTAGACAGCCAAATGGCAGCGGTCAGTGAGATCTAACTATTGTTCGTAGGCGTTAAACACCTCACGTGTCTAACTGACAAGTTCTCAGTGCAATTTCACGCAACTACTATTATATTCAGTTTGTGATATCTTAAACTCAAAGTAATACGTTATAGAGCCTTAAATATATTTAGAGAAATAAACTCACATTGATGTCCTTCTTTTTTTACAGTCCCAGTCTTGAGATCTAGTATGCGACCCGTGTTCTGGGGCTCTTGCGTACTTAGTTGTTCTCGTACCTTTTCCACATCATCCGGATGTACTTGATCGTATAAACACGACGAATACCATTCTCCCTGAAAAGAATATGTAAAACAATAGTTATGTTAATTGACTGTCAAGTCAAAAGAGATTATTTTTACCATATCTATATTTTGTAAGAGAATAGCAAGTTGTGACATAATTCATAAATTATACGAGTCAAATAGCGTATTCATTAACTATGGTATAAACAATTATAAAAAATATTTTTATCATTATATTATAAAAGTAATATAATAGTATGATCCGCTTTATATATAAAAATAATTTCCTAATAAAACATGTTAAAACACTAACAAATACAAATAAAAAATTGCAATAATGCTTACCTGTGAATAATTAAGTACTGGAGCTATACTATCACTGACGTAAATTATACGCCCGGTGTCACAGCTAACAACAAACAGGAAACCATCGGCAGCTTCAAGTATCAAATGCTTGAGCTCTTGGTCCGTTAAAAAAGATGGTTTATATGTACCATCTGTGGAGGTATTACCTGTACCTGACACATCAAGGAAATATTATTAATAAAACATTCTTCTTTTTCTTTCAATACGGCTTTGCGTGTTTTGTAAATCGAGCCAGTGTATATTCATGATGATATCATTCAGTCGTATATTCATGAATATTCGAGTTCCGTTAAAGATTTTTTTTTATTTACACATGATATAAGTTACAAGTGAAGTATACTTCCTACTCTTCATACTGATTAGCAGCGCATCGTCGCAAAGAAAAGACGTAGAAAAATCTCCCCAGGATTATATGTATAATATTTTGAATTCATAACTCCGTTTTGTAACTTTTTTTATCAAATATCCTTAACATGTTATTTTACCGAACATTTCAAGGAGTTGCAGCTGACGGAAAACATTTTAAAAATAAAATTAAGTTTAGAACAACGTCCAAGCACCAGGTGAAAGCCGACAAGCGACTATATCCTATAGGCCCCGTCCCAATTAAATAATAGTTTGACTAACCCCAAACAAAGGACCCCTTGTGACAAGTCGAAAACTCATTTTTCACTAAGCAATTGAAATTTAACACAACAATAATATACAATAGTGATTTTACTTTTTAAACAAAATTTATCCCTAATAATATTATAAATGCGAAAGTAACTCTGTCTGTCTGTCAGTCATGATTTCACGAAGAAACCACTGGACCGATTTGGCTGAAACTCGGTATATATAATTTTTATGCAAATTATGTAAAGGTTATCGCAGAATATAGGATAAATTTTGTTTTCTTTGTGATGTCATTTTCGTCAATTTTGTAGTTTACAGATGATATACGACATTTATCCAGGTTACTACTATTTATCACAAAAATAAAACGAGAACGGGTTGAAATAGGGGATAAAAGTTTGTAGGGTAACCAATCATTTCTCAAGATTATACATATAAAAATTTACCATTAATAAAAAATGCGACACAAATCGGTCTGTCTTAAGCTTTCACAGAAAAACTACTGGAGTACTGTAATTTTGTATACATGTAGTTTTAATACCGAAAATGGACGTAGATACTTTTTATCCCGGGAGATGGGATAGTTGTGATATAAAATGAAGTGAATCTTCCGGGGGCAAATAGCGATAACATGGAAATGTAATACAATGTAACCTGTATTAATGCTTGCTCTTTAAACAAGAGGCACGCACCAACTGGAATAAATCAATTTTTAACTTTCCGCCAAAAGATTCCTGCTAGAATAATAAGAACTAAAAAGAAATGAAGGATATATAAACGTAACAATGTTACTATCTGTAAAAAATGTTTTGTTGATTAATATTTTAGAGGATTTATGAATTACCTCTGAGTGCTTTCATATGTGCTACTGCCATACGTAGTATGGTTAGCTTGTCTGGTTTTCTCGCAAGAGCAGAACATGTTGGAACCATATCAGATAGTTCCGTGATATATGCCGTCATCTTGTTCCTTCTGCGACGCTCAATTTCACAGTGATTTTCGCGGCTGGCAACAAAACGCAGAACTATAAGAAATCCTCATTACATGATTTATGAACAACACAAAAATAATTTGTCTATACATGCTATAATCTAAGGGGTGGGGTAGAGGGGGGCTGGAATCTAGCCACAATGCTGGAACACAACTTAAAGTTGTTATGGGGGCATACACTGGATTAGGGGTGGTAGCTCCGTCCAGATGGGCAAATACTTTACAACCTGGCTGTGGGTCAGTCAATCGCCTCTGTCGGACAGACGGCCCGGCGGCAAGGATTAACCGTTATTACTTTATCCGTTCTTGCACGCATTATTATATATTATAATCAAAAAATAAAATAACTTTACTTTCGTTTAAGAACCCTGTATACCACCTCTTTGAAAGTGTCATAATATACTTATTCATTTAATGTATAGACGCAACAATGTTAAGTGCTGGAAATATTTTTTTTATTTGGCATTTAAATATGCATATTAGTATGATAAATCAGTTAGTACGTACAGCACAATAATGGTTAATACTGTTCAGCAGTTTAAAATTCATTTTTTAGTGCGAAGTATGAAGTGACGTAATTATGTTATGTGCAAAAACACAATATGCTTCACCATTAGCATGCACACAAAATTATATCACACAATAATTATAAATCTATAACACACTAGCGGTCTTATTCATATTGAATTAGAGTAAGTTTGAACGCTTCTTTAAGAGACCTAAAGACGTTCAGATTTTATGTAGATAAATATTTTAAAATGATGACAACTAGCTCTCTGAAATAAAACTATAACAAACCTAATATCAATTTTTTTTAAATCTAACAATATTAAAATTATAATAAAGGTGTAGGCATCAAACAATATCTAACAAAACACATAAGTCACATAGAAATTACTTGATATTTTAATTATGTTTAAGTGATAAATTGTTATAGATAACGGGCAATGCGTTTTTTGGGGGTTTTTTTTAAATTATAACTTTTAAATTACAACTTTTCCCTTTGGACATTCAATATATCACAAGCTTGACTTTACATTATGTAAGTGTACTAACTTTTATAAATATATTTGTAACCGTTCTGAGGTAATCTAACCTATGATTATCAAAGACATGACGATATCAAAAGGATCCCTTTTTAACAAAACGGCTACGGAACCCTAAAAATTAATTTGATAGGTAATTTTGAAGAAAAGTTGGAGAATAATGAACAAAAAAAAAGATAATGTACCATAGGGTTTAAATCGGATCTAACCGAGAATTAAACCTAGGTTGATAATCATTTTAAAACAAAATAAAAATAAGTTGCCGTTTAGACGTAACTTTCTTCCAGTTTTTAGCTCATTTTACAAAAATTTATTCAATAAGATCATTAGTCTATAATCTGAGGTAAATTTAACAACTTATCGTATTAAACATTTTTTAGTAGAAAACCTCGCCTGTCGCGTGATAAGACACGTTTTCAATCATCATATAGTAACTTGACAATGAATGGCGCTTTTATGGAAAAAATGTAGGCCATCCTGTTCAATTTTGCATCGAATAAGCATAAAAGATTTTGCCCTTGAAGAAAATTCTCACGTTAGGTTTAATCAAATTATAATTAATGCCTACCATTTTAAAATTTCGTACCTATGTATGTAAGTAATAAAAAATTGTGCTTATAGGCATATGGAGTGAGTTTTTTTTAAGTTAATATTTTAATAGAGCCGTTTTATCGTAAAAAAACTGCACCCATCTTTTAGTTTTTCATTAAAGGGTTCTGAAAGAATTGTATTCGAAAAAAAATTAATTTAAAGAATTATGCACAAGATAATTGGTTTGAATTAACTAAATGAGAAAAATCGTGAACATTCTTCACTCCTAAAGAACCACGTGTGGGTGACTGAAACGCACTTGGTGACCTTTTGTTTACCTATTGTTGTTTTTGTGCTCTAGCCTGAAATATCAAGTTAAGTTTTTTAAAATTAATGACTACTATAAAGCAGTGTTACAAGTGAATAAATGTGTCACTGTTGTACTTATAGATTAATGTAATAAATGTCTCTTTTTGTACTATATGTTCTCTTTTTAGCATCCAGCAGATTAGGAGCAGGGATAGATTTTTATGGTAATAGACACTTGCAAATCTCGTGACATACAGTATAGAAACCAGATCAGACGATATTGGGATTGCTTAAAGTAGTATGGTGGCTTTTATGGAAATATCCAGTTTAATGGGAAAAAGAAGTTACCTTGCAAACCTCTCTTTGTCTTGAATATTGTCCTCCTCCATCCTTGTGTATTTTCCCCCACTTGCGTCGTCTTCATCGGATCTAATAGTAAAATACATTAGGATACCAAAGTTAAACAGTGGTATGTATGTTCTTAGCACGGACTGAAAATGACAACGCCATTCTGCATGTTAAGAATTATATCTCTGATTAAGATACGCCCGCGACTTCGCCCACGCGTGACTTGAAATTCCCAGGACACAGAGTATCGCAGTATTTAAAAAAATAATGTAAGCCGTCGTTTTAGTGGAAACTGTGACGGAATAAGCTAATTTTTATACATCCGAACAACCTCAAATCGCTTCCGGGAAAATTCTAGGGGTTTACCGGGATAAAAAGTCACACATTTTATTTAATTAAATTTGCTACTGACCAATGAAAAACAGCATTGGAAGTATGATTTTTTTTCAATCTGCCTATTTTAAATCATACCCAGAAAAAATCCCGCTGGATTCCCAAAATAAAAAGTAGCGCAGATTTTAAGTCTAACAATTTGCTGTCGATCAGCGAAAAACGCATCGAAATCTGCCCAGTAGTTTTTACGTGAATCCCGAACAAACAGACAAATAATCTAAAAAATGCATTGTGTTCTCCATCATTTATATAGTCTATTCTAGATATCATCAATTACATAGCTTCTAATTGATACCACACTTTCTTTAAACACATTTGAACTTTCATCATAATTATTAAAAACTAATATTTGGCCCAAACTTCATCCATTCTGCACAATTGGCAAAGATTCAGGCATAGATCAGGCAGTCTCAGAACGCTGATGGCTGGTTTCTATATCTTACTATCGGTTCAAATTTCACATAAGCTTCATAAGTAATGTCAACATTCAACCGATGGTAGGGCAAAAGATATAGGAACCCGCCTTAAGTTGAGCAGCTAACCTATATAGTTATTGGATATTCTTGCAGAGAAATCTTGCAAACAAACTAAAAGTTATCATAAAAGACAGAATTCTACTGGACAGTAGTTCAGAATGTAGGAATTTAATATACACTAATGGTCGCCTAGATGATGGCTTTTTTAAATGTCTGAAGCAAGGAAACAGAAAGATGAATAGTAAATGGTCAACACCCCTTATGAACCTATGCAATACCAGTGAAGCATGACATGGTATTCAATATTTATAACAATAAGAAATATTGAACCATATGGGGCTTTGTGATGAAGCCTAAGATAAGTGGCAAGTCACAAAAAGAAAGCCTCTGCCACAGATAAGCCCCCCAGAAGAGAATATTCTTATTAAAATGAATCATGACTCTAATGTGACAAAAATATATAGATAATGTTTTAATTGCTTAAAAAGCCTATCACATACATTCAATTGTTAAACTGTATAAACTTTTTAGTTGAGTTGTATGCTTGCAACAATTTTATGACAACTTTTTGGTTGCCGATAATGCAGTTGCTATCAACTTTATGCCCAATTGAAAATATATGATGCTATTAGTCATTAGTTTTACAAGTAATTAAATAAAACACCATTGATGTTGTTTTTGTTTGTCGAGGCAACTATCATGTTGATAATATGCAGACTATATATAATATCCACACATTGCCATAGATTTTTGACATACAAATAAACAGTTGCTTTATTATAAGTTTTATTTATGTGTCTACATTTAGAGCTCGTTAAGATAAAAATTCATTTAAGCATGAAGTTTATGATGATATTTACAATCTTAACCGTTTTATCATATAGTACTCACCCAACACTGCCAGCTCGGCGTTTTTGTATATCCTTTGCTGGGTCAGCCCCTATAAATCAAAAACAATTATAACAAAACAATATGTTTAAAGATTTGCTAAATTAACAAAATTAAGTAGAACACCTAGTAGGATTTATAATTATCATCTTTACAAATGCCATATATAAGAAATACATTTATTTAATCATGTTCTTTTTAAACAGCTCAACTACATGAATTTTAGTGTATGTGCTGTGATCAATAATAAATTAAATTAAATTAAATTATCCTTACTTATTAAATTGTATTGTAGCCCTAGCTATATTATTATACCATGTTAATGTTGTTGATATTAAAAATACTTAAAGGTACTACTAGCTACAAGGCCTTTTGAACCACTTTTATCAATATTACTTTTAAGTTATTAAACAAATTGTAGGTCTGATCTAACACCAAATTTTGGAGTTCTTGAGGTAGCTTGAAAAGACTAATTGATATTTTAAATGTAAAAACATAATTCATTCAGAATGAGAGAATAGTGATGTCAACATATAGATAATATTGAATCAATTTGATTTCTAATATGGCCACCAAACTTTTAACTGAAGGATGAAATATTTTATCACTGTCTATGACAGGCTGCCTAGCTGCAGAAAATTGCATTTGTTCTCAGTTCCTGCATGGATAATCATATCTTAACAGAGTTTTTAGTTAACTTTTATTTAAGTGTAAGGGAAAAATTTATCAAGAGTAATAACTTACAAATAGTGTGACATCATCAAAAAAAAATTCAAGTTGGTAAACTTTAAAATACTTTCAAACAAAATTTCTTTAAACAAACTGTTGAGTGTTGAACCGCTTTTGTGATAAGGAAATTTTCATATACTTAAATGCTTTTTTAATTTTATAGCCAAATGGTAAGCATCAAATGTTGATGTTCATCACATTTACAAAACCCATCTATTTAAAAGACTGATAAATATTTGGCATGCTTTCTTTCGCTATAAAGAAACCATACAAAAAATCACTCTTTCAGCACCAATAAAACTTAATTTATTGATAGTTAAGATTTGCCCACAAAAAACCTTCGGCTCCCGCCCTCCACATTTGATGGGTAAAATACATTAGTTATTTTGCCAGTATTTAAAATCTAAAGGTATTTTCAGCAGAGCCAACAGATTTTTTAGTATAAAAAGGTTTGTTTATTGCATGTGAATTTATCACATAATGAAAATAAAAATCAATTTCAAATTGAATCAGAATAACCAATTCACATTATATTATACTATACTCAGCTTTCTGTGCAACAACTTGTACTCATATCAGGGTAATTTACTAACTCAAATTGACTCTAGCTCAGCAAATTGTTAACCAGCAATTTAATAGATAACAGTTGCAATGTCTGTAGATAAATGACTACTGTCCATCAGGTGGGTTGCTCAGCTTGTGTGCTGTTTATTTCAGTAGGAAAAGACACCTAAATAAATTAAGATTATGGCCTATAGCACCTCATGTAATGTCCATGTGGCCCTTATAAAAAAAGGTTGGATATGACTCAAAATATGTAGTGTGTTCCTATTATTTTAATAAGTTTATACTTTTAATTTCAAACCTTTACAATAAATTTATTATTAGTAATTTTATTTTGTATCAAAATTTTAATCTCTTTATCTTATACAAGTCCTTTGAAATACAAAGACCAACATTTAGAATGTACAACCCCTACAACATATTAGATCTGTTCTAACATTATTCAAAATTGTCAGCTAACTATTAGACAGTATTGATACAGTTTTGCAAATGGAAACATTGTACAATTTGTACACTTTCAAAGATACCTTGCTTAATTGTTGTTAACGATAGGCCCCGTTTGAAGGGTTTTGCTCAGCCAAACCATGTTGAGTTGTTGTATGTTGTTTATTAAGGTCGTATGAAGACCTGAGACTCACAACTTGCAGTGCACAAGTGCCGCATGTGATGGTGATGCTAATATGTCTATTTTAGTATATTGTATGTTGCATATTTATATGTAAAATATGCTGTACGAGCAGTATTGGCTCATACAAACATTGTAATGTACATTTATATGACAGCTTAAACAAATATTAAATCATATTAGAATAAACCTAATACAATACTACTTCTAATGTCTTTATATCTATATTAATGCATTGAAAATATAAACAATTCAGTTTTTGATTTTATTTAAAGGTTTCTAGCTCTTGCTCTGAAATATAAAATGGATTTACAAGACTATAAGGGAAGAGATCAATAAGCTATAACATATCCTGGTTTAATAATTATGATTTTATAATACAGGAGTAATAAAACAATTTAGTGCTTGCTTCTCGAAAAAACACAGCTTAATTTATAGGAGTTTAGAAAGTTGAGATATGTATTCAATGGTGATGTAAAATCTTGCAATAAAACATCAAGGACAAATAAAAACCTAACTGTTTTAATTTGCCTGTACTATGTACCAAAAACAAATGTCCTATTTCTATGAAATTTCTGATGTGAACAGTGACTAAAATTGATATATATTTAAATTATGATAACATTTAACACCGCAATAAATATATTACATATTCTTCACAGAGTTTACTTATCAGAAAATAATCGTTTTATACATTCTTTTTCATACAAATGAAAATTCAGTTGATTCAAATTGTTACGACGTGTATTACATATATTTCATGGTTAGTTTTGATTTGATTTCTAAATTGCTAACAACGCATCACGCGGAGTGATGTCAAGTTGAATATAGGTCGCTATTATATTAGTTGTAGTAATCAAAATTTAACTTAAAGATTACATTGTACATTATATATCAAATTTAAATATTATTACATTGTGTGTGGATAAATAAGAGTTATAAGTAGTAGAATACTGATAATAAATGGTAAAAATATCACCAACCGGGGATAGTGGAAGCCACGGCAGACATCGGTCAACAAACTCATTAGTCCACAATAAACTACCACTAATTATTACAATAATACGGACTTAATAACAAACGTCGAACAATTTTATTTATTAGAGCGTGTTTACAGCTCTTCAACACAACACAAACGCCATTTTCCATTTACAACAATTATTTATTTAGGTTTATGGCTTGGCAGCTAGGCCTTTAGGCCAGATCTTAGTTTACAATGGCTACGTTCCACTAGGGACTCACATCGACCATGTTCACGACCGCGATTTTACCCGTTCCACTTGCTTGCCAGCATTACAACCGTAAACCCAAGTGGAACGGCTATTCGACCAACCTCTTGACATAGGTCGTTGTGATCGTTGTGATCGAAAATGATGACGTCATTAGTGACGTTTTCTCCACGACCACAACGATCGCGGTCGCCTTGTGCAACGGCTAATTGAGCATTTTGGGCGTTGTGAGCTACTAATGGAACGCCCTGAGTATAGTTTCTTTATTTTCTTAAGCCTATGTTTAGAACAGCTGAACTATAGGTAATCAGCCAGTGCCATTCAACGGAGTTCTTGTGACAACTCAAAAGGCCACATTTGACTATACAGTTCACATTTCTCACAAAACAAATAATTACTACTCAAAAACTATCAATATCCTACAACTATTGTTCATTTTAAAGTAATTTTACAGATTTTTAGAAAATAAAACTGCACAGCACAACATCTCCTTTCAGTTCCCGCCAAAAACTCCCATTTACAACAAATTGTTTTAAGTTTAAGGCTTGGCAACTAGGCCTTTAAGCCAGGCGCCGTTGTATTGTAGGCTACAATCGACGTTAGTCAACGGAGTTCTTATGAAAACTCGAATGGCCACATTTGGCTATATAGTTCACATTTCTCACAAAAACACATAATTACTACTCAAAAACTATCAATATCCTACAACTATTGTTCATTTTAGAGTAATTTTACACATTTTTAGAAAATAAAACTGCACAGCACAACGTCCCCTTTCAATTCCCGGCAAAAACTGTCATTTACAACAAATCAAACCTGAAACCACAGATTAGTGCATACTGCAACCAAAGTGCTCAGATGAAAAACTTAATAAAATTGAACATTGTTTTACTGTCAAAAATATTCGTACATATATATTGGTTGGCTACGTTCCACGGTTCCACAAGGGACTCACAACGACCACGTTCACAATAGCGATTTTTCCCGTTCCACAATGCTTGCGGACGTTAAAATCATAAACTCTAGTGGAACGGTTATTCGACCTACCTCTTGACATGGGTCGTTGTGAGCGTTGTGTGATCGAAAATGATGACGTCACTAGTGACGTTTTCTCCACGATCATAACGACCACGGTCGTCTTTGTTAGGCATTAGAACCTCTTTTGTATTGTTTATATTTACTTCTAATATTGTTACTGACATGACGTTCCAGCAATAAAGAAACTAAGTCAAGAGCACGATGTGTTTAAATGGCTTATCCCAATAATTAATCAAGTTTTCATAGTCTTGGGGAACGGCTGACGGAGCATTTCACGCGTTGCGCGATACTAAATGGAACGCGCTGATTGTAAATCTATATGCCGTGGTAACAAATTATAATGTGTTTCCGCCTTTATCTTTGGTAAACGGCTTCACATTGAGTCAACGAATAGTGTTTGCCGCCTGTCCTTCTTTAGCTTAATGTGTACGCGGCATTGGAAATGCCACTCCAAGGCTGGGTAAAAACTTGAGGAAGTGATGACTGAATGGCTTAAAGTCTTTGTTACCAGGCCATAAAATCTATTAAAAAAGCTAACATTGTAAATTTATTGGTGGGAACTTTGTTGTACTTTGAAATTTAATAAAATAACGTAGATTACAGGTATTTAGTCAGTATTTAAAATCAAAGGGTATTTGCAGCGAGGCGACGGATTTTTTAGCATGAATCAGGGAGGTTATGGAGCTCCTTAACCATAACCGAAATGATCGGATATCCGAAATAAAATTCTATCCGTAACTCTAACCGAATCTAATACAAAAGTTATGACTGGTTTTTGTATGTGTTGTTAACGAAGTAAGTTAAGATTTATTTTGAATTCATAATAATTCTTATAAAAATATTGAATAATATAATAAAAAAAAGAAAAATGTTCTTTGTCTATATAATAATAAAGAACATTTTAATTTAACAAAATCATTTTTTTTTGCAGTCTATACGCTTAAACATGAGTACCTATAATAATTACTTATTTTACTAATTGGACTATCAAATGATATTTTAAAAATAAAGCCCAGACAATCTATTTGTATTTTACTTTTACAATTCCTTCAAAATCTAATATCCGTAACTATTCGAAAGTAACGGATAATCCGAAATAATTTCATATCCGTAACCGTATCTAAAACGAATATAATATTATCATATATCCGTATCCATATCCAGATCTGAAATTTCATATCCATAATAGGGATATTACCAGGGATGGTATGAATATAGTACATGAATTCCGAAGATTCCCGTAAAAACCCGGGATAAGAAATGTTACTAAAGGCATAAATAACTAAATCTGTATTAGAAAGAGAGAAAGAAAAAGATTCATTTGGAACGACAACACAAATGAGAATACATTACACTAGCATAAATAAATGTACAATGTAAAATGCAGTAAAAAAAAAACGAAGCAAGTGTAGATAGTTAGATACCTCTAAATTGGTCCTAACTTAGCATGTTGCCGATTGGGTTAACCAGCTCTGATCTTCCGCTAGGGCCATACACAGTCACAGAAGCAAATAAAATAGAAAGTGAAAAGAAAGTATTAAAAAAGATGAAAAAAAAGGAGTATCACAACAATTGTAAAAAGATTAAATACATATTATTTATATAGTTTGAAATAGTTATATAAGTATGAAAGAGCTTTAAGCTTAATAAGTCCAAAAAATAGGCAGGCGAGATGCTACTATATTAGACTAAAAAGATGTCTAATAAATACAAAAATTGTCATATCAAACAAGTCCTTATATCACGTGGTTTTGAAGTTAAGAAATCCCGGGAAATACAAAAGTCCTGAATTATTGTTTTAGTGTCTATTGGATCCAAATCAGCTAACTTTTATGTCTAATACCGACTTTAAACCACACCTAGGATATTCCCGCGACACAAAGTATCGCAGCATTTAAAAAAGAAGTAAGTGATTGTATTAGTGAAAACTGTATCTGAATAAGGTAATTATTATGTACTCGCACAACTTCAAACCGCTCCTGGAAAAATTTCCGCGGGAATCCGGGGAAAAAAAGTAGCGAAGAAGTCTAAGAATCACGACTTTATGGGATGTTATAGGATTGACGTAAAAACTACCGGACCGATTTCGATGCGGATTTCACTGATCGACAGCATATTCTTAGACTTAAAATCTGCGCTACTTTTTATTCTCGGAATCTCTCGGGATTTTTATCTGGGAATGATTCAAAATTACCAGATTTAAAAAAAATGGTATTCCAAAACTATTTTTTCACCGATCGATAGCAAATTTTATATAATAAAATGTGTGATACTTTTTATACCGGGAATCCCGCGGGAAATTTCCCGGGAGCGATTTGAAATTATTCGGGAGCATAAAAATTGGCTTTTTCCGATACACTTTTCACTAAAATGATAACTTACTTTCTATTTAAATACTGTGATACTTTGTATCCCGGGAATCACGTAGGAATTTCAAGTCAAGCGTGAACGAAGTCGCGAGCATATCCTACTTATTATAATAAGTGTGGACAGAGCCCCTTTACTTACCTATAGTTATGGTGAACTGAAAAACATCAATAATACTCGAAAACCGGCCATTAGGATATTCATAGTCCCTATTAATCCCTATTAATATTATAAATGCGAAAGTAACTCTGTCTGTCTGTCTGTCTGTCTGTTCCGTTTTCACGCAAAAACTACTGGACCGATTTGGCTGAAACTCAGTATATATATATTTTCGATGCCGAGAATGAACATAGGATACTTTTTATCCCGGAAAATGGGATAGTTTCCGGGATAAAAATATATTTGTTTGTTATGCTTTTACGGAAAAACTAATGGGCCGATTTGGCTGAAATTCGGTACGTATGTGAATTAAATACCGAGGGTGGACATGGGATACTTTTCATTTTGGCCTTTTCGGTCATTTTGGCCATTTAGGCCATTTTATTTATTTTGGTGAATTTGGAAATTTTGGTCATTTTGGCCATTTTAGTCATTTTGGTCATTTTAGCCATTTCGGTTATTTTGGGCATTTTGGTCATTTTGGCCATGTCGGTCATTTGGCCTTTTTGGTTATTTCAGTCATTTTGGCCTTTTTGTTCATTTTGGTAATTTTAGTCATTTTGGCCATTTTGGTCATTTTGGCTATTTCGGTCAATTAGCCTTTTTGGTCATTTCAGTCATTTTCGCCATGTTGGTCATTTTGGCCTTTTTGGTCATTTTGGTAATTTTAGTCATTTTGGCCTTTTTGGTCATTTTGGCCATTTTAGTAATTTTGGCCTTTTTGGCCATTTCGGTCATTTTGGCCATTTCGGCCATTTTGGCCTTTTTGGCCATTTCGGTCATTTTGGCCTTTTTGGTCATTTTAGCCATTTTGGCCATGTCATTAATTTTGGCCTTTTTGGTCATTTGGGCCATTTTAGTAATTATGGCCTTTTTGGCCATTTCAGTCATTTTGGCCGTTTTGGTCATTTTGGCCTTTTTGGCCATGTCGTTAATTTTGGCCTTTTTGGTCATTTTGGCCATTTTAGTAATTTTGGCCTTTTTGACCATTTCGGTCATTTTGGTCGTTTTGGTCATTTTGGCCTTTTTGGCCATTTCGGTCATTTTGGCCTTTTTGGTCATTTTAGCCATTTTGGCCATTTCGGTCATTTTGGCCTTTTTGGTCATTTTAGCCATTTCGGCCATATCGGTAATTTTGGCCTTTTCGATCATTTTGGCCATGTCGGTCATTTTGGCCTTTTTGATCATTTTGGCCATGTCGGTCATTTTAGCCTTTTTGATCATTTTGGCCTTTTTGGTCATTTTGGCCATTTCAGTCACTTTGGCCATTCTTTTTATCGCAAAAATAAAACTAAAATGAAAGTGTTAGTGAGAAACTAATCATTTCTCAAGTTTATAGGTATAATAAAAATTAACCCCTATCCCTATTAATATTTAATATCCCTATTAATCCCTATTAATATTATAAATGCGAAAGTAACTCTGTCTGTCTGTCTGTCTGTTCCGTTTTCACGGAAAAACTACTGGACCGATTTGACTAAAACTCGCTATATATATATATATTTTCGATTCCTAGAATGAACATAGGATGTTTTTTATCCTGAAAAATGGTGGGTCTACTTGGTCCACTAAGTTTACTGGGCCCACTGGGTCCATTTGGAACACTTAGCCTAATGGGTCCACTGGGCCCACTGGGTCCACTTAGACTACTGGGTCCACTGGGTCCACTTTGACCACTGGGTCTACTTGGTCAACTGGGTCCACTGGGTCCACTGGGTCCACTTGGTCCACTGGTCCGTTGGTCCACTGGACCCACTGGGTCAACTTGGTCCACTGGGTCCACTGGACCCACTGGCTCCACTTGGTCCATGTTATCTATTTTGTCAAGTTTTGTCATTTATGTAGTTTACATATAGACGGGGGTGGTATAGTTTGCGATATAAAATGAAGTGAATCTTTCGGGGGCAAATACATACAAATTTAATACAATGTAACCTGTACTACTTGCTCTTTAAACAAGAGACACGCACTAGAGGTTGACCCGCGGCGCAGCCGCGGGGTAAACTCTAGTAATATTATAAATGCGAAAGTAACTCTGTCTGTCTGTCTGTCTGTTCCGTTTTCACGTAAAAACTACTGGACCGATTTGGCTGAAACTCAGTATATATATATTTTCGATGCCGAGAATGAACATAGGATACTTTTTATCCCGGAAAATGGGATAGTTTCTGGGATAAAAGTATATTTGTCTCTCTGTTTGTTATCCTTTTATGGAAAGACTACTGGACCGATTTGGCTGATACTCGGTACATATGTAATTTGAATACCGAAGGTGGTCAAGGGATACTTTTCATCCCGGATACTGGGATAGATTTATGTAAAGTTTATCCCGGAAACTAGGATAGGTTTTTTATTTGTGGTTTGCCATTTTCGTCATTTTGTTTATTTTGGTCAATTTGGTCGTTTAGGTAGTTTTATTTGGCAGTTTTAGTAGTTGTGTTAGTTTTGGTTGGTAGTTTTGCTATTTTCGGTAGTTTGATAGTTGTGGTAGTTTTGATAGTTGTGGTAGTTGTGGTAGTTGTTTTGTATATTTGGTAGTTTCGGTAGATTTGGTTGGTAGTAGTGGTAGTATTGGTAGTTGTGGTAGTTTTGGTTTGTAGATTTAGTAGTTTTGGTAGTTTCGGTTGTTTTGGTAGTTGTGGTAGTTTTGGTAGTTGTGGTAGTTTTGGTAGTTGTGGTAGTTTTGGTAGCTGTAGTAGTTTTGGTAGTTGTGGTAGTTTTGTTTTGTAGATTTGGTAGTTTCGGTAGTTACGGCAGTTGTGGTAGTTTTGGTAGTAGTGGTAGTATTGGTAGTTTTGGATTGTAGATTTGGTAGTTTTGGTTGGTAGATTTGGTAGATTCGGTTATTTTGGTAGTTGTGGTGGTTTTGATAGTTGTGGTAGTTTTGGTAGTTGTGGTAGTTTTGGTAGTTGTGGTAGTTTTGATAGTTGTGGTTGTTTTGGTAGTTGTGGTAGTTTTGGTAGTCGTGGTAGTTTTCTTAGTTGTGGTGGTTTTGGTAGTTGTGGTAGTTTTGATTGATAGATTTGGTAATTGTGGTAGTTTTGGTAGTTTCGGTTGTTTTGGTAGTTGTGGTAGTTTTGGTTGGTCGATTTGGTATATTCGGTTGTTTTGGTAGTTGCGGTAGTTTTGACAGTTGTGGTAGTTTTGGTAGTTGTGGTAGTTTTGGTAGTTGTGGTAGTTTTGTTAGTTATGGTGGTTTTGGTAGTTTTGATTGGTAGATTTGGTAATTGGCGTAGTTTAGGTAGTTGTGGTAGTTTTGGTTGGTGGATTTGGTAGTTTTGGTTGGTAGATTTGGTAGTTTCGGCAGTTTTAGTACGTTTGGTAGTTTTGGTCGTTTGTGTAGTTTACACAATATTTAGTTATATAAATAAAACTAGAACGGGTTGAAATAGGGTATTAAAGTTTGGATGGAGGACCAATGATTTATCAAGTTTATAGATATAAAAATTCATAATCTTTAAAAAAAATGCGACTTTCACTCGATCTGTCTGTCTGAATACTGAAAATGGAAATAGATACTATTCATCCCGGTAGATAGGATAGTTTGCGATATAAAATGAAGTAAATCTTCCGAGGGCAAATAGCACCAACATAAAAATACAACACAATATATCCTGTATTAACGCCTGCTCTTAAAACAAGAGGTACGCACTAGAGTTTGACGCGCGGCGGAGCCGCGGGGTAAACTCTAGTTTATCTATAAAAGCTGATTTACATTGTTTCAGCTACTGACTTGGGGAGCGAACTTACTTCAAAATATTAAATCAATCTATCAATTTACACGATGCCAGTATGTAATCAGCACTGGCTTCCTTCCAATTTTAAGTCAGTAGCTGGATCAATTTAAATCAGCGTTAACTAGCAGTGTCAGCTTGATGCCAGCAAAATTTTGCTCGCATTGCCATGACGACCTTAATATCTGTTCAGGAGTTTCACGTGATACGTGATGGGAGCAGAGACAAGATTCTAACAATTTCATTTTCGGAATTTTAAATCCCCAGTCAACCCCCCTGATTATGTTCTCTTATCTATATATTAAAAGTGAAGCAAAACCTTTGTATCCCTTTTTACGAAAATTGCGCGGAAGGAGGAGTATGAAATTTCGCACACTATATAGTTATAGTTTATATAGAGACGAAGCGAAGAATGCTTATATTTTTAAAAAATTATGCATAACAAATACATTAAATCAATAAAATTTGACACACACACGCATATATACTCTTTTATTTATTGTTGCCTTGGCGAAATCTGTGATTATAGAAGTAGTCTTTGACAACAAATTATTATGGTCGAATTTCGACCACGGGCAACCAATACATTAGCCAGCCTTTGCCAGTGGAAAAATCAACGCCGTCACCACCGGCGTCCTCCGCCAACCGTTCCCTTGCTTTTAATGAAAGGATTGAATAGCTCATAGATGAGATGGAAAAAAGGCCAGCCCTTTACAAAAAAGATTTGAGGCAATACTTAGACATAAATATGAAAAAAAATTATGGGAAGAAGTCTGCGAAGTTGTTATCGACAATTGGGCACAACTCGGTGTAATTGAAAGAAAAGAAAGAGGTAAGTTTAAATGATTTATCCATTTACTTTTTATCTAGTTCTACCTTTCATGAAAACAAAAGAATAATTTGATATTTTACGCGAACTTATAGGTAGGTAGGTAGGTACGCGTCGGCCGAAAACGGCGCGGGCGCGCTTCTTGCAGCCGTACCTCGCCTCCCGTCACCCGCCCGCCACCCGCTCTGCGGCCTCACCGCGGCTAAATAATTTTATACCTACCTATAAACTTATTTATATTTTCGGTTGTTGTTCATCAAAGAGTACCTACCTACTACACTTTTTCAAATTGAAACGGAACAGATCCATGAGGTTGAATAAAATAAGATGTTAGATATTGTCTAACATTTACACCATTCGTGATATTGTTTCCCCTGTTGTTTTCTGAGTCACGATATACGTCCAAGGGCATTCGTACAACGTATCCGTAAAAATTATTCCATCTTTTGACCGAACGTAGTTGTGTAGAACACATGCAGCCTTTATAATCTTTACTGCAAAATGTATATGGACATTTATGGGGCGATGAAATATGCGCCATTTATTTGCTAAAATGCCAAACGTGCATTCTACTAATCGACGTGCTCGAGTATGCCTGTAGTTAAATATACGTTTTGCGTAGTTTAAATTTTTCTTTGAGTAAGGACGTAATATGTGATTTGAAAGGCCAAATGCTTCATCGACAACAACGTAAAATGGCATTACACGGCCGTTAACTTCATTAGGCAAGCGCTGTCCACTCTGGGAATATTAAGTCTGTTATCAAGTAACTGTTTTCCCATTTGTGATGACTTAACTAACCGTTAACTATAGACTATAGAATATAGGAAGTTTTTTTTTAACTCTTTAAAACTGGCTGAATTATACTTTCGTTGTTGACATTATTCACTATTTACGTAATCAGTAAAATGACGCTAGATTATTGAAATAATTCAAAATTATGATTATTATATAAGAATTACAAGACTCAATATTGTAAGATCAAAACAAAGATAATGGACGGCGAACCAGAAGCATTGTCCGACAATGCTACAAATTGCAATTTTGCTTCCGCGTCCGATACTTCAGATAACAACCAAGCCAAGCTAGATACACTAGAGAAGAAAGCTGTCCATTTAAGGTCGTATTCTTTTATAAGTGTTTTGTAACGCCAATCTTTACGAAATTCCTTTTTCATACGCTAACTTAAAGATTTAATTCTACACTTTGTGATCTGTATTGTCATAATCATAACCGTAGTTTGTATAAAAATATTTACAATTTATATACGGAGGTTGGCTTACCAACTTTTCGGGTACCGTTTCTAATACTGCGGTCTTTCGTGTGGGAGATATTGAAATATAATTAAATATGTACTGTAGATTAAATCCAAGACAATATATTTATAATAGGTATTGACTTAGAAGCGGTGTATGAAAGCTTACGTCCATCTATCAGACGATATACATTTTTTTTATTTATTGCAGTAGTTCAGCAGACAGGCAGACCGACTTTCACTTGATGAAAAGCGATCACCATCGCCTCTGGACATTTGCAACACCAAAGGTGCTACAAATGCGCTGCTGCTCTCTTAAGGGAGACTGGAACCTGGTCACTAATGCCGGAACACAACACAAGGTTGTTATGGCGGCATACTCTAGACTACTACTACTGGGCATAGACCAGGGGTGGTCGCCATCCAGTCGAGCAAATACCCTACCACCTGGCTGTGGGTGGTTTTGTCGCCTCTTACGACAGGCCGCCCGGCCGCAGGAAATTGTATTCTTTCTTTGTTCCTGCACGGATAGAATATACATACATACATATATATTAATACTAGAGTTTACCCCGGGTCAACCTCTAGTGCGAAACCTCTTGTTTAAAGAGCAGGCGGTACAGGTTACATTGTATTAAATGTTTATGTATTTGCCCCCGGAAGATTCACTTCATTTTATATTGCAAACTATCCCTCGTCTATCTGTAAACTACATAAACGACAAAACTTGACAATATGAACAGCATGGACGAAATGAACGAATTGGACAAAATGAACAAATGGGACGAAGTGAACAAATTGGACGAAATGGACAAAAATTACAAAACCTATCCTACTTTCCGGAATAACTTTACATAAATCTATCCCAAAATCTATCACATTATCCGGGATGAAAAGTATCCCTTGACCACCTCGGTATTAAAATTACGTATGTACCGAATTTTAGCCAAATCAGTCCAATAGTCTTTCTATAAAAGTATGACAAACAGAGAGATAAATATGTTTTTATCCCGGAAACTATTCCATTTTTCGGGATAAAAAGTATCTTATGTTCATCCTCGGCATCGAATATATATATATATATATATATATATATATATATACTGAGTTTCAGTGACATTGGTTTAGTAGTTTTTCCGTGAAAGCGTAACAGACAGACAGACAGAGTTACTTTTGCATTTATAATATTAAAAATAGACTCTTGACGCTTTAAATTAAATGATGAGCAACAAGTGGCCTACAATATTTATGTTTTATATTTATAAACCTTACTAAATAAATAAGTACTAGTATTTTACTGTATTATTCAACAGGCTTGTTTTAGAAAAAGACTTCAAGGCTGCTGATATAAAATGGAGTTTATTCGTGGCAGCTGCTTTTAGTTTTCGATACGAAAGTTGCTTGAGACCATTTCCTCCGGCGTTTCTTAAAACTGGAATTAAAGATATGGATGAATTGGTAATTTAATACATAATTATGTTTTTTTAATCTATACTAATACTATAAAGAGGTAAAGTTTGTGACGTTGTAGAGGGTAATCTCCGAAACTACTGAACCGATTTAAAAAATTCTTTCACTTGCGGACAGTGAAAGAATTTTTTAGCTACACTATCCCTGGTTGACATAAGCTATATTATATTTTCAAAAAAAATAGGGATCTTTACGAAACTCCAAAGGTGTAACCGAAGGTGTAAAAAAATTACCTAAAATCGCGTGCCCTGCGAAAACTATTGATGATAAAATAAAGTAATGTACTACGACTTTGCAGAACATATCATTGTTTACAAAAAATGTCGCGACAGCATATGTCTAACTATTATAGTTATGCCACAATAAGTGTTCTTTTATTTTGAAAATTTAATTAAAACGCCACCGCTAGAGAAGGCTCTTTATTTGTATCTTGGTATTCATCCTTATCACAATAAATTACTTCATATTCAAGACTTCAATACCTTTATATAACTTTTTGAATTATTCAATTCGGACATTCCATTCGAAAGATATCACGAGTTTAAAAATGTAACTATTGGAAAAAAGTTGCGTGGTCGCCGCGCACCCTAATCGGCTAGATAGGCTTATGCAATGTAGGCGTCATTGGGATACGGCAGTACGGGAGGCGAAAAATTTTGAATTCGTTTAGTAGGTAATTAAACTCAACCAAAAAAGAGGTAAAGTTTGTAAGTTTGTGACGTTGTAGGGGGTAATCTCTGGATCTACTAAACCGGTTTTGAAAATTCTTTCACCAGTGGAAAGCTACATTATTCCTGAGTGACATAGGGTATATTGATTGTGATGAGTTATGACGGCCTCTGTGGTTGAGCGGGCTAAGCCTTTGCCGGCCTACCACGCTGCAACGCAGAGGCTCCGGGTTAGATTCCTGGTATAGTAAATTTCGGAAACGTATTTTCTCCGTCATTGGTCTGGGTGTCTGGAATCGGCCTCAGAGTAGTCCGTTGTATATTACCCATAACACAAGCGTAACTTGCTTAATTTGGAGATATACAATGTGTGTGTTTGTCTGCCGATTATTATTATTATCACATATATATTTTATTTCCAAATTTTTTACATTTTTCTTATAAAATATATACATTTATTTATAAAAAAATATAAAACCTGATCTTCGCCGGCAGTGGGGCCTAGGGTCCAGGCTACCGGTGGTTAAGGCTCCAGACACAAGAATCTCCTCACAATACGGGCCGTGTCCAACAGAGCTACCTTCTGCATCCGACCCCTCAATCAGATACCAAGCGAGAGCTTTCAAGGTGGCGGTCAAGGCTCGTCGCTATTAGTCCATTCACTGACACCACTATCGGTACTATGATTGTAAAGTCCAGGTTCCACATAGCGGTAACCTCGTGAGGAAGATCAATATACTTTCTTTGTTTATCTTTCTCGGCATTCACGAGGTTACCATCATGGGGAAACGCGACATCTACAATCATAGCACGTCTCGCAGACCGATCAACTATCACAATATCAGGCTTGTTGGCAACAATAGTCCTGTCTGTGATAATTGATCGGTCCCAGTAGAGCAGATATTGACCATTGTCAAGAACTGGCTCGTACTTATATTGGTAATAAGGTACCTCCGACGAGACAAGTCCGTATTTAAGCTGGTGGATGATCCTGGCTACTAGGTTGTACCTGTGCAAGTACTCGCTGTTAGCAAGACGAGAACAACCGGAAGTGACATGTCTGAAAGACTCACCAGGGCGGTGACACGCTCAACATATGTCAAGCGTGCCGTCCTTCAGAATGTACTTCCGGTAGTTGTTCGTCTTGATAACTTCGTCCATAATTGCACAGACAAACCCTTCGGTTTCCCCAAATAGGTCACCGAAACGTAGCCAGTTCACCGACGCTGGTAGGTCCACATCAGGCCCTGTTAAAGCCTGATAGAACCTGCCATGCAGATCCTTGCTCTTCCATATGTCCATACGATCAGAGGCAATCATTACCAACGGTCTCTGCCAGTTCTGTTTTGCTAGGGATAGTGGGGTGAACCCTTTGTCTACTGACACTACATCGTGATGCATACCCGCTGTCTCGCCGACTTTGAGAAAATATTCTCTGAGATTGTACACCTCACGATTGTGGAGGTCTTTGGTATTTAAAAACTCCCTACCTCCACACTTCCGTGGGATGTACAGTCTCATCACAGACGAACGTGGGTGGTGCATCCGATGTATTGTCAGTAAATAACGAACCCGTCTATCCAGGGCGTCTAATTCAGTTTGAGTCCATCTTAGTATCCTAATGCTGGCATGACTCAAGCGTTGAAGGCTCGAACCTTATTTCCACCTGAGAGAAGGCTCGTTAAGACCGTTCTCAGGCGGGAAAAGAAACAATCCTTCATCGCCTGCTTTACTTCAGCATCAGGAATACCCGACTCTGACATACCAAGATACTTGTAGGTTTCACCTTCAGAGAGGGTCTTGAGGGATATATTTTCAGACAGTTGTAATTTTCTGAATTTACAACTCTCCCTCGTTGTGCATGCATAACGGCACACTTATCTACACCGAATTCCATACTAATGGAGTTGCTAAAGCTTTCAGTAATCTTTAGCAACTGCAAAAGATCTGGCTTTTTCAATGCAAATAGTTTTACGTCATCCATGTACATAAGATGTGATATAATCTCACCCCCTCTCCGAAGTTTAAAGCCTAACTTTGACTCTCTAATTAGAGTACTTAGTGGATTCAAAGTTAGACAGAACCAAAGTGGACTCAAACTGTCACCCTGGAAAATGCCCCGCTTGATCCTTATTGGGTCGTGCAAAACAGAAAGATTCCCTCTGTCCCCTGGATGCCTAAGCACCGTGGTCCACTGCTCCATACATGAATTGAGGAAAGCACGGAGAGTTGCATTTACTTTATACAGCTCCAGGACTTTCTCCAGCCATGTATGGGGCACCGAATCATAGGCTTTTTTGTATTCAATCCAGGCTACAGACAGATTTTTTCTGTTTCGCCGTACCTGATGACTGATAGTCATATCGATGAGGAGGAGCTCCTTAGTACCACGGGACCCGTCCTTACATCCCTTTTGAGTATTGGCCAAAATGTTATTATTTGTCAAATGTTTCATTAATTTAGATCTCAAAACAAATTGAAGTAGCTTGTATATAGTTGGTAAACAAGTGATGGGTCTATAGTTTTTTGCCTCCGTGGTACTACGTGAATTATGGAGCAGATGAGTGACTCCAGTAGTCATAAAGGAAGGAAGCGAACCCATGTTTATAGCCTCCTGGAATTGGACGGCCAAACAGGCATGCGAACTTTTGAACCATTTAATCCAAAAGTTGTGCAATCGGTCTGGTCCTGGACTTTTCCAGTTTTGAGCCATACGAATTGCACAACTAATGTCAACTGGTTCCAGAGCCAACGGTTCCATTTCTGGAATCGTTTCACAAGCACGACCATCCTAGTCCAGTCGCCTTCTCTGTGGGTGACAGGCACCGACCAAATATTACTCCAGAACGCTGTCATAGAGTCGATATCTGGCCAGTGACCGTCGTCCACAGAAACACATGGCCGCTCCCATCCTCTATACACTCGTTTTTGGTCTCTTTGGAAAAAGCGATTCAAGTTGTAACGATCTGTTCGTTTTTTATACCGATGTAATCGATTGGCCCACGCACTATTTTTTTGTTTATAAAAGTCAATGCGTTTTGTAACTCGAGCTAAATAGTCACTGGGATTACTGTCAGTCCCAGTGAAAGCCCGATTTACAAAACAATCAAATTATTATTAATAATAAGTATTTTTTAATTTTTTCTTATGCTCAGCGAAGTGGGTACGGGTCAGCTAGTCATGTGTATGCCGATAATGCTGTAGTGAAATCGCGAGAAAAGTAAAGATTAGGGGTGGCCGCCATACACGTAATTAAGATTTAAAAAAACGAATGTAGTAGCCGTGGGGGGGGGGGATCTACAAAAACTAGGACATGTCCTAGGAAAACAGGACGAAGATTTTAATTAAATTAAATTAAATTCTTTAGTCAGATGTTAAAATTTCGAAAAGATATCTCTTAATAACTTTTTTAATTTTAAGTCAATAGGGTAGAGTTGCCAACCGTCCTGTTTTCCTAGGACATGTCCTAGTTTTTGTAGTGTCCTGGGACGTCCTAGATAGCTTTTAACCAGCTTCCTGTGTTTTCAACGTGCCCTGATAAGGTCATGTATTATAAAATTTCGACTGTGGTTAAAAGAAATAAATCGATTACTGCCATCAACAGTAGCTGCAATCATCAAAACTATCTTTAACATAGGTATGAAATGTGACCAATTTTATGATAATTTATTAACTCAACCACAGATACAAAAAGAAATTCGTGGGGTTGAAAAGTGTGGTAAAAATAAATAAGTTTGTAACATTAGAATTTAATTCATACTATAACTAACCTAAGTTTAAAGAATTTGTTACAAACTAAAGTGTTTGTTTTATATTTTAATTACTCGTTTTCAACTCGTATAATTTTATCCAAATAATTTTATGGTTAAAAAATATGATTATTATCATTACTTGAATTTCATTTAACCTATTTTCACTACATATAATTATCACTATTGCAACTCTATTACTGCGTCCTGTTTTTAAACTGAATTGTCCTGGTTTTTCAAACTCCAAATCCTACTTTTTTATATTTGGGGTTGGCAACCCTACAATAAGGTGCATACCTATAGGTGGTGAAATATTTTTTCCAGTCATCTATATTATGTCCTCTTAACTTTTGAACACGCAATAGATATCCGTGCTTTTGACACAGAAAATAGATAATTTTAAGAACTCAAGGTGGTAGAGACGACAAAATTCAACTATTATTAAGTAGTTTTTATAATGACTCTTTTTTCATATTCAATTAATATTTATATCATTATTATTACTTTCAGCTCAGTGTAATCACTGACGTCCCAGCTTTGGATTTGGTTTTACAACAATTGGATAATCTAGACAATCTGCCAAGCATAAGCTATATTATTGATCTCCTATTTTATGTTCTCGTCAGGCTGAAAGAACCTACATTGAAAACAGTTCCACCTGAAGCGGTAATAGTAATCAGAAATCATTAATAAAACTCAGAAAGCGTTTATTTATAACAAAGTTACACGTCAATTTCTATTATATATATTTATTTATGGTCTCAAATTAACATTAGGTTATAGGTCATAATGATAAACTCTTCATGACTACAGAAAGTGTGCTCGACTAATCACTTCCTGAGCCATATTTGAAATGAGTCGACGGATGGCGAATCCGTTATTCTTTTATCTATGAACTGTCCCACCGTTATATATTAGTTGCCATACGTCAATCTGCCCGTTTTCACAAGATTGTGTTGTTGTGTGTTAGGTGTTTCATGTCATTCCTATCCGAGTGAAGTGCGTATACACGTCACTATACTTGATATGACTCTGACTTGCCGACTCGTATCTCGTGGATTTCTCTCAATAAACCTTTGTATACTTTGTTAATATTGTTACAACTCAGGTCCCGACAAAAACAAGATCCACCTGCATATCTGAAACAAAACACATTTTATTAATGCTCGGAATTTAAACTAATTGTAATTCTTTTATGATCGTCTTCTTTTGTTTACTTATTATAAACAGCCCGTTGTTTTATTGTACTCTTTCGTGGCCGTTTGCGGTCGAGTCATTAACTAGGTGTGGCGAATTAAGTCGGCTACGATACGGGCATATTGCATTTGTGTAGTATAAAACGATGGCCTGATGGAGGGAGAGGATTTGTTGTGTTCGTTTATACTTAGTCTGGCCATAAATACTGTTACAATTAAAAAGAAACGAAATATTACATTTGAATTTGGAATGTCATTTTTATATGATTGTTCATTGTGTTTTCTCATTTTGGCGCCAATACATTGTACAACATTTTGCTATATTAAAATGGAGTGGGGCGATAAAAAGAACCGAATCGCTGTGATTGCATTACACAAAGTAGGCATGGAGCCAAATGCAATTTTTAAAACTCTCCATACTCTTGGTATTAGTCAAATGTTTGTGTACCGAGCTATTAATAGGTACAATGAGACCTCCTCTGTTTGTGACAGAAAAAGATCTGGCCGTCCACGTAGTGTTCGTACGAAAAAGGTGGTCAAAGCAGTAAAGGAAAGAATTCGAAGAAATACTGTCCGAAAGCAAAAGATTTTATCTCGGGAGATGAAGATATCGCCTAGAACCATGTCGCGTATTTTAAAACATGACTTAGGACTTGCAGCCTATAAGAGACGCACTGGTCATTTCTTAACTCATAAATTAAAAAAGATTAGGGTGGTAAAATCGAAACAACTACTGAAGCGGTACGCAAAAGGAGGTCACAGAAAAATTTTGTTTACGGATGAGAAATTTTTTACAATTGAGCAACATTTTAACAAACAAAATGACCGTATTTATTCTCAAAGCTCTAAGGAAGCTTCTCAATTAGTCGACAGAGTGCTACGTGGGCATTATCCGTCTTCAGTGATGGTTTGGTGGGGTGTTAGCTATGAAGGAGTGACTGAGCCATATTTTTGTGAAAAAGGTATCAAAACATCGGCACAAGTGTATCAAGATAGCATTCTTGAGAAGGTAGTTAAGCCCCTTAACAACACCATGTTCAATAACCAAGAATGGTTCTTGAAGCAAGACTCGGCGCTGGGTCTTAAAGCTCGGTTCACGCAGTCTTGGTTGAAAACGAACATTTCGGACTTCATCAGAGCTGAAGACTTGTCGTCGTCTAGTCCCGATCTTAATCCGCTGGATTATGATTTATGGTCAGTTTTAGAGAGTACGACTTGCTCGAAACGCCATGATAATTTGGAGTCCCTAAAACAATCTATACGATTGGCAGTGAAAAATTTTCCCCTGGAAAGAGTGCGTGCTTCTATTGATAACTGGCCTCAACGTTTAATGGACTGTATTGCAGCCAATAGAGACCACTTCGAATAAGCTTTTTGTATTTCAAAATGTTTTATATTTATGTATTAAACTAACACACTGTAAAACTTATAAATGTTATTTGCAATAGAAAAAAAATATTTCTTTGTTACAATATTTATGGCAAGACTAGGTATTTCAGTATTTGTACCTGTGTTATACGTGTTTGTATAGTTCTAATAAACTCTATAATAATTCTAATGGCATTTTAATTCGAGTCTCGCAACTCGTAACAATATAATAGGTAATTACCATTTACCAGTTTGCCACAGTTAAGAGATCTCTGAACCAAATATTAGGAAATTCACTTATTTGGTAAGGTCATGAATAGATGAAAAATATAAGATAAAAAAACTATTTTTAAGGTTCCAATACCTAACTGTAAAAATCACCTCCAACATTATCATTCTCCTGTCTGTCTGTGTAGATGATACTCCTATATTAAGGTAGAAATAACAAAAAATTAAAACTACGATGAAACGGTTTTAAGCGCGGCATTTTATTTGTTATTATTTCGAAGTTTCGGGCACTTTTCAGTAGTTTTATTCATGTGTCAGCTAGTTGCGAAAACTTAAGAAAATACTAAATTTAAAAAAAAATACTACACGTATGTACCTATAGCGCCTTGTGTGTTAGACGGACACATTGGCTTTCTTTTAATTTAGTGTAATATCAAACTTGCAAACAGTTTCTATAAACTGTAATAGAATTAAATAATTAACAATACAAAAAGAAACTAAATATAAAAATATACTAATTTCAAAAACTGGATTGAATAATTCGTCTTCGTTATTCGTCTCCGCATTGAATTGTTAGAGGAAACGTACACGAACGTCTACGCTCACACAGGGTCACTTATTTCAGTACCAATTTTTTTTTATTGCGCATCTAGCAACTTGGCAGACAGCCCAGCTCATAGAAAGCAGTTACTGTCGCCTATAGACATTTGCAACACCAGGGGCGAAGCTAATGCGTTCCCAGCCTTTAGGGTTGGATAAACACAGGGTGAGACAGGAGCAATGGGATAGAGGGGATGGGATTGGAATAGGGGAGATTGGATAAGGGGGAAGGGTGATCAGAACTCTCACTAATCGCAGAAACACGATTAGCTCAAGGCGAACAGTTTCACGCCGATATTCTGTGCGAGCGTGGAATCACTCCAATCGAATCGGCCCTAAAGGATTCCTTATGACCCTACCACCTATAAAGTGCGTGGATTTCTGTCAATCAACCTTTGTATGCTTTATTAACTAAAAAAGAAACATCATTACCTCCTTCTTTTAGCATGAAGCCGTACTTGGCAGCGTAAACTCAAATGTATCTGCGCCAAAACCACAATATATTTTCCAAGTAATCAGTTCATCAAAATCTGCGGCAGAAATCAAGTGGAAAGATTTAGCCAGAAATCATAATGTCTTTTACGCTTACCATGGAAATCGATTAGAAAATTTTTACACGATTTTAAATTTTGGTCTGCAGCAACATCTTAATAAGGTATAAAGTAGTTTATAAATATCTATCAATTCTTTCTGTGATCTTAAGATAATATTTGTTATTTTGTCAGTACTTTATAACGCTCGTCTTTACAGTCCACCATATTTATATAAAATGTAAATATGGTGAGATATTTCCTGCTAAAGATATTCCAGTAAACGCAACGTCATGGTTCGTAGCTGGTTAACGCATCTCATTTTAATTAAGGTTGATATCTCGGTCTGGAAACACGCACCGCTTACAGTCTTTCTGATCTTAATATACATAGGTATAGTTAAAATTACCACTAATTGATGGAAAAAGGAAGCATTGAGAAAAAAAACTACACATCGACATAGTAGAGGTGTGAAACCTACCGATCCGTCTAGGGTGTGGCGGGTATACCATGAATTTCCTTGGAAAAACTTTACGCAATGGTTCTCTAGAACATTTCTCTGGCGCACCAGGGGCATTTGGAATGAGCTCCCAGCCGTGGGTTTCCCACAGCGCTACAATATGGGGTTTTTTAAAAAGGGTGTCATAAAATTTCTTCGAGGCCGGCAGCGCGTTGGTGACATACGGTAACCGCTTTCCATCAGGTGGACCGTCTACCTGTCTGCTGTACTCCATATAAAAAAAGAAAAATGGGAGACATGGGCCGACATTATGTAAAAATATTATCTGTTTATAAAATAAATATAATCATGTCTTTTTGGTTATTTAACAGAATACGTTGTTTGGCAATGGTGTATACCTTTCCCCGGAATTGCATACTAGCCTGCCGTACAGCCACGGCGGCTTTGGATGGGGGGCGAGTTGTATTGGCGGTCATCTATCATGTGTAGCGTTGTGTGAAGTGGTCGATGCACCTCAGGGTATTAACTATCAGAAACCAGTATCCAACGAAGGTGACTAAACAGTACTAACTACAGTTGAAGCACCGTAGTATTTGAATGTAGTTATTTACGATTGATTCGCAGCACTTGCTATTGCAGGTGATGGCGTATTTGAACAAGAAAAGAAAATGCTTTCGGACGGCGGTGATGGGCAAATGTCACAGTATATTGTCACAAACTGTGATCTAGTAAGGGTGCGCTATATGCTAGTTTACGCTAAGCAACCAGCCTCCATGAGGTTTCCAACTACCAGTGGTAACAGAAATGGTAAATAATATTAAAATTAATAATGCTCAGATATGAAATAATTATAGGGGTATGAGTGGCTTCCTATGATTATGCATATGTTTTAGCTGGAGGACTGCGTCAATGGTTATCACGGCACAAGCTGTTTTCAATACTTCTCGGCTACGGATTGATGCTGGCAACAATTGGTTTTGCAAACAATCAACCTATAAACTATTACTACAAAATACTACTGAAAAAGTTAGATATTGCGTACAGCACTGTTAAAGTTTAATTATTTCTGTTCATACGTACGAATTTTTTTAAACATAAATTAGTAGGTACGTGTTCATGTGTTTAAAATTTTGACGAGCTTGCTTTTCATATTTTTGTAACATTTTGTTAATTATATTGTCATTTTGATTAACACAACACAAAGCCTTTTATTCAACAGACGTAGCTGTGTTTTAGTAATACGTTAAATTATAAATGCGTTTTTAACATTATGGCCATTTGGCACATAGAACAATGTAGGGCCGTCAACGTTACGGTGTCCTCGTCATGGACTAGAGAGCAATCATTGTATGATCTAAATTTCATTGTGTCGATTGGGCACACCGAGTGGCAAAACATCATTCTCATTGGACTTCAACACAAGTGTGTCCGGTCATCAATTTACCACGTAAAATATTAAAAAATTATTATTATTAGACTTGATCCCAAATGATGCGAGTTATACATATTATTATTTGGTTCTTCTATGCATTATCATGTGCGTCTACTCAAGACCCGGTAGCAAATTTAAAACAAGGACGAATAGTCGGGGTAAGTAATATAATTTAATCTACATGGCCGAAAAAAAATGAACAGAATATAAAACTGTAGACTGTAGGGTCCTGGTAGCGTAATAGCTAGGGCACGCGTTCGACCTGGCTGGAACGCATGCACCACATAGTCAGTTTTCTGACCTAATGTGCATATTGCTACGTGCTAACAATGGTGAAGGAAGACCTCGTGATGCAACATGCACATCGAGATAACCAATGTGTCAAGTCTGCTAAGCCGCCTTAGACAAGCGTGGTGGGTATAATGTCCGTTCCCCCTATAATGGAGCCTCAAACCCAACAATGGGACATTTATGGGCTGTTATTAGAATTATAATAATACTGTATCAGATAATAAAACGGTAAGCAAAACTAAGAATATCTGTGGTGTATGTAAATCGTAGCGGAAGCCAAGATTCTAGAACAACGCTCGATCCAAATCCCCGAAAAATAAGTCTTTAAGATCATCAATATTTCAGTGACCACAACGACTAAACACTATTTCAGATCAAAGTGTACACAGAAAGCTCTTCGACTCGGAGAACAGTGGAAATATATTATGGAATCCCCTACGCGGTTCCCCCTATAGGGAGATATCGATTCTCGGTAAGTTATGTCTGTGTTTAAATTTCAACAGTGTATATAAACTAATATTATCAAATAAAATATTCAGTTATTTTTATCCTTACACTACGTGTGAGCAAGTACCCGTACTTATGTCTCGACAACCTTTTTCATTCGTGTGTCACCATAAGTACTCTAATTCTCAGAAAAGAAAAAGATCGTCGAAACATAAATACGCTTACTTGCACGTCTATAACCTGCTTTAGTTGAAATGTTGTCTAATATTTATATACTATATGAAGGCACCAGAACGACATAATGGCTGGGGACGTACGTTTTACGCACATCGCATGCCACCGCATTGTCCACATGGAGGCGACACAGAAGTTGACCACTCCAACGAAGATTGTCTCTTCCTAAATATATGGACGCCTCGGGTTAGAATATTGTATACATACTCATTTAAAAACACTAATAATTTATTTTACTTGTAACATGGAAAAGAGTTAACTGTTTTAAAACAGAATAGATATATCCTAGTTTGTTTGTTATTTAACCTGTGGACTTTATGCAATAATATTTTTTCTTAAAATATATTTCAGGTAGAGTGTAGATAGAAAAGCTTTACCCGTGATAGTAATATTATATAGCGAGTCCTGGGTACGTGGTAGCATTTCATTACCATGCCAAGACTTGGCGGCTGAAGGTGCAGTCGTTGTGACTGTAGCGTACCGTCTTCACTTGCTGTCTTTTTTTACACTACGATCAGTATTTGCACGGGGTAATCTAGCACTACTGGATCAGTATCTCGCTTTCCTGTGGATACGAGAAAATATTGCTGCTTTTGGAGGAGATCCTGCTTCAATTACTGTTTTAGGACATTCTGCGGGAGCAGATAGCCTTCTATATCATATCTCATCACCTCGTTCTGCAGGTAACTACATAATTTAATTAATACTTCTACCTACATTACAAAACAATTGTCTTTAATGTTCTCTGTTTAGGTTTATTTCAAAGGGCTATAATTATGTCACCGCGAGGCCTATGGAAGGCAATCGACGATCAAAATGTCGTCAGTGCTTCTGATTTAGAAAAATTGTCACGCGAAATAGCGTTTAAGCTAGGATGCAACACTACCAATGATCAAGAAATTTTACATTGCATGCGAAGTCGTCCCTTGGCAAACATATTTGCAACATACTTGGTGAGCAAACAAATTAGTTCAGAGGTTGCTCTGACAATATTAGTAAATGAATTTTTACACAATTATAATTTGATCATTGTAGCACACTAACTGGAGTCAAGAAATACAACCTGTCCCCGATGACTTCTTACCAGAAACAGAACAATACTTACCGGTATCATTGGTTGTGTCTCTATCGTCCACAAAACAGCCCGTCACACAAATTGATTTGCTGTTTGGTACTACCGACCTTGAAGCTATAAACTCTAATGGTTGGTATTTTAGTAACGTAACAGTTTCAAGGCTCTAGCTAGCGGAACTGATTTCAAAATGTATCTGTTTTAACTCTTTATAGAAGAAATTTACAATGAACTATTGAAACGAGGCACTTCTTATATCACCGAATATGCTAATACCAAAGCAATACCAAGTATTCTGAAAATCTTCTCTTTAAATGCTCCAGGAAGTTTATCAATGGTTAGTAATGTCGATTAATTATTAATACAATTAAACAATAAAAAATAAATTTAGTTCTACAATATTCCTTGTATAATTTCGTAGCTGACGGAAGTCATACGCTGGGAGTACTGGCATGACAAAATTAAGAGCAATGATAATACTTTCAAGCATTTAGAGAATTTGGCAAGAATGGAGTCTTCAGCGAAGTGGGGAGCAGGCAGCGCTTTGTTAGCAGCCAGGTTAGCTCGAAGAGTGGCTCGCCTTTATGTCTACCGATATTCCCAACCCGGTGGAGTTGACCTCAAAGGACAACAATTTAATTATACGGGTACCTACAGCATTCATGATATACTTAACACAATTGATCCAATTAATAAAATAAAGTACCCTTTGTTTCTTATCATTTGCGATTAGTCATTTGTTATTGGGTGGCACATTCCTTTATTCTGATTACATTGTCATTAATAATAAAGTGAATTTCTCTTTCGATAGGTGCTGTGCATGGATCTGACCTGGTTTCACTTCTTGGAGATTCTTTAATGCTACAAATAGCTCGAAGGCCAGCAACTGTGGAAGAAAGGCGTATTTCCTCACAGTTCCAACAGTATATTATAAATTTCATAAAATACGGGTAATATACAAGCAAAAATATTTATACTAAGTATAAAGTAGTTTACAGACGAGCTTGCATGACAAGAGTTATGAATGTCAAAGAGGCAAGTGAGGTGTGTAAGAATAAGCCTAAATGGCACTCTGTTGTTCGTGCCTACCCCGCAAGGGAACTGGCGTGAAGTTATGTATGTATGTATGTATGTATAAAGTAGTTTATATTACAATATAAATAAATATGAAATCTTGTGATGCATTATAGGTGCATATTGTGTCAGAGGCACTCTCAAACATATTTCGTCGTTCTTTTTTGTCTGATCAGCGCGAAAGAGTCAATAAAATATTTAGATAGAAGAAAGAAAGAACAACGATTTCTCTAAAACTAAAATTATCCGTATTAATATTATGAATGCGAAAGTAACTCTGTCTGTCTGTCTGTTACGCTTTCACGGAAAAACTACTGGACCGATTTGGCTGAAACTCAGTATATGCATTCTGTCAAAAAAGTATTGGGAATGGATGATTTGTTTTGGTTACAAATATATTTTGTTTTTTTTTTTTGTTAGATTGGCACAGCTTATTTTGGTTTCGGCGCGGAATTTGAGTTACATGGGTCATTTACATTAAATACAATGCTGTTTTTAGTTATATCATATCTAGTGTGTATTACGAATTTCATAATGGACAAAAACATCGAACAAAGAGTTTGTCTTAAATTTTGCATCTCCAATGGAATTTCGTGTTCGGAGACACTGAAAATGTTACAGAAGGCTTACGGTGAATCGACTTTATCAAAAACACGTGCTTATGAGTGGTACAAAGCGTTCAAAAGCGGTCGAGATATGCTGGAAGATTCGCCTCGGCCTGGTAGGCCACCAACGTCTTCAACTGAAGTTAACGTCGCAAAAGTGAAGGAAATAGAGACTGACAATCCTCATTCAAGTTTGAGAGAAGTAGCCGCTGAACTTTCTGTGTCACACGAGTCGATCCGTATCATTTTAAATAATCACTGGGGTATGAAACATATTTCCGCTAGGCTAGTCCCAAAAGACCTGAATTTTCTGCCAAAACTCAATCTTATAAGGGTCGCTGAGGACATGCTAGAGCATGACGAATCAATTTCGACCCAACATTCATGAAACGCATTGTTATCGATGACGAGACGTGGATTTACGAGTTTAACATCCAAACTAGTCAATAACTTTCGGAATGGCGGCTCCCAACTGAGCCAAAACCGAAAAAACCACGCCAAAGTTGATCAAAAGTCAAAGTCATGTTGACTGTTTTCTTTGACTATCGCGGTGTTGTGCACTCGGAATTCTTACCGAAAGGTCAAACGACAAATAAAATATATTATTTGAGCGTTATGCGGCGTTTAAGAGAGCAAATTCGACGAAAAAGGCCAGTTTAGTGGTAACAAAATCTTGGATTTTGCACCACGATAATGCGCCTTCACACAAGGCTATCATTTTGAACGAATTTTTAACCAAAAACTCAACAAATACCATCGAGTAACCAACTTATTCACCAGATTTGGCTCCAGCCGATTTCTTTCTTTTTCCAAAACTCAAATTACCACTTCGTAGCACCCGTTTTCATTCGATAGGAGACATAAAGGAGAATTCGCGACAAGAACTATAATACTGTTACACGCCGACAAAGTAAATGCACACCTGCTTTATTACCTTTCCCGCTTTTGGACTTCTTTTGTTTACTTTGTGTTTAAAATTTGTAATTAAGAAAAACATTATATTGTTATTGTACTTGTTTATGGCCGCAGGTGTGAAGATTGCGGTTTCTCGGAAACTTCAGTCCACGCGTTCGATTGTTGTATTGTACAGTTTAGTATAAAACGATGCCCGAACTTGGGGTGAGTCAGTCAAGCAACGATTACGATTCGAGCAAGACGTGTACATTGATAAGCTATATAGTGACGGACTTTGCGCATGTTATTGAATCGTGCAGTTTGTACTGGTTGTGTCCAGTTATATTTGTACCTGTGTTATACGCGTTTGTATAGTTCGAATAAATTCTATAGTAATTTCAACTTGCATTTTGATTCGAGTCCCGCACTCGTAACAATACTAAATTCCGGAAAAAGCGTTTAAAAAATGTTTTGATGATTGGATTATTCTTTGACGTAAGTGTATCGTTTTTGAAGGAGCATACTTTGAAGGTCATAAAATAAATTTGAAGAATAAATAACATTTTGTGTATAATTGAACTTTTTCCCGGTACTTTTTTGACAGAGTAGTATATATATGTATATATTTGATGCCAAGGATAAAAATAGGATACTTTAATCCCGAAAAATGGGATAAAGATATATTTGTTTTTCTGTTTGTTATGCTTTTACGGAAAAACTTGGACCGATTTAGCTGAAATTCGGTATATATGTAATTTTAATACCGAGGGTGGATAAGATATTTTTATTGCGGACCATGGGATAGACTTATATAAAGGTCATTTTGGAAAGTAGAATAGGTTTTTTTTTTTATGATTTGCCATTTTCGTCATATTGGTCTTTGTGGTCGTATCGGTTTTGCTGTAATTTTGTACATACGTAATTTTAATACCGAAAATGGGCATAGATACTTTTCATCCCGGGAGATGGGATACTTTGCGATATAAAATGAAGTGAATCTTCTGGAGCAATTACAGCACTAACATAAAAATTTATGTAACCTGTATTAATGCTTGCTCTTTAAACAAGAGGAACACTCCAAGGGTTGACCCGCGGCGCAGCCGCAAGGAAAATTCTAGTAGTCTAAAACACAATGTTATCTTCAAATGAGCTATCGATCGATAACCAACTTGTTGGACTAATCGCTATTCTACGTTCGCAGATTGCTTTTTATACTTTTTGAAAGAAACATGGGTCTATAAGCCCTTGGATAAGCGATCATAGTGACTATAATATTTATTAACAAGATATTATCAACAATAAGTCTTTCATGCACATTTGGTTTCTTATAAGATTTTTTTAACCATTTTACTTTTTTAAGCATAAATTAATTTATTTAATTTTCAGTGCTGTTAATGTAGAGGGGTGGCTGCGTTATAAAGTTGGTGATGGACATATTTATGATATCCGTGATAAGTCAGTTGCAACCGAGAACACCCGTAGTGCTAGTAAGGAAGTAATTTTTTGGCTACAGTATTTACCAGAACTTTCGAAACTTATGTCACTGGAACGGACAGAGCAACTTACGTTGGATAGAGGTATAATAATTTATTATTGTACTCTTTTATTTGGTGGAACAGTAAACCAACGAGTGGTCCGTGAGCTAAATTAATCAATGTGGGCTAGATCCACTTCCAAAAAGGCTTTTGTCTGTATACTAGTAGTAAAATAATAATCTAAGATCAAACTGACAGCTTTATTGATAACAATATTTTTTGTGTGTAAACAGAGAGATAATTAAACTTATTTGAAATTTACTTTTAAGGCGAAGGTCGACTTCGTGGTGGCGTGTTTGCTATGTGCGGAGTGACCGTGGGACTGCTTATTCTACTGTGTGCATGTCTCGTCATATTACAGCGGCAGCGTTCCCGCCGCTTGGCCATCGCTAGTGACGGATTTTAGAAAGAATTATCAGCTTTTTTTTAGAAGTATTAGACTTTATGTGAAAACTAATGAACTATGAATAATTGCAAATAAAATTGTCACGAATTTGTATTTTCACACGAGTCAGTACACAGGATTTATAACACTCGGAATTTATTATAGAATAAGTAATTTTAAAAATATCTCACAACACCAATAAACATATTTGTTTTCATAGAAATGACATCATTCGAGAGGCAGTTTGTGAATTTAAAAAAAACGAATCGCAACAAAATTTTAACTTGAAGTTTTACGGGCAGATTGTTAATGTACTTGTCCAATTTGAAAACCTGCCCGTAAAACTTCAAGTTAAAATTTTGTTAGAATTCGTTTTGCCACTTATCCGTTGCCATTCCTTTTCCAATTGTCCGTTGTTGAAGTTTCACTTCTATGTGTACCAGCACACATTTCGATTTTTCGCAGGTTTACTGTAAATTATGATTTAGTTGTGTTAGGTACATTTTAATGAATGCATTTTTTATTTAAACATATTTTATTTTATCAAACAAAAAAACTGGATTCTATCCGGAACCAAAAAACGCATCCATAGTATACTCTAAAATTATGTCTAGTCTGTAGTCTAAATTTATGCCGCTCCTCCAAGCGGCCGTAAAGATTTTTCGTGACAGAAAAATCCTAAGAACCCCCGTTTATATAGAAGTTTCACTTCAAAAATGAAATTGATTTAGAAAAACACAAAATACGTCACTTTAACACACATATAAGGCATAATATAAACCGGTCTTTCAAATATAGCCAAATAGCCTTTTATGAAATAAGCCTTCACTTGAAAGTCTATTGCCAGGCAATGCCAGGCGATAGAACTAAAAACAATAAATGACAAACGCTAACGTCAAGCAGTCAGGTCATGATGTCAAGAGAGGTTTCCAGGTTGGAATTTTTACTATATTTGGGGTATCCTAATTTGTTGCGACACTTTTGGAAACAAAAACTGAGATTTTAAGATTAGTCTCTGAAATGTACTATAATTAACAAATTTAAACCAGTTACTAAAATGTTTTGTAGTTTTAAGTCGGGGGATATGTCTAATAATGACTGTAGAGTATAAGTACTGGTTCTTATTAAGTTTTAATCTGATATTTTATATTTGTATTAATTACTTTTAAATAAAAATATATTTTCCTGTATCATGTTTAATTCGTCTCCGTCAGCGGATGCGCTCGGGTTGAACTTGTGTGTAAGCTTCTTGGGTTGAACAGTGCAAATGAGGCTGCGCATACGTATCGCCGGCCCTGGAGTGTGTTGGAACTTTTTTTGAATGTGTTTTTTCGAAATATAAATTTGATGTAATGTGATAACTTTCGTTTTCAATGTGTCACTTGTGAAAAATTTCTATAAAAACAAGTGGGCTTGTTTTTATGGAAAATTTTCAAATACCGAAAACAATAAAAATTCGCTTCTGAAAAACATTATGTTTGAATGTTTTTTAAAAACGCATTTTTATTATGTTTTCGCTATTAAATACTTATTTTATTTTATTTTATTTGGGGGCTAACAGCTATCATTATTAATAACTAAATATAAGATAGATTTAGAGAAGCTATTAATAAGTCTCTACAGATACCAGTAAAAATAAGAAGAGAAAAAAAATGAAAATTATTCAAAGAAACTAATAAAAATGTGCATAGATATAAGGTACTTAAACTGATAAATCCGAGTGTGGTGTAAATCCTTCTTAATATGTCGGTACTAATTTGAAGGTGTCAACTTTAAAAGAAATATTTTGACATTATTCCTTCTGTAATTTTGATTAGAATAAAACCAAATATTAAATTGGTTTTCTCTTTCCTTTATGTCAATTTATTCTAATCAATAAAACTATACGATGGAATCTAAAGCACGCTTATTACGTCCGGACAAACTCGAAATAGATCCAATCTCACCGGCGGCTGATGTAAATTACCAGCACTGGAAGGTAACTCCCTCAAACTATATTGACGAAAATGCTTCCGAAATCTCTGAACACGTCAAACTAAAAGTATTAGTCAATAACATATCTGCTAAATTATACGCACACATACGGAAGGCGACAGACTACTCCTCCGCGATAAAAATGTTGGATAAACTCTATTTAAAGCCAAAGAATGAAGTCCATGCTAGGTATATCCTCATGTCGACTAAACGGAAACCTGGACAAACTGTCGTTGAGTATATACATATGTTGCAACAACTGGCACACGATTGCATCTTCAGTGCAGTTCATGCGGAACAGCACAAAAAAGAATATGTACGAGACGCTCTGATAGCTGGTCTCTTCTCAAGAAACCTTGAAATAACTCTAGAGGAAGCAACAAATCAAGCCGTGTCCCTTGAAATGGCGAAAAACGACTCCAAAGATTTTAGTACTAAACCTTCCTTGGAGTTCCACGTTAAGGTTGATACATGGTGAACCTATTTAGTTGTAAGAGTACGAATAAGGAATAGAGACGTGACATTGTCACTCTTGAAACTATCAGAAAATTATATTGTCGCTTTTTATTTTCTCCTTATCTCGACTACACATTTTAAGTGGTTATGGGCCGTTATTTCTATAATTTGCATTAAAATTCATTATAAGTAAAAATGGATTTGTGTAAAATGCAAATATCCAAGTTGGATGGGACAAATTGGGTACCATGGAAATATCGTATGTCGGCTTTGTTAAGAGGCAACGATGGACTACTGGGTATTATAGAAGGTCGAATAAGGAAGCCGGTAAGGCCTGTGGTGGTCGACAATAAAGTTGACGGTGCAGCGGTCTTGGCAGATTTTAATAAGAAGTTGAATGAGTATATTAAATTAGAGAGCACGGCTCTTCTTTTAATTACGAACAATATTTCTGATGAAACACTAGATAAAGTCATAAGATTTTCGAGTCCGAGAGACGTATGGGAGGAATTACATAGATTATATGATGGAACAAATGAAGACCGATTGTATGATGTATGTATGGATTTTTTCAAATTTAAGAAAGATATTGCAGACAACATGGCGACTTATATTTCGAAATTGAAGAATCTCTGGCATAATTTAAATATAGAACTTATTAAAACTGATGAGATGGTAAAATTACCTGAACTTCTGTTGATATGTAAGTTGCTGGATACATTGCCAGAAGAATATTTCTAATTTAAATCAAGTTGGATGCTAATATCTAAGAAGGACCGAACTGTGGAAAATCTGACGAGTCAATTATGTGCGCATGAAAGAGCAATATTGAACTCAGAGATGACTCAAGGGAATTCTATTGGAGAGGCGCTGGTATTGCACCCGCCTATAATGAAATACGGAAAACCAGATAAGACATCAAGGGTAAGAAAGAAAGTTACCAAAGAGTTAAGGTGCCACATATGCAAGGAGGTTGGTCACTTTAAAAAGGATTGCCCAAATAAAGAAAAAAAAGATGTTAGTAAAGGAGGTCGAGGTGGTACAAGCACTGGCATGTTGCTTCTACAGATAAATTCCTCAGAGTGCAATTTCGATCGTGAGAACTGGTATGTTGACAACGGCGCTACACACCATGTTACGATGCGGGATGATCTTTATGAAGATTTTGAGCATTTTTCGTCACCTCATACAGTTACTACAGCAGATGGTAAAGTAATAAAGGCCATTGGAAAAGGGTCAATAAGAATGCGGGCCCATGCTGAAGAATTCTTTCTGAGGGAGGTCTGGTTGGTTCCAACAATAAGTAGAAATTTATTTTCGGTGTTAGCAGCGCAAGATTTAAATCCGAAGAGTTTGTTTAAGTCACGGGTAACTTCCTGTTCCATAAAGATAAATGGAAAGATAGTAGTGACTGGATATAGAAAAAGATTTGGTGGATTATACAAGCTAAAATGTAGCGCAGTATGTCGAGTTGATTCGGTGGTGAATGCACTTGATACATTACAGCTTTACCATGAAAGAATGGGTCACCAAGATAAAAGGCATGTGAAAAGTCTTATACAGAGAGAGTTAGACATTAAGACAAAGGACAGTATGACAGAATTATGCGAAGGCTGTATATTTGGTAAAGCACATAGAAGAAAGTTTGGAACTAGAGATAAAGCTCAAATGCCTGGAGAGCGCATTCATTCTGACGTATGTGGTCCTTTTTCTGCATCTTACTCTAAATTTCACTATTTTGTTCTTTTCAAAGATGAATATACCCGCTATCGCTATGTTTACTTCATGAAAAAGAAGTCTGAAGTACCAGAAAAACTATGTCAGATGCTTAATGAAGCTGATGTTGCAGGACATACTATTAAGGAATTTCTGAGCGATAATGGAGAATTTGATAACGACAAAGTAAGAAAAGAGTTAGCGAAACGTGGAATAAATATGAGACTTATAATGCCGTACACACCGGAACAAAACGGTTGTAGCGAAAGAGAAAACCGTACTATCGTTGAGTCAGCAAGAGCAATGATGCATGCACATGAAGAGTTACCTCAACAGTTGTGGGCGGAGTTGGTACAAACGACTGTTTACATTCTGAATAGAACAGGACCAACTTGCGTAGATCACAAAAGCCCGTATGAGTTATGGTTTGGTAAAAAGCCGCAGATAAAGCATTTTCGAATCATAGGCTCGGTATGCTATGCTCATATTCCTAAGCAGAGAAGGAAGAAATTGCAGAAGAAAGCAAAGAAGTGCTTTCTTATTGGCTATGACAACGATGATGGTTACAGACTATGGAATAAAGAGTCAAATTCTTTAGTAAGCTCCAGAGATGTAACTTTGGATGAGAGGCCAATGAAATCGAAGTTCGTGAAAGAAGACTTAAGTAAAGATGAAAATATAGGTGAAGTTGAGATACTTGGTATAGAGATTGAAATCAGAGAAGGTAGTATTAAGATACACCAGGCATCTTATGCTAAGAAAATATTGCATAGATTCGGTATGGAAGGTTGTAGACCTGTAGCAACATCTATAATCAAAGAAAATATATCACAGAATAATTTGAAGATTGATGATTATATTTTAGAAAATTACAGACAAGCTGTTGGAGCATTAGCCTATCTTATGGTTGAAACTAGACCTGACATAGCATATGCTGTCAGTGTAGTTTCGAGAAGTCTAGAGAAGCCAACTAATGTAGATTGCGTAAAAGTGAAACGCATCATGAGGTATTTGCAGTGCAGTGCACTCTTGATCTTGGCATTGTTTACCAGAAAGGTAATCATAAGACCTTTGAATGTGTTGTAGTGATGCTGATCATGGTGGTGATATAGGGACCGGAAAATCCACCTCTGGTATATTATGTTTATACGCAGGAGGACCAGTCTCTTGGATGAGCCAGAGACAACAGAGTGTGGCCATATCAACAACTGAGGCTGAAGTTGTCGCTGCAAGTGAGTCTGCCAGGGAATCAGTCTGGCTACACGACTATTCAAGCATCTCACTGATAATAAAGAATTGCCAACATTGTGGGTTGACAATGAGGCTGCGATTAAACTGGCTGAAAATCCTGAATACCACAGACGTACGAAACATATTCGTATACGTCATTTCTTTATTCGTGAGCTAGTAACACGAGGAGAGATTATAGTAAAAAATATCTCCAGTGAGCAGCAACTTGCAGATCTGCTCACTAAACCAACAGTGCAACCAAGATTGTGTAAGCTTCGTGCATTAATAGGTTTACACTGAGAGAAGATGTTAAGGTTGATACATTGTGTACCTATTTAGTTGTAAGAGTACGAATAAAGAATAGAGACGTGACATTGTCATTCTTGAAACTATCAGAAAATTATATTGTCGCTTTTTATTTTCTCCTTATCTCGACTACACATTTTAAGTTTCCATTGTGTAGACAATGAAATGGAAAACTCCACGAACTTGGCTGCGTCTAAATCTCGCAGACGATGTTTCTTTTGTGGTGGCAATGTTCATCAAAGGGTTAAACGTCCAGCTTTTCGAGCAGTTTGTCAAAACTGTGGTAAGAAAGGTCATTTTGCCAAAGTCTGTAGGAGTGAGAGCTCTGCAATCGAGTCTACGAGCAACTCTATGGCCGAAATAGAACTTCAAAAACTTGGAGCTACTCTAGCTGCGTCTCCTGCTAGTTTACGGAAAGCTACGATTTCCGTTTTCGTTAATAATTATAAAGCTGATGCTCTGATTGATAGCGGAAGCTCTACTAGCTTTATTGATAAGAATTTTGCCAATTTGTTACTCTTGAGATACTATCCTTGGAAAGTAAATGTAACATTAGCTTCTAAAAATAACATTTCTTCCGTAAACGGAGTATGTTATGTAACTCTCCAAATAGACAAGCACAATTATAACAAAAACCGCTCTTCGTACTTGACTCTCTCTGCGCAGATATTATTATCGGCCATGATATCTTAGGTTGTCACTCAGCTCTTGAACTTAACTTCGGGGGTCCAAAGGAACCCCTTAATATATGCAACGTTATGGCGGCGTCGGTACCTGAAGTTTCGTTATTCACGAATCTCACAAGTGGCGTAAAGCCTATTGCAATCAAATGTAGAAAACATTGTGAAGATGATATTATATTTATACGAGAAGAAATTGGCAAACTTCTAAGAGACGGAGTTATTGAACTGAGCAATTCACCATGGCGAGCTCAAGTCCTAGTTACTGGAAGCCAGACGCATCGCAAGCGTCTTGTTATAGATTACTCTTAGACTATAAATAGATTTACTGAATTGGATGCTTATCCCTTGCCCAACATTGAGTCAATTGTATCAAAAGTTGCTGGAAATAACGTTTTTAGTCAAATTGACTTGCGAAGTGCTTATCATCAAGTACCTATTTTAAAAATGAGAGAATCTATACTGCTTTTGAGGCTTGTGGAAACCTATATCAATTTACTCGTATACCTTTTGGTTTAACTAATGGAGTTGCAGCCTTTTAAAGAACTTTACATTACATTATAGCTAAATAAAAGCTAAATGGTACATACGCGTACCTTGATGACGTCACTATTTGTGGAAAAACAGATGAAGAACATGATCAAAACCTGAAACAATTCAAGGAAGCGGTCATAAAATATAATCTTACACTAAATGAAGGAAAACGTGTGTATAAGCAGCATTCTATTAAATTACTAGGTTACAAAATCGAAAATAACACTATTCAGCCAGATGAAGATCGACTCAGTCCTCTAATGAATCTACCTATTCCAATTAATACTCGATCTCTTAAAAGAGCTCTTGGTATGTTCGCCCACTACACTAAATGGATCAGAAACTTTTCTGAAAAGATCAACTCTCTTACGAATATATCTTAATTTCCCCTTAACAAAAATGCGATTGACTGTTTTCAAAAATTAAAACTGGATATAAAGAGATCAGCACTAACGGTGATTGATCCAAATGAGACATTTACTGTTGAAACAGATGCTTCGGAATAATCTATAGCGGCGTCTTTGTCACAAAATGACCGACCAGTAGCTTTCTTCTCTAGATCTTTATGTGACACTGAACGTCGTCATTTTTCGATTGAAAAAGAAGCTAGCGCTATAGTTGAAGCTTTAAGAAAATGGCGCCACTATCTTATCGGACGACGCTTTCTTCTAATAACTGACCAAAGATCCGTCTCTTTTATGTTCCAACAAAGTCTTAAAAGTAAAATAAAAAATGAGAAGATTGAGAGATGGCGTCTAGAATTATCGAGTTTTAAATATGACATTATTTATCGCCCAGGTAAGGAGAATACTACAGCTGATGCCTTATCACGCGTCTGTTCGAACATAAACACCAAAGTCAGGTTGAAAGAATTGCATGATATAATGGGACATCCCGGTATCGTTCGGATGGCACATTGGAGACGATCCAAGAACCTACCATATACAACTGACGACATTAGGGTAATAACTTCAGGCTGTCGTGTATGCGCTGAAGTAAAATCTAGATTCTTAAAATTGCAAGGAAAACTCATAAAGGCTTTAGCGCCATGGGAGAGACTTAATGTCGATTTTAAAGGACCATTACCTACTAAAACAAGTAATCGCTATATTTTGATAATTATAGATGAATATTCACGTTTTCCATTTGCTTATCCATGTAAGGACCTTTGTGCAAGCACTGTAATAAGATGTTTTACTGACTTATTTTCTACATATGGCGCTCCACAATATATTCACACAGATCGAGGAACAGCGTTCATGTCAGACGAACTACGACGTTTTCTGTTATCGAATGGAGTTGCATGCAGTAGAACGACACCTGATAATCCTCAAGGAAATGGGCAAATAGAGCGCCTCAATGGAACGCTATGGAGAACTATAAAATTATATCTCCGTTCAAGAGACCTTGATCCCATTCACTGGGAAGAAGTCCTGCCATCTGCCCTACATTCAATTCGATCCCTGTTATGTACTACCACTAACGCAACTCCTCACGAGAGATTCTTTAATCATCCACGTCGGACAGCAAACGGGGGATCCTTGCCAACATGGCTCCTAGAGCCGGGTCCAATATTGATGAAAAACAATAATAAACGCTCTAAATACGACGCGGATGTGGAAGAAGTGGAACTTTTAGAAGCGAACCCATCCTATTCTTATATTAGATTACCTGATGGCCGTGAGACAACTGTGTCAAATAGACAACTCGCTCCCCTACCAAGAGATCAACATATACCTGATTCAAGTGACCAGTTCTCAGGTATTGAAGTTGATGAAGAGGTCGATGCAGGATCACCATCGACTGGTAATGAGAATTCTCCAGCTGAAACGAACCAGTTGCCGAATGAGAATTCTTCAGCTGAAACGAGCGAGTTGCCGATGCTTCGGCATTCTACCAGAGCTAGGCAGGCTCCACGTTACCTGCAGGATTACGAAGTAGGAGGGGTGAATGTGGTGTAAATCCTTCTTAATATGTCGGCACTAATTTGAAGGTGTCAACTTGTAAAAGAAATATTTTGACATTATTCCTTCTATAATTTTGATTAGAATAAAACCAAATATTAAATTGGTTTTGTCTTTCCTTTATGTCACCGAGTTAAAATAGAACTTGACCAACTTTGCGCTAAACAATGCTACACTATTAGTAAATAAGTCTAAGTCTATATCTTACAACCTTAGATCATATAAACGTCTAGATCACGCATCAATTGCACAAAAACGGCCCAAAACAAGTGCACCAAAATTGGTGCACTGGCTTCAGTGGCTTCCCACGCCTGTTAGTGTCATTTCGATTACTTTACTGGTTAGAGCTCTCGCAAAAAAAATAATTATGCCTGCGCTATTAAAATGTGTCGGAACTATTTTAAAACGGGAAAGGATAAGGATAAGATGTCATTTAATCGGAAAACTTAACACTTTTCTCATGATTTCTTTGTAAAAAGGTGAAATTTAATTTCGACATTTTCAAGGTTATCGAATTGATTGATGTTGTCAGATGAGAAGTGTGACTTATTTTCCAAAATTTGGGGATTTTCTTACGATTTTTTTTTATTTATGAAATATGAATAATTGGAAAAATCTATAGAAAACAGACATGTAATGTTTGTTTATCCGGTTTTCCTAAAGTAGTTTATATTACGTTTTAGACTTCCTACGGATCCAATTGTAGCATATTGTTGGACAAAGAGATGGATTTTGAAAGAAAATATTTTGAATCATTTTCGGAAACATTTTTACACTATGTTTTTTATATTTTCTTATCAACGGCACAGTTGTATTGAAAATTTAAGAATACTTAACCACCATATAAAATTATTTCTAATCTAACCTTAGCTCCTTGGACAATATTAACCTTTTAATGTAACCTTATGACGTTTGACATAGAATTGCCAGAATGCGTGCTGCAAATATCGTCAAAGAGGATGTAAAAAAAACTGAATATCGTTTAAAGCAGATGCTTCGGTCGGAGTTATCTGTACTAATATTATAAAGAGGTAAAGTTTGTAAGTTTGTGACGTTGTAGGGAATAATCTCGGGATCTACTAAACCGATTTTAAAAATTCTTTTACTGTTGGAAAGCTACGTTAACAGGGAGTGTCATAGGCTATATAACATGACGCTTTATACCACGGGAGCGGGACAGACCGCGGGTGAATCCGTGCCGGGCCGCTAGTAATATTATAGATAACTGTTTATTGTCATAATTAAGATACTAATTTTGTCTATATTCTTTTAGCTGCATTTCCATTAATTCCTAACAAAGAAATAAGTTAATATATTAATACGATAAAAAACAAATTTTCGTTCATAAAATAATCAAACTAAACTAGTTTGAATAATAAAAATTTTTGGATATGAATATTTTTATTTTTATAATAGCCCTTTTCAAATGGTTTAGTTGCTCTTAAGTCCCTGCATTAAACTATCCCGTGTACCTACCCCGTAGTTCCTATTACTGATATAAATTTTGGATTATACATAAAGCCTACTACCCAATATAAACCTATGGAATCGTTCCAAGTCTACTATTACAAATGATTTCACTGCCTTTTAGCGCAGGATAATCTTTGGGTTATAAATAGTCATCTAATAGCCTTCGTTAATATGATGTGTAACACAAAAATAATTTGCCATTATGAATAGTTTTTTTAGAATTATTACATTAGTATTGGTAATTAACAGACTTAAAAAAATTGATCGTTTACTAGCGGAGGGTAATGTCAGGAGCTTTAAGAACAGACGAGCGTGCATAAAAAGAGTTATGAATGTCAAAGAAGCAAGTGAGGTGTGTAAGAATGGGCCTAAATGGCGCTCTGTTGTCCGTGCCTACCCCGCAAGGGAACTGACGTGAAGTAATGTATGTACGTATGTATGTAGAAAAATGTATTAATATTTGTACAGGCATTTTATTGCGAATTAAAATTACTACATGTGCTAAAATGTGTTATGAACTCATTTGTGCATGTATTTTTTTATGGTTCGTTCCAAGACACACAACTTTTCTTGCTAATACTTTATTTAAAAAAAACTAAAACCTCTGAGTAATATTAAATTATATCACATAAAGCGATTAAATCATAACGATCATTTAAACTTTTCACTTACATAAAAAATATTTAATTATAAAAAATGGGGTGATATTTTTTTCCTGATATCCCGAAAACGCAGAGTGAATTTAGCAACGGTTCGCGTTTTTGATGCCGTTTTTGGCGATGTTGTTTGTTAGCAATGCTCTCTCTAGACATGTTATATCTCAATGCTTACAACTTACTTAACTTATTAAATTCATAACGGTTAAAATTCGGCTAGCTATTATCACTGTAAAAACGGTAGGGCTGGCTGTAACAGGTAAAATAAGAGACCTGTTCCACCTGTTCCTGTTTCAGTGAAAGAACAGTTCCAGTAACCTGTTCTAAAATAACAGACTGTTGTGTTGCAACAGGTTTAAGGAGTAATATTTTGCTTTGTTTACAATATTTTGTTTTTTTACGAAAATAATCAAAACAAACAAAGAAACAAAACACAAAAATCGAAATGAATCACAAACTAACTACATACTACAGAAAGATTTGCAGAGTCACAGACTCAGAGAGGATACGAGGTTCAGAATAGTTCGGATTCATGCTACGCCTTTCATCTCAGTTATATGTTTTTGCCACCATATTGTCACCTGTCTAATAAATATTAGGTCTTTACATATGAAATTGGCGTTTTGTAAGGGAGGAACATAAAGTGGATTTCTTTTTAATATAACATATTTATTTAATCAAAGTATGTATCATGTACCATTGCTATCTATGCACTTCTGCCATCTCATAGATAGTTCATTGATCCCTTTACTAAAAAAACCATTCGGACGGGAATCAATAAAATCTTTGAAGGCGCTTTGGACTGCCCCATCGGAGTTGAATTTTTTGCCTTGCTAGTTAATAGTTATCCAAATTTCGAAAAAAATGGTAATCTGTTGGAGCAAGGTCCGGGGAGTACGGTGGATGTCTTAGACATTCCAATTGAAGCTCCTCTAATTTGGTAGCCCTTTGTTGCGCGGTGTGTGGTCTAGCGTTATCCTGAAGCAGCAATGGCCTAGAGCGATTGACCAGCCTCGGTTGTTTAGCAGCCAGCTTGTCCATCATGGTTTGCAGTTGCTGACAATAGACATCCGCCGTAAAGGCCATATTTAAGAAAGCTGTAGTTAACGACACCGGCACTAGTCCACCAGACGCTCATAAGTAATTTTTTTTTGAGTCAATTTTCGCTTGAGGCAGGATTTGGCTGGTTCGCCAGGGTTCAGCCATTTCGATGAGCGTTTCCGATTGTCGTACAGGATCCACTTTTCATCAAAGGTAATGATTCGATTTAAAATCCCTTCATTATTGTGGACGTTGAATAATGTAACGCAGCAGTCGACGCGCGATTGTCGGTTTGCTGCACTCAATTCATGAGGTACCCACCTTTCAAGCTTTTTCACCTTCCCAATTTGCTTCGAATGGATTAAAACAGTTTTATCACTAACACCGAAGCCTGCAGCTATCTCGGACGTGGTTTGCGATGGATCCGCTTCCACAATAGCCTTCAATTTTGCATTATCAACTTTGGTCTCGGGCCATCCACGGGGCTTGTTCTGCAGGTCGAAATTTCCAGAACGGAAACGTTGGAACTAAAAACGCATTGTATTTTCTTTCTACGACACCGCCGCCATACACATTAATCCTTCGAGCCGTTTTGGCAGCACTGGGGCCACGATTGAACTCGTACTCGTAAATAATGCGATATTTCAAGTTTTCCATTTTGTAAACTGAGTGACGCAAAGAAAAAACCAAAAGAGGAAAAAACAAATGAATTACGGTTTTCAAAACACAAAAGCATAAATAAATATCTGTATAAAGTTGAAATTGGAATTCCTCACCAAAGCGGAGATATTTGAGATCAAAGTGGCCAGTACGACAAAACGCCAACTTCATATGTAAGGACCTAATAGTAATAATTTTAAAAGTATGTTATCTTAATGATAGATAATGTCATATTTTAAATGATATATAACAGTACCTTTATTATTATACACCATAATTTATGCGTGTATCCGAATGTATTTACAATTATTACCAAAATAGAATTGGAATAGGGGCATGTTATTGCTATCTTTTTCGTTTACAGTATGTGAAAGGAGAAGAGCTTGTTTCAAACTGTTTACTTTGAAACAGGCTCATGTATATGCTATCTTTTTCTATTACTCTATGTGAAAAGAGTTTGTTCAAAACTGTTTTGTTTCGGACTGTTTGCTGTGGAACGGAACATAATGGAAAAGACTGGAACAGGCAGAACAGTTGGAACAGTTGTTTCGGTCTTTATATAACAGGGCAAAAGTTTTTTTATAGAGAAACCTGTTGCGTTACCTGTTCCGACATATACGCCTCACTCCTAAAAAACGGTGTAAACGGTTGTTGGTACTTTGCTGACAACACTGGCCGACACTGAAAACCATTCTAATTTTTAGAGTTTTTGGCGGGAACTAAAAGAGGACGTTGTGCTGTGCAGTTTTATTTTCTAAAAATGTGTAAAATCACTCTAAAATGAACAATAGTTTTAGGATATTGATAGTTTTTGAGTAGTAATTATGTGTTTTTGTGAGAAATATGAACTGTATAGTCAAATGTGTGTCGAGTTTTCACAAGAACTCCGTTATAAGGCGTCGATGTAGCCTACAATACAATTGCGCCTGGCTTAAAGGCCTAGTTGCCAAGCCATAAACATTTAAAAAAAAGTCTAATTTTAAGCATAAAGCATACGTAGTATCCATAGTAGTTTGTGCATAAAGCAAAATAAATAAACAGTTTGGGCGACTGTTCAGTGTTCATTTTAGTTTGTTTTCACTTTTTAGATACTTAGATAAATATTACAGTTTTAATAGTGTACCGTTCACAGCTCTAACGAGATACCGTTTAATCTCAATTAACAAAATTCGTGTTTAATATCATCGAAGAATAAAATGGCATTAGCACTACAGCGTCGAGCAAATGTACGTAATTAACAGTAAACTCAATCGATGCATCTTTTCTTGAATAATTGAGCTAATCTAATTTATTAAATACATATATTTTCAATTATTTTAGGTTAGACTCCCACCTGAAGTAAATAGAATATTGTACGTCAGAAATTTACCATACAAAATATCTGCAGAGGAAATGTATGATATCTTTGGAAAATATGGAGCTATTAGACAGATACGCGTGTAAGTCATATCGAAAGTTATTTACTCTAATAGTAATTTTATATATATAATATATATATATATATTATTTAAATTTGCATAAAGGCGGAACCCGAAAATTATGCGTTTTTTTTATATACAAGATTATAATTATGGTTTGCTATGGTACAATAACGAAATTAAAATTGTCGGAAAGCCTTCATTTAGGCACATAATTAATAAACAATACAATTACCTTAGAATATACACAGACTGCCTACTATGCTAATATTATTATTGTAAAGTAATAGGGCACGTTGCTAAACACTTATGATTTTGAGCACAAACACATAAGTTAACTTAAAAACAATCAATATCTTACTTTATTAAATTTTAAAGCACATTTTATTAGGTTAAAAACTACAAAACACTTCCCAGATAAAACCGCCATGCTACATAAAGTAAACCACACTGCTAAAGACAAATCTTTTTGTTGTAATTTAGTTCATCAGAGTGGCAGGCAAAGGAAATAAATCCATACAGCGTTGTCTGATGTATTCTTAATAAAAAATAGGCTGTTTGGATTTATTTCCTTTGCTTGCCACTCTTTAGGTTGGGTTAGCTTCACACTAGAGCTCAAATATGCAATGCCAATGTTAGCAACACAAAAAATAGGTTGTGAGGAGCGGTTGAAGGTTGCGACCAATGAGAAGGTCAGTGGGTTAGGTTAGGTTAGCTTCAGACCAAAGCCGCAGGCAGAATCGACTTTAACCATAATTTATGGTAAGCAGTCGGTTCTGCCACTTTGCTACTTGTTAGGCAAAAACACTAAATCCATACAGCATGAATATCAATATTTTTCAATCAATCTGAAGATCATTGAATGACATGAAAGTATGGAATTTTAGATTTTTCACATTATTGTAACTAAGATAATTAATATATTTTTCTAGTTTGTATATATAAATACTGACTACATGCAATACCAATGTAAGCAGAACAAAGTATATGTGTAAGGTCGAAGGTGTAACCAGTGACAAGGACAGTGGGTTAGGTTAGGTTATCTTTAGACCAAAGCCCACGAGCCGAGCGAGCGAAGCGAGCGTCCCGCGGTAGCGGCCGGCGAGTGGCAGAACCGACTGGTTTCCATTTATTCGTTGATAATATTAATAAAAGTTAAAGTCGGTTCTGCCACTCGCCGGCCGCTGCCGCGGCACGCTCGCTTCGCTCGCTCGGCTCGTGGGCTTTGGTCTAAAGATAACCTAACCTAACCCACTGTCCTTGCCATAACCTTCGAACACCCCTCACACCTATATATTGTTTGTCTAACATTAGTATTGCATGTTGTCGGTAATTATATATACAAACTACAAAAATATAATAATGATCTTAATCACAATAATGTGAAAAATCTAAAATTCCGTATTTTTATGTCATTCAAAGATGTTCAGTTTGATTGAATAATATTGATATTCATGCTGTACGGATTTAGTTCCTTTGCCTGACATTTAGCAAAGTGAGGTAAAAACTTTGTCTCTCAATATTATTAATCTGAGGTTTTACTTACAAATTACAAAATGTCGTGATTTTTTAGCAATGCCGTAATATTTGATTTTATAATTATTAATTATTTTGATCATGTCATATATGTTACATTTGCAGACTAATCCCAAAATTAAAATAATTGTGTTTTTATTATAATTAGTAGGTAAGTCGTCACGCTAAAATTGAACATTATTTCTAGCGATATAATGCACGTATTTCGTACCTAATTAATTGTATTGTTTATTAATTTTTTGCCTAAATGATGGCTTACCGATGATTTTAGTGTCGTTATTGTACCATAGAAAACCATATGTAAAGTCTTTGAATACAAAAAATGCGTAATTTTCAGGTTCCGCCTTTATGCTCCATTGGCTGCAATACAATCCTTTAAACATTGAGGCTAGTTATCAATAAAAGAACACACTCTTTCAGTCTTTCTCTCTCAATTAGGGATGGGCCGAATGTGGATTGAACCGAATACAAACTTCGGCCGAACATTCGGTTTCATTTCAACATACTTTTTGAGAGCGACACGTCGTGACTTGATAACGCTGTAAATTTTAAGTATGAGTAGGTGGATAAAAGAATCGATTTTTAGACTTTTGATTGAAAAAAAATCACCATTTCATAATGTTCATTTTGTAAAAAGTGATTTCAATCAAAATTAAAGTTGTAATTGCTACTGTCCCTTAGACATGTTTTTTTTTTAATTCAAGTTATGCATTATAATTAAGCAGTTGCACTATTTATACTATTTCCATTTCTTTATTTTCTTGATGACAGCTCCTGTGGAAACTTGAATGAGCATCTTTTTTACATTATGTATACATTATTTAATAAAAATATGATGCTTAGGCACATACAAGGTCATAGCAGAGTCGGAGAAGCTGATAGGGATGGAGCTATCGATAAACATAACACAATAACAGACCTGATATTTTTTTACAAAGTGTAAGAAACTAAACTATTGCCAGATAATTTTGTACAAATTCATTAACTAATATTACATTTCATTACAAGATGTAATTATATTATGTTGATTCTTTATTTATTTATTTTAATCAAAGTCTGATGAATCGTCACTGTCACTTGATGAGCTCTCCTTAAATTTATTATAAGTTCCTGTACTTCTATATTATCAAATGCCACATGAATTTCCCAATCCGATGCTATAATGTTTTGGGTTCTTCTCACAATTTTTTCCCAGTGTTCGGCGGTTACTTCCGCACATGCATTTTTTAATAAACCTAACATCTTGTTTGCTGTAAAAGGGGGATGGGTATTGTTTCGAGCGGCGTGTCCTTTGATTTGTGCCCATATTAGTTCTATACTTCTATAGCATTGTACTGGCAATGATACGGCCGAAGTTGAAGAACCCAATGACCACATTCGGCGGCAACTATTTCGTCGGTAATATATCTTTTAGGAAGGCTTTTTTTCGATTTTAAAATATTCACTAATTGTACTTTTAATAAAGTATTATCCACATTTTCGCCATGACGTTGGAGCCAGTCAATTATCTCTTTTTTTTTATTAGCCTGTGTCGGCATTTCATCAATTTGTCTGGAGTGATATGTAGCGTTGTCCATAATAATTATCGATGGTTCTTCCAAAGATTGCACCATTTCTTTAAACCATCCTTCGTAAATATCCGCATTCAATTCTTCGTGGTAGTCAACTGTTTTCTTGGATTTAAAGGCCAATAAAGTATCTGACACGAATCTTTTCGTAGACCCTGCATGGCATATGATAAGGCGTTCACCTTTTCCCATTGGCACTGAACTAGTGGAAGCGGCGGTGTCGTCAGTCCAGTTCTTAGATACTGTGTGGTTTGCATTTAACCAAGTCTCGTCAGTGAAAATAACATTTGACCAATCTGATATCTTTTTGGCTTCGATCAAAAATTCGCAGCGAGCCATAGCAACGTCGTGACGCTCCATCAATATTTTACGTTTGTCCGACTTTTTATAATAAAATCCAATTTCTTTCAAAACCAAGCTTAATGACGATTTTTGGCCATGGAACAAACCACATTCACATAAAGAAACAACAAATTTTTTAAGTGTTGGAATTTTTTTGCGCAAGTAATAGTCATATATGACGGCGAATAGCGTCAGACACACACACGACGTGGTTGGCGTTTTTTCTTCGGCGTACGAAGCTTATTTTCCTGCATGCCGCTTGTACCGAAAGCTTCTGTAGTAATTTTTGAAACAGTAGGTTCACTAATTCCTAATGCGGCCGCAAAACGCTCTCGTACTTGCGACAGTGGTAATAGTGGGCCACCATTTTGATACTCTACTTGAAAGTAATTGCGAACCTTGATAACCAGTTCTCTCGCCTGCTTTTTCAGAACAGATCCTTTAGGCAGTTTCATATTTGACAGCTGGGCAGCAATCAACACGGAGGAACACAAAATACACAATACACAATGTAACGTATGGATAATGTGAAAAAACTCAGCGAACAGAAATGTAGTGACTTTAGAGCACGACCGTCTTGTTACGAGTGACAGATTAAAACAAACACAAAATGGCGGTAGGCCATTGAGTGTTCCCAGCTTGAAAAAATATATTTGAATGTTTTTGTTGTATTTGTCTTTGTTCAAAACATAATAAATATATGCGATCAATATCATTACTTATTTGGTCACAACACTACAACTATCAAATTAGAACTGTCATCGAGAAAATAAAGAAATGGAAATAGTATAGTGATGTTTCTTAGAGGAATAATAAGTTTATTTTATTTTTGTTTTAATTTGAAGGATATTTAATTAGGCAAAAACTCAATCAAGAACTTTTTTTATCACATTGCACGTTAAGGTTTACATGTTCCTAACTAAAATAAATGACCATGAGTATATAGATGCCAATTTTTATATTACGGTTATGAAGATATGATTTCTATTAACTTCAGTCAAAATAGTGCAAGTAGGTATTTGAATTTTTTCTTGCACCGAATATTCGGCATTTAAACCGAATTTCGGCCGAATGCCGAAGTTCGGCTCAAGCTGCCGAAATTCGGTAAACCGAATGTAAAACAAATTTCGGCCATCCCTACTACCAATGGATTGTTTTAGAGACTCCAAATTAACATGGCGTTTAGAGCAAGTCGTACTCTCTAAAACTGACCATAAATCATAATCCAGCGGATTAAGATCGGGACTAGACGACGGCCAGTCTTCAGCTCTGATGAAGTCCGAAACGTTCGTTTCCAACCAAGACTGTGTGGACCGAGCTTTATGACCCAGCGCCGAGTCTTGCTTCAAGAACCATTCTTGGTTATTGAACATGGTGTTGTTAAGGGGCTTAACTACCTTCTCAAGAATGCTATCTTGATACACTTGTGCCAATGTTTTGATACCTTTTTCACAAAAATATGGCTCAGTCACTCCTTCATAGCTAACACCCCACCAATCCATCACTGAAGACGGATAATGCCCACGTTGGACTCTGTCAACTAATTGAGAAGCTTCCTTAGAGCTTTGAGCATAAATACGGTCATTTTGTTTGTTAAAATGTTGCTCAATTGTAAAAATATTCTCATCCATAAACAAAATTTTTCTGTGACCTCCCTTTGCATACCACTTTGGTAGTTGTTTCGATTTTACCACCCTATTCTTTTTTAAAGTATGAGTTAAGAAATGACCAGTGCGTCTCTTATAGGCTGCAAGTCCTAAGTCATCTTTTAAAATACGCGACATGGTTCTAGGTGATATCTTCATCTCCCGAGATAAAATCTTTTGCTTTCAGACAGGATTTTTTCGAATTCTTTCCTTTACTGCTTTGACCACCTTTTTCGTACGAACACTACGTGGACGGCCAGATCTTTTTCTGTCACAAACAGAGGAGGTCTCATTGTACCTATTAATAGCTCGGTACACAAACATTTGACTAATACCAAGAGTATGGAGAGTTTTAAAAATTGCATTTGGCTCCATGCCTATTTTGTGTAATGCAATCACAGCGATTCGGTTATTTTTATCGCCCCACTCCATTTTAATACCGCAAAATGATGTACAATGTATTGGCGCCAAAATGAGAAAACACAATGAACAATCATATAAAAATGACATTCCAAATTCAAATGTAATATTTCGTTTCTTTTTAATTGTAACAGTATTTATGGCCAGACTAAGTATATATATAGGCTTTTTGTTACTAAATTGTGTGTTATTGTTATTTTCTAAAGATTAAATTGCACGTAAAGTCTACATTTATTTCATGAACTGAAATGATATACATCCCAATATTACCTTTGAGCTCAATGAGTTAAACCATGTAATTTGAGGAATTTGTTTGTATGATAGAATCAAGAAATACTATAGAAAACAGATTAGACAATATCATAACCCACAGCTAGGTGCTAGGGCATTTGCCTATCTGCATGGCTACCCCCTGATGAAGAGTGTACCACCATAACAATCTTGACCTCTATTCTAGCATTAGCACCCAGGTTTCTGTGCCCTGTTCAGGACGAGTAGCACATTTGGTGTTTCAAATGTCCATAGGTGATGATAACCACTTTTCACCAGGTATGTCATCATGTCTGCTGTACTCTAGAAATAAAAAAATACTATAGGGTAACCAACATTAATACACCCCTTCACATCTACCCAACACTGTATATCTAAATTCTGCATAGTTATGTTACTAGGTGTATAAATTAAAATGCATTAAGTTAAAGATAGTCAACATTTAATTGCATTCCCAATATTATTATTCACAATAGTCTCACTGGTATTTATACACTTTTGCATTCTCTTGCCAGTCCTTTAATACATACATACATACATAACTTCACGCCAGTTCCCTTGCAGGGTAGGCACGAACAACAGAGTGCCATTTAGGCTTATTCTTACACACCTCACTTGCTTCTTTGACATTCTTACTCTTGTCATGCACGCTCGTCTGTTCTTAAGGCTCCTGACATCGCCTTCTGCTAGTACACGATCAATTTGATCATGGAAGGTGTGTCGTGGCCTTCCACGACTTCTGCATCCATCCACTTTTGCATTGTATATCTGTTTAGTCATTCTTTCATTATGCATTCTTTCCACATGCCCGAACCACCGGAGCATTCCTTTCCTTACCTTCACCCCGACACTCTCTTTCTTACTTCGGTATTACGAACGCGGTCCACGAGCGTCACTCCGCAGATTTTGCGCAGGGCTCGCATCTCGACCGCGTTTACTCTACTTTCATGCTCTCTCTTCCATACCCTCTCGCTTCCATACGTGAGCGTAGGTACCAGCATCGCGTTGTGTACGGCGAGCTGGGCCTTCTGGCTGAGGTTTAATACCAGTCTGTAACTATATAACACAGTTTTCATAACTATGTATACTTTCAGTCATGTGAAAAGTAAAAGTTCTAGTGAATAATTAATATAATAATTATTATTTTGTTGCAGAGGTAATACACCGGAAACCAGAGGCACAGCTTTTGTCGTATATGAAGACATATTTGATGCTAAAAATGCTTGTGATCATTTGTCAGGTTTTAATGTGTGTAATAGATATTTAGTGGTGTTGTATTATAGGTCAAATAAAGCATTCAAAGGCATGGATATTGAGAAGAAACAGGAAGAACTTGATACACTTAAAAAGAAATATGGCATATCTACTGAGGAATTGCGAAAATAAATGCATAACTGTTTTGTAATTTATAGTCTTTATTTTTGCAACTAGGTTTAATCTAGTCCCTAAAAACTATAGGTGTAATTAAGCTTTACAATGATAGGCAAGTTTTTCTGACATTTTGCAATTATTGTCTTTATGGTGATGGAACACACTATAAGCAAACTTGCATATTGTGATAATCATGTGTGAAACCCACCAGTCTACCCTAAACAAGTGTAGTGGGTGGACTATACATTCCCTAACAATGAGAAAGCCTGAACCTTGTAGTAGATATAGCAACTTCAACTAGTATGTTTATAGGCCCGCTATACTCAACCTGCACCCCACCTGGCATACTACATAGTTCTATAATATATATAGGTCACTAGAAATTTAATTGGACACAGATTCAGCTTTAATAATACAAATCATTGACTCTTATTTCCAACAACTTGTATTATCAGAGAAAAAGTGTCCCAAAATTATTTCCAGGTTTTAAGAAAAAAATATTATTTTTAATTGGCCCACATCACTGAAGAGAAACAAACTTATACATGTTATTAAGTACTTATTAGAGAAAAAGATTATTGTTTCCGATAGATCACTCTGGATTTAAAACTTTGTAATCACAAAATGTCAACATATTGAGGTTGGCAGGATTATTGAAATAAAAATTATATGGTTATTTTTGATGGTATGCTTTTATTTGGGTGCATGCTGGTGTATAATATCACTGAAGTTTAATTTTATATTGAGCCAATTGTAAATAACCTAAGGGCTATATCAAAATATAATAATTATTATTTAAGAATACACATACGATTGATATTTTTTTGTGAATATTTTAATTTAGAAAAGTAATAAACCTACGTATTGACGGCTTTAAGAGCGGTATTTTATTTGATTTTTATTCCGACGTTTCGGCCACTTTTCACTGCCATTGACCACGGGTACTGGAAAGTGGCCGAAAACGTCGGAATAAAAATAAAAAAAAAACGTATCGCGCTTAAAATCATTAGAACAAAATTTTAATATGGTACACATAGTCGCGAAAACTTAAGAAAATACTATTAGAAAAAGAAATTTCAATTTATGATATAGACCTGTTTTAACATTTAAACACTTACTTGGTCTTACAATTGGCAGACTATTATTTGGATATATATTGAGTACAGTCTTACAACTACTTAGATAAGATCATAATGTGAATTTCAGACAGTATTTTAATTGATCTAAAACAGCAGCAGAAATCACAATACATAATTGTCCCTTCACAAGATTATCTATGCAAAGGTTACTATTATTATAATCACTAGGTTGAAACATTTCTTGCATTACGATAATCTTGTTAAAAGACTACGCGCTACGCATCCGAGGATGCCGCCAAGACGAATTTTCGATAAAATTACTAATTAATTGAAATGAGAACAACAAGGCTGTATACGAACCATAGTAGCCATAAAAATGCTAGGAATGACAATCATCGAATAATACGTGTAAATTCGAGAAAATGCCATAATGCTACATTTCTATAGGGCCCCACAATTCGTTCTTCTCTTGGGCTTTGATAATACTACATTTTATTATTTAAAATGTACTTAAAGGCCATCTCTATAAAAAATATAATAATATAATTTCTTTGACCACACTAATAATAATATGTGTAAGAATAACAAGAACTGTCATGGATCAGTTTTCTTAATAAGAATTGTAATGAAAATAATAAATTATATAAAATAACATATTAATATTTTGTAGCGAAACTTGTATGCTGAACAGACCAAAAACTTGTAAATCTCTGTAAAAACGTCTTTATACCACCTATTATATGCATCATGTTTTTGTTTGCAAATGATTTGCTTAATTAAAACATTTAAAGTTTCCACAAGTTGCTTTTAGATTGTCTTGGCCTTTAAAATGTATATATTAAATAACAAAATGATAATTGAAGGTCTAGTGACCTGTTTTTACATATCTCAAAACGCAACAGAAGAATGACTTGTTGCATTACCTATATATAATTTAGGATAATAAATCACAACCAAATCCTAAAATATTTATAATATATAATTTAGGATTTAGGGGCTTTTTAAAATTTTTTATCTGTGCAGAAACAGAGAAAGAATAATGTTTCCTGCGGCCTGTTGTACGAGGTGACAAAACAACCCACGGCCAAGTGGTAATAATTTTTTAAACTAAAATACAATAGTTTTAATGTCCAACGCAAAATGCGTCCTGTGTTAATTGAAAAGCAATTAAGTAAAGTGCTTACTTCAATAAATTTAACAATTTATTTAACAATGTTTAATTTAAGAAATAAATGGTACATAAAGCATAGCCACAAATATAATCATTGTAACACTTGGCTGAGAAGATGTCTATTTGGATATATGAACTAAGGCTCAAAAATATATTAAACAATCTAAATAGAAACAATTGATATTAGTGGAGTATTTGCTCAGCTAAATTCAGTCCCTAGCTCACGACTGGATAGGTGTCCTATATCAGTTAAACAGTCAATAAAGAACAAGTTTACTGACCCCACTTTCAAAACAATCTTACAAAATCAAGTAAACACATTTATTATACATTAAAAATACGTGTCAAATAATGTCTTTAGAATTAAATGGTTCGTCTTTATTATAATATCTGTGAGAAGATATAACATATCTTTATTTAGGAATGATACAAGAATACATGTATCTGACAGATGATCAGGATACACAAAACACTGTAGTGTCGAGTAATGTACGTAGTTTTTTTTTATATTTATCTATTATAATATTTTTAATACAAATTAATGTCACTAATTGCCGGTTCCTTTGTCTTAACGACCATTCATTTGCCTATCGGTTAAAATTTCACATAAGCTCCATACAAGTAATATCAAAATTCAACCGATGGTAAAGCAAGTGAATGGATAGTAATAGAGTCCAGAATACTTTAACGGAATAAATGTTTTATCTACAGACAATGTACTAGTAACTACGTACTGTTTACTTTAAGGTGACTATTATTAGTCACTGCGACTAAAGTCACAATTCTCGGCAGTGAGGGAACGACTTAGAAGAATATTATTAGTCACGTTACAATAAACAGTAATTCGTATAAACATTCTCGTAAGATATTATTGAATAATCCTTTATATAATATAAGAAATTACTAACAAAGTCACGCCTGTAGTGTATATGAATTATATTCCAAAAATGTACACATTATAATTTTCAGTACAGTGATTATAGATCCCCAGAGACGTTTGCTGAGTACATTTTTAATGGAATATATATAATATTTATTAAAAGTGCAACTAATTTTTATCCCATTATTATTTTATTTAAGTATGAGTAATAACTTGAAATTATCGTTATGTTTATGAAGATGACATATGGGTGCCCCACGAACTCGAATAATCGCCAGCGCGTCGAGACATGACATGCACTGTTCAACAGGCACACAAACGAAGGAATTTTGAACCGCATTGTTACCTGCGACGAAAAATGGATTCTGTTTGACAATCGCAAGCGCTCATCAAGTCGGTTGGATCCTAGTTCAGCACCTAAACAATGCCCTAAACGAAAATTGACCCTAGCAAAATGATGGTCACTGTTTCGTCATACCAAACGGGATGAGCAATACTGCAGATGTGTACTGCGAAGAACTGAAAACAAGGATGGAGAAGCTCGCACGTCTCCAACCAGCTTTGGTCAATCGCTCGTCTCCGGTGCTCCTGCACGACAACGCGCGACCTCATACTGCATAGCAGGCGGTCACCAAGTTACAAGACAGTGGAAGTTTGGAAGCTCTCCGTCGTCCGCCGTACTCACCAAATCATGCGCCTACAGACTTCTATTTCTTCCACAATTTGGCTAACTTCTTGACGGGAAAAAAATTCAGCGCGAGATGCAGTACAAAATGCCTTTGAACAATTTGTTGCCTCCTGTCTAGCTGATTTCTTCAAGAAGGGCATCAAAAGACTGCCATTGCGTTGGCAAAGATGCATCGTTTGAATGGGTGCTCACTTTGATTATTAGAAATAAAAAAATATAGAAAAAAATTACATTAACTTATTTAATAAAAAAAACAGCAATGTCATAGGTAGACATATAAGCATTTCGGCTACACTTTTTGCGATACAATAGATGTGGACGAAATCACAATTATTCCAAAGTAGATCGGTTTACAAACTCTACTTGAAGCACATATAAAAGTGATGTCTAGTCTCTAAAACATACAAATTAAGATAATAATCAACAATAAAAGGTGCATCTTGCTTGAAATCAAACCGAAGCGAACAAAGAGTTGGCAATACAAAAGCGTCAACTATAAACATATAAGTAATTTAGCAATGTGATTGGTTAATTATTTTTCTTAAAACTTCAGTTACTTTTTTGGTCGCTCTTGTGTGACTGAAGCTGTATACAACATAAAATATGACAATCGGTGATTGCGCAATTTCATTTAACCGGTCGCGGTGTCAAGTCAAGGTATCCATTGAATACTCAGCAATCCTAGCTTTTTACTGCGGTCAAACACTATATTATGTAATACGTTTTTTATTAGTCATTAATTTTGCAGAAATGAACCGCAGCGTCCGTTGCTAGATCGTAAAAATTAAATTGCATTTTTTGATTTCCTTTTATTCAATATACATTGTATTATTCTGGAATACCTGTAATATAAATAATTTTGAACCTTTTAGAATTTTTATTTTCTGAGTAATATTCAGAAATGGAACAAGATTTTAAATTTGAAAATTATGGTATAAAAAGCATCTGAAGTATCGACCTGCTAGCTCTGTATTGATTTTGTTTGTGTATTTTAGCAGACACACTGTTAAACAGACAGATAAAAATTCTAAAGTTGCATTTTCACAATCTGCTGGTCCGAATTAGCCCCCCTTAAACAATTTATCAATCTTAAATTCATTGTAAAACCACGCCACCCCAAAAATATTAATTACAGTAAAATTATTGTAGATAGACTAGCGGTTCTGGCAGAAGCTGTCTTGTCCTGAAAAAATAAAATCTAGAACTCGAATCCAGCACCACTTACCGGGTCTAATTATGAATTTGAATCATTCTCGAACCCACTTGAACACACAAAAAGTCATAAAATCCGTCCAAAGGTTTAGGAGGAGGTCAGTGAAATACACACGAACAGAAGAATTAACAAATAGACTGAATGTGTTTCTTTTTATTGCTGTAGCACAGAAAATGGTTGCCGTCGCCGATGGACAATAGCAATACCAGAGGTCCTGCCAATGTGCTGTAGGCCTTGAAGGAGAATGTTATAAGAATATACATACGCGTGTTGTGCATTAGGTGGCGGCCGAGAGCAGGCGCGCCCTGCCCTCGGCGACGAGCTGCCGGTTGAGGTACACGTCCTCGTCGGTGGAGGTGTCGATGAGGTCGAGCGTGAGCAGCGGCTCGTGCGGGTTCAGCGGGTCCTTGCCCACCTCCTTGCAGATGCCCACAAATTGCTGCTCCACGCACAGCTCCTGGAACCTGATGCAGTCCTCCACCGTCCAGTCCTGGTGCAGGGGGCACACGTCTGCGAAAACAGGGTAGGTACAATAAATTCAAGGGTTAAAAATGCCACTTTATTGTGATACACATTATTTTAATTACTGTTTAATTAATAATAAATGAGCGAATCGTCACCATTTACTTATGTAAAGTTTTGACGTCATAACTTTGAAAACTCGTACAAAATCAAGTTTTCGTGTAACATAATTTACAGTGTACACAAGTTCCCATCGTGAATATCCCATTTATTATATATATAATAGTATTTTCTTAAGTTCACGTGACTAGTACACATAATAAAACGACGTTTTAACGGTTTTAAGTGTGGTACCTAAACTATTAAAACTTAGTTTAAAAAAAAGTAGTTCAATACAATAAACAATCTTGAAAAAATTAAAAAAATCAATAGAAAAAATCACGAATCAAATGATACTTTGCAACCAATGATGCAAGTGGGCGGCACTTCGAATTGGCACAACATTCTCATTTATAACTATGCAAGTCAGTCCAGTGATAATAATAAAGGACAGTGAGTATATTCTAAAATAACTTGGAGGCTGATGTTTCAATGAGCAGTTTTAATTTCAAACCGTTTAATATTGATTAAAAGTGAAAAGTATTAAATAAAAAATCGTAGATTTGTATTGAAATTCTCAACTGTTTAGCGAGATTTGCTTTTTCGAGCTGCCGGACGAAACCTTTGTGTGGCGTCAGTCAGAAACCTACAATTTAACCGAGTTGATGCTTGAATTGTTGAATACTTTTTTAAATTCAATTCAGTCATAAATTGTAATAGTAGATTGTTACACCACAGGTGAAAGTGACCTATTTAGTCACGAGATGGTTTGGCGCACGAGCGTAGTGAGGGCGCTAATAATTCGAGCGCCTAAATAGGCCTGTCACCCGAGATTAACATTCTGCTTTTCAATCCGAACATGAGGAAAGTAAATAAAGACTGATTAGTTAAACAAACAACTACTTCTCTAATGAAATGAGTAAATCCATATCTAAATCTGATGAACTCATTTAATATATCACATATGAAACATAAAGTTTTTTTTTTATCTGTAGCATTTTACCAGCCAGTATTTTTTTGTCATTGATGATAGTAAGTATTTAGCACAAATTTACATAAATTAAATAATATTTTAGTGAAAAGTAATTTATAAGTATAAAATAATGTTACAAAATTGTTGTTGCTTTTTACTATTTATTATTATTTTATTACTATTTATGTCGCGATTTAAAATTGGTTGTAAAAAGTTGAGACATTAGTAGTATGCATTATCTATGGTTCGCATAGTCTTTAAATTTTTTAACAGCAGGGAAAATCGTTTTCCAGGGACGAAAAATGCTGTTTTCATCCCCGTGATCAGGCAACTCCAAGCGTACTTTCAGAATATAAGAAATGAAAAAGTTATTTCCTGGGCGAATGTCACTCTTTAGCATTCTTTTTCCATAGACATTGTTAAAAAGACGAAGACGACGAGTGGGGCACGCACCGTATAGGCGCGCCTTGATGGCCTGCGGCGGGAGGCTGCGCGCGAGCGGCGTGCCGGCGGGCGGCGGGCGCAGCGCGCGCGCCGGGAACAGCGCCAGGTCGCCGAAGTCGCAGAAGTACACCGACACCATCTCCGCCGACACCGAACCGGCCACCGTCACCCTGCCACACCACAACACAGGATTACCAACTCCTTAACATATTATTAGTACATACATATTATCACGTCAGTTTCCCGTGGGCGTAAGCAGAGACTATGGCGACCTCTATTTGCGACGATGATGACAAACAACTTAATCTTTACTTTATCCATGCACGCAGCAGAGGCTTTTTACCTTCATTTTCTTGATACTTCAGCTATTTGATCATGGCGTGTTCATTGCGGTCTACTGACATCAATTCTACCATTCCTTTTTTTGTGAATCTACTTTCATCCATTCTCTCTATCTACATGCTCAAACCACCTTGATATCCCTTTTTCTCCTTATGTTATTACATCTTATTTCAAGTCACAAGGTTGGCACCAACACCCTTTTATGGACAGCCAAGCGCGCCTTGAAAGACATTTTCTGGCCGTTCATAAAGAGTTTAGCGCTCCATTCACCTTATCACCAGCCATTAATCTCCTTTCGATATCACTTTCATGCTTTGTCTCTGGCAATCACGCACTCTAAAAATATTAATCCTTAAGCTAAAGTCAAATCCTCCTAATATCACCACAATTATTTGAAAACTCCTCTAAAAAAAGAACAATCTAGTTTTAGAATATTATTTGTTCATAACCTATTTACTGCATATAAGTAATGTTTTTGAAAGTTAGTAACTCCGTGTTAAGTTATTGTGGATGCTTTTGAATGTATATTATTATTTATGTAACTGATTAAAAACTTGTGAAATCTAAAGCGAGCTAACTTACAGCAATTTTACACTTCAATCCTTATAAAAGTATTAGTTTAGATTTAAAATTAAACCGACTAAGACTTAATACTGGTATTTAATAATAGAAAAATCCTCCACGTGTGAGTCTGACTTAAGCATGGCCACTGTTTTGATAATAATATTACATTGAAATATTATTTCTTGATTATTGCATAAATGATTCCACGGGACTTGAGACTTGAAAGCGCCACATTCATTCACTGAGTATAAGAGCTGAATACATAATAATTTATGCATTAGTTTCATCAGCTCTAAATTTTATCTGGAAAATAAAAATTTTAAAAATAAGGACACAAATAAAATAGTAATCAAATATCAATCGACTCGTTAGAATGAATTTCAACAATTAGTAATATGAAAACACTTACACCACATGATTAATTCATTCAAAATAACTAAACCCACTACAATAACAAAAAATACAAACATAATAAAAAGAAATCTTAAAATGACTCATCTTTTTACAATCTGGGCCCAAGAATGTATGAAAACGTATCCATCTCTTTTAAAACAATTATATAAATACACACAATGAATGGTAAATAGTTCTGTATTCCTCACCTATACCATGTCGAGTCTTTGTCATAGAACACTGTGTAAAGTTCGCCACTAGCCGGGTTGGTCGGCGCGTCCAGCTCGGACAGCTTGGCGCACTCCACTTGCAGCGAGGACATCATCGTCTGCAGGGTGTGCCGAGTACTGTTTGGCTGGACCTATGTCAATGGTATTCATTAACACTCGAACATAAAAATCATCTCCATATCCATTCTATTGTAATATAAATTCTTTAACACATAAACTTAAAAATTTATATCGTTTAAGCGTCATATTTTGTATTTTTCTAAAACAATTTGTTTTAACTTGAAACTGCAATGGCCGCTCATATGAAGGCACGTATCTCTAAACAATTACATATTTATAATAATGTGTAAGATATTTTTCAAAATAACCGATTCTAAAATGAACTTCAAGTTTACATTCGTACCATTACGGAAAACTTAATAAAATGCGAAAAAAATGTTTTAGAGCATAAAAACAACAATTCATATAAAACGGAGTAAACGTCTACTTGATGTTTTGTAAGACTTGACGTCATATACAATGTGATAGGGGTTTTTTATACCATGTCATCAAAGGCTTTATAATTAATAACATATTTCTTTTCAATATTAAATAATCTTTACATAGTATAAAATAAAATGGCTTCTCGCGTCTATATATCCGCTAAAGAGGGGTTTACACGGGTCGATTTTCGCCGTGCGGCTAGTCGCTTCATAAATTGCCTCACCAAGCCGCATCGCTAGCCCATTTACACAGGTGACTAAAATCGCATGCGGCTCGGTCAATACGTAGAATCGCGGTAGTGGAACAACGTGCGCGAAGCACTCCTTCCTGCAGTAGGCGATCGCCTGCAACTGATCGTTTACACGGTCGATTTTAGTCGCCGCGCGGCCAAAGTTGGATGCTTCCCAACTCTGGGGCTCGCGGCTTTAGTCACTTGTGACCTAGCTGAATTTCCATTTAGACAGTCGATTTTCGCCGCGCGCCAAAATATATAAAAACCTAATTAAGTTTTAATGTAAATAAAACAGAGCTACTGTCGAGGGCTTGAACCGCGGCGCGGCCGCGGGGAGGACTCGCCTTAGTTGATCTAACAATTTAAGTTCATTTCCATTAAGGCTAATTAAAAAAAACAATTCTATTAGTTTTTCTTCAAGATTCAAGTAGCCTCCTATTATATGGTGTCCACCCTTAATTTTTAATTTTTCGTGGTTTCACGACACCTCTGTATAGCAGCAAAATTTCATCTAGGTAGTTTAACTTAAAAATGTTAATATTTTAAATTATTTTGCTATCCTAAGTAATTTCATAATCTATTGACATACCAGTGTTTTCACCCACGACTAAGCCGCGGGTCAAATTCTATTCTCTTGATGCCCTAGAAAATCTGAAAGTTCTAAAAAGCTTTGAAAATGCTAAAAATTGTAAAAATCCTTAAAGTTCCAATAAACCCTAAAAGTTCTAAAAATCCCAAAAAGCCCTAAAAAGTCGCAAAAACTCTTAACAAGTCAAGGTTTTAAAAAATGCTAAGTAGTCCCAAAAAGCCCTAGAAAGGTCAAAAAGTCCTAAAACTCATGTGATAAAAATTCCTTAGTCTTACACCCTCAAAAAAATCCTAGTCCCGAATAGTCAGTATGTTGGTGTGGTAGTTGGAGCCATATGCGGCTATCCGGAAGCTATCCCATTTTCCAGGATGAAAAGTAACCTATATCCATCCTTGGTATTGAAATTACATATACATATCTAATTTAAACTAAATCGGTCCAGTAGTTATTCCATGCAAGCGTGACACACAGACAGTCGACAGAGTTAAGGCTAGTTTAGACGATGCGAGCTGCTGACCAGACAGTAGACAGCTACTCGGTTTGTCTACTCGTAAGACAGCAGCTCAGCTCGCCTTTGCTGTCTACACGACACTAGTAGCTGCTGTCCAGTCTGTACGCAGTACTGCAGTACCGTACGCAGGCGCAGCACAAAACATGGGTTCCGCTCAACGACGACTGTCCCGCTCGCACTGGCGAACTACTGCCGAACGCGTCTAAACGATGCGAGCGACGGCCGAGCTGCTGTCATGTACGAGTTGCTGGCGGGCGAGCATGCGAGTGAAAACAAAAAAATCTTGAAGTAACTCGGATGCGAGCTACTGTCCAACTCGCACGTGCGAGTTACTCGTAAGTGACGTCCAAACAGTGCGAGTTACTGCAGTGCAGCTACTCGGCCGGCTGACTCGTACGCTAGCTCGCACTGTGTAAACTAGGCTTTAGTTTGTCATTTATAATCAAATTATAGGGATATATGTACATATTATATAGAAATAGCTATTAGAAATATGACCGCCCACTGTACCCTAGGCGAGTTATGACAATCAAATCTATTTGGCAAAAGTCGTCTCACCACAAAGTTCCACGGGTTGGCCGCCATGGCGACGTGCACGTCGAAGCAGCGGCCGGGCGCAGGCAGCGGCGGCGGCGGCAGCGGCGCGTGCCGCTCCTCGCCCGCCGCGCTGCGAAATATGCGCTCCTTCTTGCGGTGCAGCGCCTCCACGGGGTCGCACGCACCGCCCCCCTCGCCCCCTTCGCCAACCTCGCCCACGCACCCGCCCTCCTTCGTCTTGCCGCTGATGCACAACAATAAAATCTTTATATATTGTTCGGGATGCAACTGGGTGTGGATAGAAACACAATGTTAAAGGGAATCCGATAATAGGCGTCAAACATTTGTAGGTAGGCCAGGTAAAAGGCGCCTGTAATAAAGTGTATGTATGATGGGATTAATGAATGTCGACGAGGCAAAAGATGTATGTCAAAATCGTAGCAAGTGGAAATCCATCAGGCGTGATAATATGTATAGTACGACCGACGAGTTGTGGCCCCTCCGAACATAGGCTTTGCGAACTTTCGCGCATGTACATTCGTGATTGTTCTCGAGAAAGTGATAACAACACGACCAATGCTGACGTGTGACTAAGACAGAATACCTCGTAGTTCGTTCCAAGTATTGCCGAATAAGCATGAAGCAGCAAAAAGAGATGTGCAATGTCGTGTTATTTAATCAATTATTATTCGAATCAAATACTTGATTTAATGTATTTATATTTCTTAACTACACAATTAAGGAATATAAATACATTCATTTTCTATGTTCTAACAACGTTTAAATTTTCTCTAACTCAATAGAGTTAAAATTAATATAAATGTTTGTTGTTTTTAAAGCTAAAAAGTAATAATTTACGTATCATTATATTTTAAATACGGATAAAAAATCAATGAATAACGAAAAACGTGTAATTTGTTTTCAACATAATTATTATCAATTTATTTCGTTAATAAGCTTTATACCCAAGTTAATTGAATTAATTTTATTTAAAATTATCGATTATTAAATTTAATCGAATAATCGTTGTTTTTGTTTACATTCGCTACATCTCTAGCTAAGACGATTTGCTTCGTAAAGTATGTTCTGCACAAATACTTGGCGCTAACTTCTGACGGGCCACGACTCATCAACCGTATTATATGTAACACATACATAAAAAACCCATAATTATAAGTGTTCGTGTAAACCGAACAGAGCGGAGTCCGCATCGATTAGCGAACACGCTTGGTCTCCTCACACGTGTCGCGTACAGGACACAATCATTTGATCAATTTATATCACTCATCTTTATAATTCGTTTTTCATAAGTTTATTATTATACATTTAGCATTTTATTTCACATATATAGCCAACTAAGTTACTATCATTTATCACCATATTCCATCATCATCATTGTCTCATCATCACTATTAATTTGTGGCTACAGCGTGATACTGTAGTCCGTATAATTAATTCATGTTAGAACGTTGGCAAATATATAACACAAACGGCGTGCCTGGTGTCCATGTGCTCCTTGGGGCATTGCCGTGTGCGTTAAAAAGTGTAATATTAGAATGAGCACTCACTTCTGTAAAAAGTCGTACTCTATGAGAACACTATTGTTGACAGAGGCGAGCATATTCTGCGGACCGGTTCTCACGAAGAGCTCCACGTGCGGTGGGGCATGGGATGTGGTCGGCGCGTGCTGGGCGGGCGGCACGGCGCGGCACAGCACGCGCCGGCGCAGCAGCAACTCCCGCAGCCGGGCCACCATCCCGCCGGCAGCGCGCTCCGCCGTCCCGAGCCGCACCTGCATCGCCTGGACGACACATTCACTCAAATGATAACAACACTCTTACTGATCCGGATAAACAGCCCGCATTATTAACAGATTTCAAAAATTAGGAGGTTCTCAAGTCGTCTATGTTTTTTTTTTTTTGTATGTTCATTACTCAATTTCTCCGACAATTGTGGACCGATTTTCAAAAATTTCCTTTTAATCGAAAGGATATACTCTGGAATTGGTCCCACTGTCACTATGTGAAGATCGGATGAGTGTAGTCAAGGGAAATTAAGAGAAACCTTCGAAAATTGTGAACCGACTTCTTTGTTACACAATATCTTCATCAATTGTGAAGCTATTTTCAATTTTTTTCCTTTATTCGTAGGCTTCCGTAGTCATCCCATGATTACCAAGTCAGGATCTGGTGAGCGGAACCCAGGACAATCGAGAGGAACCCTTATTAAAGAACGCCGAGCGCGCCTATATTCATCGGAAAAAAAAGGTTGTATACGCGTGCCAATATTACATTTTTTTTTATTGCAGGAGATCAGCAGACAGGCAGACGGCCCACTTGATGGAAAGCGGTTACCATCGCCTATGGACATTTGCAACAGCAAAATTGCTACAAATGCGTTGCTGCTCTCTTAAGGGAAACGGGAACCTGGTCACTAATGCCGGAACACAACTCAAGGTTGTTATGGCGACATAATTTAGACCAGGGGTGGTAGCCATCCAGTCGGGCAAATGCCCTACCACCTGGCTGTGGGTTGGTAAGTCGCCTCTTACGACAGGCCGCCCGGCCGCAGAAAATTGTATTCTTTCTCCGTTCTTGCACGGATAAACATTTTCTACAGGCACTTAATTTTTTGGCATACATGTTACGCGATTTGACGATTTTCAAATTGTTTTGTTTTTTATTCGAAGGATTATACCCCAAGATTATCGCCAGCTAAAAAGTAAAAAATATTTGCACTGCAGAATTACGATTAATTTTGATTAAGAAATCAACTATGACTATCACTTTATATTGTCTCGTATACAGTACACAAATTCTTGGCCGCTTAGTGCATGAGTTCTAAAGAGCCAACATACCATCAGAATGGTCGCCGACGCCTCCAGCCACGCTACTTATTACGCGGCCTGCCTTAGAGACAGTCTAAATACTTAAAAAATACGATGGTGACTTACATAGATGATGGGCATGAAAAAAATCCAGTAGGACCTTTTTGATAGTACGGTGCTCACCTGTGGTGGATAGGCGTTCAATGCCGGCGAGAATGTCTGGAGAGGTACCAACGATGAGAGAGGAGCCCTGAGAATCAGGCCACTATCGACGAGTTGCGTCCGCACCGTTCCCTCGCCGTCGAGGCCGCTAATGATGGTGCAGCGAACCCTTAACACGAAAAATGAAAAATCGTATGTACAAATTGGTCTGTGAAGGTACATACATATTGTCACGCCTGTTTCTTATTGGGATAGGGGTAGGCAGAGACGATAGACCTCCATCTGCTACGACCCTGACAAACACTTTTCGCTTCATCAACTTTCATTAATTTCTTGAACATTCACACTTATTTAAAGTGCTTTTTACCTGACCTTTTATCCGTGCAGGAACGGAGAAAGAATACAATTTCCTGCGGCCGGGCGGCCTGTCTTAAGAGGCGACAAAGGAACCCACAGCCAGGTGGTAGGGTATTTGCCCGACTGGATGGCTACCACCCCTGGTCTAGAGTATGCCGCCATAACAACCTTGAGTTGTGTTCCGGCATTAGTGACCAGGGTCGTCTCCCTTAAGAGAGCAGCAGTGCATTTGTAGCACCTTTGGTGTTGCAAATGTCCATAGGTGATGGTAACCGCTTTCCATCAAGTGGGCAGTCTGCCTGTCTGCTGAACTCCTGCAATAAATAAATAAAAACCTTTCATCAAAATATCTTTAATTTGATCATGGTGAATACGTCGCGGTTGACCGGCATTGACCCTACCACTCACATGGCTGTCATAAACCTGTTTTGTGATTCTGTTTTCATTTATTCTCTCTACGTGCCCAAACCACCTTAACATTCCTTTCTCAACTCGTGTCACTACATATTCTTTTTATTCACAACCTTCCCTTATCACACAACATAAGTGATATAAGAAAATCACTTATATTAACTTTCCAAATACTTCTCACAGCTCTCATTTCAGCTGTGTTTATCTTAGTTTCATGCGTCTTCTGCTATATCCAACTTTCACTGCCATACATTAGTGTTGGTAATAACACTCCCTGACGGACAGCCAGGCGTGCCTTTACAGAATTATATATTCCGCCTGTTCATAACAAACTTAAGTGCTCCATTCACATTATTACCTGCTATTTCTCTCCTTTCAATATCACTCTCATGCTTTCCATCTCTTGTAAACATACTCCTAGGGTATACAAACTCTTTTAACTTGCTCTAGTTTTTCATTTCCTATTTGTATGTTACTTTGTTATTACATTACTACATTGTCATCTTTTCGTCTCTTTCAAACACTACAACTTTCGTCGTGTTCACATTCATTTTCATATAAGGGTATGAAAATTCTTAAAAGATTCGTCCATAATCTGTGAAGGTGGGCCACGAGAATATAGCGACACCTCGAACACGCACCAGTCGCCGGCGAGCGTGCGCACGATGTATAGCGTGCCGGCGTTGGGCGGCGGGGCACTCGGCGCGGAGGGCAGCGGCCGCCGGTAGGGGCCGGCGGTGAGCAGCGCGAGCGCGTTGCGCACGAGAGCGGCGCCGCCCGCGCGCGACACCCACACGCGCCCCTCCTCGGTGACGCACCCCACCTCCACCTCGCACAGCTTCTGGGTGAGCGCGAACGCGCCCGCGATGCAGAAGTCGTGCACGATCTCCTTGTTCAGGTTGAGGTCGCGTTGCGTCGAAGTGTCGTAAAGCACGAGCGCCACCGCCGGGTCGTGGGGGTCGTGCCGCGGCCCCGGCGCCGCCACCAGCACCTCGCCCGGCAACCGCCGCCGCACTAGCTCCGCGCCGACGGCGCTCGCCGCGAGCTCCTCGGCGCCTTCCAAACGGCACAATATCGCCTAATCACCAATACAACCGATAAGAATCACAATCGACATCCAGTAAATAGGATACATTATATGACGGTTACGATTAAAATAAATAAACCACCTGTGCAGGTAATTTTCTGAATTGTGGTTCCAATATTTTAATTTTATGTATTTGAACTACGTCGTCATCGCCGTGATCTCCCAAGAACACGGTCGCACAATCTTCTTCAATATCGAGAATTTTCGCCCGCTGCCAGCCACCATCATCAACATTAACTGCATACCTATACAATGTAAAATACACAATGTTATTTGTATATTTAAAACTCCCCCTTGCAATTTTAATTGATCATATTGATTAAATGGCTTTCGTTAAAATGTAATCTCAAACATTTAACATCCCACATAAATGTTTCGGTTCTAATTTATAGTCTTGGTCTAGTAATCAAAATACAATTCAATTACAACTTATCCATTAACAGTTAATGATTAGTTAGTTTTCTACGCGTGCCGAAACATTGACCGATCAAAGATTTAGATCTTGGTGGAATGCTTTTAAAACTTCAGATTATCTATCACAAACTTACTGTTATAATTCTTGCAATTCACGAAAGCGAGCGAGCTTTACTCGAGGTTGAACGTGTACATGCACTACGATAGTGTGCGTGTCTGACGGAGCGATCAGTTGCAAGCGCGCCATCCAATCTGACCCGCTCATGGTGTCACGCACTCGCGTTCATCAAGTAGAGTCCGTTCGCTTTTGTGAATTACTAGAACTACTTCTGTTTATGTGTATTGTAAGGCTTCAACCTCATCGCAAGTGGTATGCTTGAAAGTTAGCCAGGAGGCAAGCTGCAAGGTCGAAATGCTTCAATACATTGTGGCCACACTGATAGCTGCCATGCTAGCATACCTGGTGTGTTTGTGTATGGTGTGGTGGTGATCTAAAGTGTTTGTAAACATGTATTTTGCTGTAGTAAAATGTCTCTCTCAAAGTTGTTTAGTAAATTGCTTCTCACAGAAAGCACTATCCTCAAATTTCCTTCACTTAACCAAAATTGTCGAGCATGTTGAGTGGGTACATGTTCGATAATTCCCACATTGCATCGCAGTGATTCAAGCAAATAACCGACGAGTCCGTACGCGTCTCTAACCGCTAGGCTACTATCGAGGCGCCGAGCGTCCCACTAAGCGAGCGGTAGGGCCGCGCGCATTACATGCAATGTGTTGGTTTCCTAGAATGTATCATGTAAGCGATGAACTAACCTCTTGCCGCTAAGCGTACCACTTGCGTTGAGGCTGAAGCCTAAGGAGAAACTATCACACATATACGCTCCTAGTATCAGCACACTTACCATGCATTTTTAATAATCATTGATTTATCCACAGACGTTCCGGAATGTTCGTAATATTTGGCCATGTCAGCTAGAAGCTCCTCAAATGCATCCTGTACGCATATAAGGTATTCGTTAAATACCCATTTTCTTAAAGGCAGCATATATAAGAAACTACAAATATACCACTTACACTATACTCGGGTCCTATAATTCTGAGCCATATTTCGAGAGTTGAATTAGCAACAGTAACAAACACATTCCAAAAATCTTCATCTGGAAATTGTAAAGCTGGAAGTTCACTATCTATTGTGTCATCTATTAAATTTCCTTCTGGATATGAACTTGATTTTTCCTAAATGAATATAAAAATCATAAAATTAAGCTCCATTACATACAAGACAAATCATATTTGATTTTTTTTTTTATTCATTGAAGTCATAATACTTCATGTCAGAATTTCGAAATTCTAGTTCAGACATAAAAATGAAATTGTAATTGTAAAGCTTGTTTATTATAAACTACGATATCTTCGCGACTATGTCCACGCTTGACTTGAATTTCCAACAGGACCCGGGACACAAAGTATCGCAGCATTTGAAGAAAGAATGTAAGCTATCGTTTTAGTGGAAACTGTCGGAATGATCTAATTTTTATGCAAGCGAACAACTTCAAACCGCTCCCGGGAAAATTCCCGCGGAAATCTCGGGATAAAAAATATCACACATTTTATTACATTAAATTTGCTGTCGTTCAGTAAAAAAATCACATTGGAATTCGAAATATTATTTAATCTGGCCACTTTAAATCATGCCCAGAAAAAATCCCGCGGCATTCCCGGGATAAAAAGTAGCGCAGAGTTTTAAGTCTAAGAATTAGTTGTCGATCAGCGAAAACCGCATCGAAATCGGCAAAGTAGTTTTTACGTGAATCCCGAAGAAACAGATACAAAATCTAAAAAACTGCATCGAGTTCTCTATCGTCTAAATAGTCTATTTTTTTTTATGTTTAAGGCTTGGCAACTAGGCCTTTAAGCCAGGCGCCGTTGTATTGTAGTCTACAATCGACGTCATTCAACGGAGTTCTTGTGACAACTCGAAAGGCCACATTTGGCTATATAGTTCACGTTTCTCGCAAAAACACATAATTACTACTCAAAAACTATCAATATCCTACAACTATAGTTAATTTTAGAGTAATTTTAGACATTTTTAGAAAATAAAACTGCACAACACAACGTTTCCTTTCAGTTCCCGCCAAAAACTCTAAATAGTCTGTTCCAGTTTTTTTTAAAGAACTTCAATGTACAGACACGGCATGTTTAGAATTTTATAATATTAAGTATAGATAAATTGCAAACAATTTGTAAAACAAGCAAAATATTAAATAACAAAGAAAGCTAAACAATTAGCAATATTATGCAAATAAAATATATTGAAACATACTTTTGAAATGATCGGGACGATTAATCATTATAAACAATTGATAAGAAGTGGTCTATTAATTTTCAAAAACCTAAGAAAATTTTGTTATTGCGAGGGTTGAAATTACTATAATTTCGACAATACACAACTTCCTAAGGCTATAAAACTGTAACAGAGAGATATTTTGAGACACTGAGATATTGTAACACACATTATATCAAAAATTTAAACTAGTTTCACAACATACAATTTAGTCTCGTTATGTTTTGTACACCAATTTTTTGACCCACAATACGACTGTGTTACGATATTAATAATGAAAAGTCAAAACGGACTATAAACATACCTCTTTATTTGGGAGAAGTACCAGGAGTGCATTTACCACTCTATCTTTTTTAATTCGTGGACAACTTTCCACCAACTCTTGCCAATTACTGGGCAAGTTCTCTCCATACTTTTCTCTAAAACAAAGTCAACAAAATAACAATATTCAGACATAACCACGAACTTTATAAGTTATAATTATAATATTACGAATGTGACACAAACATAGCGCGTAGCTATATCGGAAGCTCCGGAGACCGTTTTAAAAAAACTTTATCCGAATTAACACTGTTTAATTATAATTAATTTAAAATATACACTTTTGAATAGAATTGACAATTGAATTTAAATACGGAATAGAAACTGAACAGAAATCGGAACAGAGATCGAGTTCTAGAAACAGAGGTCCGACCAGTTGGTGAGATCTGCCGAGCAAAACAAGACGAAAACATGATCCTTAGATCATGTTACTTTATATTTTTGTTATTTCCTTTCAACGGACGCTTATAATAGTACGTATTTTCATGCAACTATAGCACTCAGTATTTGTAGCCGAAATATCCAGATATTTTTTTTTTATTTTTTATTGCAGGAGTTCAGCAGACAAGCAGACTTGATGGAAAGCGGTTACCAACGCCTATGGATATTTGCAACACCAAAGGTGCTACAAATGCGCTGCTGCACTCTTAAAGGAGACTGGAACCTGATCACTAATGCCGGAACACAACACAAGGTTGTTATGGCGGCATACTCTAGAGCAGGGGTGGTCGCCATCCAGTCAAGCAAATACCCTACCACCTGGCTGTGGGTTGTTTAGCCGCCTCTTACGACAGGCCGCCATGCCGCAGGAAATTGTATTCTTTCTCCGTTCCTGCTCGGATAATAATAAATGGACAACAACATCTCATAGCCAAAATAAAACTAAAACTAAAATCTGAAAGAGACTAATCATTTCATTAACAAATCAAAACTTCTAATGTTTCATGGAAATCTGGAGAAGTATTATATTTTTAGACTAATTTACAGAAAGCCATATTCTGTTTTTTTTATGTTTGCTTATAGTAGGCAAACTGCCAGACGGATCCATTTGATGGCAAGTGGCTACCGTTGCCATGGACATCTGCAACACTAAGGGAGCCGATGCGGTTCCCTACCTCGATGAGACTTTAAAAATCTGTTTACGCCCTTTTTGAAGAGCCCCATATTGTAGCGCTCTGGGAAAACCGCAGGAGGGAGCTCATTCCACAGCTTGCTCACGTATGGCATAAAGGAGCGAGTGCCACGTACAGTGGATAACTTCCAGGTGTCAAGGAAGTGTGGATGAACTCCCAGTCGCCGGCGGGCAGTGCGGTGGTAAAATGGCGGCATAGGTACCAAACCAAACAGTTCCTCAGAACACTCCCCATTGTACAGACGGTAGAACGCGCTCAGAGCGCCAACATCTCTTCTGAGACTTAAAGGTTCTAAACCGTCTGTAAGTTCGGAATCTTCGACAATCCGGACCGCTAGGCGCTGCAAGGAGTCAAGTGGGAGCAGCTGGTACTGAGGTGCCCCAACCCAGAGATGGGAGCAGTACTCCACATGGGGACGGACTTGGGCCTTATATAATAAAAGCCTATGTCCCGCTGTGAAGTACCGCTTAGCCCTTTGCGCACCCCAAGCTTTTTTGAAGCGATTTTCGCTTTGCTCTCCAAATGACCCCGAAATTGCACCTCGATCGAAATGTCAACGCCTAGGATCCCGATGGAGTCGGAGATCTTGAGGGGAGTGCCCTAGAACTGTGGCGCCAGCAAAAATGGGGCTTTTTTTAGCGGTGATCGCGCAGACATGCGTCTTTTTGGGGTTAAAAAGTACGAGATTTCGTCTACCCCATTCCGAGACCTGCTTCAGGAAGGTCTCGATTTCAGACACAAGCCGGATTCTGTTTTCCTCAACTTCTGTACGAGGAATATTTGCGCGGCCAGTGAAGAAAGCATCGCCCGTGCTGTCATCCGCCGCATAACAATGAAGATTGCCAGTCTGCAACATGCCATTGATATGCAGAATGAACAGCGTGGGCGACAACACTGAGCCTTGAGGTACGCCAGCATTTATAGGCTTCGTCTCCGAGCATACACCGTCAAATAAGACCTTGATGCTCCGCCCATATAAAAAACTGGCCACCCATGCGCACAATCCCTCGGGAAGCCCGTAGCTAGAAAACTTCGAAAGAAGTGCCCTATGCCAGACCCGATGTAAGGCCTTTGCAATATCCAGGCTTACCGCCAATGCTTCCCCCTTACTCTCAATGGCGGCTGCCCATTGGTGAGTCAAGTACTCTAAAAGATCGCCAGCACTCCGTCCGTAACGAAATCCGTATTGGCGGTCATTTAGAAGCTGGTTTTCCTCTAGGTACCCGAGAAGACGCGTGTTTACAACGCGCTCCATCACCTTGGAGAGTAAGGAGGTTATTGCAATAGGCCTGAAATTAGATGGGTCCGTGCGGTCTCCCTTCTTGGGAATAGGGTGGACATAAGCTACCTTCCACGAAGCTGGGACTACACCCGCAGAATAAAAAAGCGAGAATAGGCGCGTCAGTATTGGAACCAGCTCGGGAGCACACGTCTTAAGCAAGATCGCGGGAATACCATCAGGTCCACTGGACTTCTTGACTTCGAGGGATTGGAGAGCCCGACGCACTGCACGTAGCGTGAAGCGCACTTCAGGTATTCTGCGCACCGCGGAATGGTCGGTGGTGCCGTTCCCCCGTCATCAAGAGTAGAGTTCAAGAGATCAAAAGAGAAAAAGAGAGCACAAGAGATTGGCCTTTTCTTTTGCGGAAGTAGCCAATGAACCATCAGGTCCGTGTAGAGGTGGCAGGGAAGGCCTACAGAAGTTGCCTTCTACAGCCTTGGCGAGAGACCAAAAAGCGCAACTCCCAGAAGGGAAGCTAAATAGTTTGTCGCCTATTTTTTTAATGTGCCGCGTTTTATAGCCTCGGCTATACACTTCTTGCTGGATCTGACCGCAGTGTTAAATTGCTTCTTCAAATCAGGTGTGGCTGGATCCCCACTATTACGCGCTGCAACCCAGGCTCGATAAGTGTATTGCTTGCGGTTCAAGGCTTCAGCGCAAGATGCAACAAACCAGGGTCGCGAATGGCCACCTGCACGGACAACACTGTTGGGAATGAAACAGTGCATTCCCGACAAAATTATGTCCGCTATGGCATCTGCGCAAATGGAGGGATCATCTGATGAGAAGCAAATTTGCAGCCAGAGGAAAGTGTAAAATTCTCGCACCGTCCCAATCCGCCGACTTGTAGTGCCATACATGGCGTGTCCCAAATGGGCGGGGACGGCCGTTTTTCAGTACAGGGACCACAGTGTTTTAGTTTAAAGTTAAAAGTAAATGTCTATTTTCATAGGCATAGTTCACAGTCTATTGTCAACTTAAATAAATATAATCATTCTGACCATTATATTAAATTTGTATGTATTTGCCCCCGAAAGATTGACTTCATTTTATATCGCAAACTATACCACACCCGTCTATATGTAAACTACATAAATGACAAAACTTGACAAAAATGACAAAATAGATAACATGGTCCAAGTCGACCAACTGGACCCAGTGGATCCAGTGGACAAAGTGGACCCAACTGGCCTAGTGGACCCAGTGGACCCAGTGGACCCAGTGGACCCAGTGGACCCAGTGGACCCAGTGGACCCAGTGGACCCAGTGGACCCAGTGGACCCAGTGGACGAAATGGACAAAATCACAAAACCTGTCCTAGTTTCCGGGATAAACTTTACATAAATCTATCCCAAAATGTATCCCATTATCCGGGATAAAAAGTATCCCTTGGGCACTCTCGGTCAGACAGACAGACAGAGTTACTTTCGCATTTATAATATTAATAGGGATTAACAACAATAAACAAAAACGTCCAATAGTCATGCAAAATTACATAGGCTTAATACATGCATAAGTGTAATATTCCAAAAACCTATTTTTTTTTTCATTCTAGAACTAGAAAATCGTGATTACATTTTGAATTATTTTATGTAATCTTCGGAAGTATGCGTTACGTACTTTATGGTAAAGCAATTATTTATAAAAATCAAGATAATCTCATAATTGATTTCAAACAAGAGTGAGTGATGCCTTCTTTGCACTTATATTTAAACATCATCCTTTATTTATTCACTAGCATTTTTCCCGTGGTTACGCCGCGTGAAAACCACTAGGTGGTAGCTGTATGTTACTTACATAAAAACTTAATTAGGTTTTTATATTCAGCTTCAATGAAAATTTATCTAAGTAATAGTGAAAATCGCTTAAACATCATAGCTACATTATTGTGTACACATACGTTATGTGTGAATATTTAACGTCAATATCACATCACACATAAACTCACTATCATAACAAAGAAACTAAGTTCATATAGTCTACACTGCCCACAGAACATAGGGCGAGTCGAAGCCAACCTGATTTGAAGTAATACAATAAATGTCATATTGTTTATGACAACATAGGTATTTGTTTAGTGAATTGAAAAAACGCGATTGCAGCGCCATCTATTTTGCTAACCCGTTTGTTCTAAGGAAATGACGTCATTTATCGGGATAAAATGTACCCTAAGTGTTAACTCAGTTTATAAGCCAGCACTATATCGATTTTCATTCATATACGTTCAGTAGTTTCCAAAAAAGATACGATCCCGGCACCATTTTATCGCTACTTTCATCTAACCCACGGAAACGACGCCATTTATCCTAAATTACACCCCGAGATATATGCTAGCTCTATGTCATGCTTCATTTAAGTCCATTCAGCAGTTTTCACGTAATGCTCTAACAGAGACAAAAATTCTAAAAGTTGAATTTTTGGAATATGCTTATCCCAATTAGTCCCTCTGATTCTGTTTCACATTTTTAAACGCATTGTACGAACTCGAACCATTTGCAAACTTATTATAGTACTAGGATATGCCCACTACTTCGTCCACACTTCACATGAAATTTCCAAGGATTCCCGGGACACAAAGTACCGCAGCATTTAAAAAAGATCGTAAGCTATCGTTTTGTAAAGTGTGTCGGAATAAGCTAATATTTATGCACCCGAACAACTACAAACCACTCCCGGGAAAATTCCCGTGGGTTTCCCGGGATAAAAATATCGCACATTTTATTACATAAAATTTGCTATCGATCAGTGAATAAATCACATTGCAAGTTGATTTTTTTATCTGGTCACTTTAATTCATTCTCAGAAAAACTGCAACGGGATTCCCAGGATACAAAGTAGCGCAGATTTTAAGTCTAAGAATTTGCTGTCGGTATCCGCATCGCAATCGGCTCAGTAGTTTTTATGTGAATGCCGAACAAACACAAGAAATAAATAAAAATGCATCGTGTTCTCTATTTGTTACACAGTGTATTCTAGTTGGTTTTTTTTTTTAAATAGCTTCAATGTAGAGAACACATAACATGTTATATTTCATATAATTTTTAAGTGTTAACTTAAATTTCTAACTATGAAAAGCAAACCAACTTCTTTAGCAATTGTTTAAGAAGCTTATTGGTCGAATTTACTATAATATATAGTATAAATACTCTGCGTACTGAAAATTAAACAAATAGAGCTATCCTCGCTCATACTACTAAATTGAAATAGCGTTTTTAACTACAAATTAAATTTTGTATTGTCCATAACCATGGAAGCCTACATAGACAACAACAAAGATGGAAAAATAGTTTTATTTACATTGTGTAAATAACATACGTTTTAAAAAAAGAGTAACATCATTTGATTTATTCTTAAGCATCATAGTTTAATGACACTTTCTCACCTATATAAATGTGGGACAGTATTGGCCCAGAGCCCAGCTTCATGTTCGGAAACTAATTCTGAGAGACATAGCATAGCTTTACTATTTGTAGACGTTGGCAATCCAGCGGCATCATAACTTTCTATAGCTGATAGTAATTTAACTGCAGCTACTTCCTTAGCCAAATCCTCCGATGGAGATGAGGCAGGGTACGACGATGCGGAATACGACGCTCCGACCTATATAATTGAAAATGCTCTTAACAACTATTTAAAACAATTATAAATATATCTAACCGCTATACTACAATGTCAAAAAAGTACCGGGAAAAGGCCAATAATACACAAAATATTAGTTATTCATTCAAATTTATTTTATCACCTTCAAAGTATGCTCCTTCAGAAATGATACACTTACGCCAACGAATAATCCAATCATCAAAACTTTTTTAAACGCTTTTTCCGGAATTGAGTTTAGTTCTCGTCGCGAATTCTCCTTTATGTCTTCTACCAAATGAAAACGGGTGCCACGAAATGGTAATTAGAGTTTAGGAAAAAGAAAGATGTCGGCTGAAGCCATATCTGGTCAATAAGGTGGTTGCTCAATGGTATTTGTTGAGTTTTGATCAAAAATTCGTTCAATATTATGGCCTTAAGCGAAGACGCATTATCGTGGTGCAAAATCTAAGAATTTTCTTTCCACAAATCTTGCCCTTTTTCTGGCCGCATAACGCTCAAGTAATATACTTTATTAACCGTTTGACTTTCCGGTAAGAATTTCGAGTGCACAACACCGCGATATTCAAAGAAAACAGTCAACATGACTGACTTTTGATAGACTTTGGCGTGGTTTTTTCGGTTTCGGTTTCGGTTCAGTCGGAAAGCGCCACTCCGAAGCTTGTTGACTAGTTTGCATGTCAAACTCGTAAATCCACAACTCGTCGCCAATAACAATGCTTTTCACGAATGTTGGGTCGGAATTGACTCGTTCTAGCATGTCCTCAGCGACTCTTATGCGATTGAGTATTTGAAGAAAATTCAGGTCTATTGGGACTAGCCGAGCGGCGACATGTTTCAAACTTGAATGAAGATTTTCAGTCACTATTTCCTTCACTTTTGCGATGTTAACTTCAGTTGAAGACGTTGATGGCCTACCGAGGCGAGGCAAATCTTCCAGCATATCTCGACCGCTTTTGAACGCTTTGTACCACTCATAAGCACGTTTTTTTATAAAGTCGATTCACCGTAAGCCTTCTGTAACATTTACAGTATCTCCACACACGAAATTCCATTGATGATGCAAAATTTAAGACAAACTCTTTGTTCGTTGTTTTTGTCTATTGATCTAACAAAAAACAGCACTGTATTTAATCTAAATGACCAATGCAACTCAAACTTCGCGCCAAAATGAAAAACAGATGTGCCAATCTAACAAAAAAAAAATTGGAACCATAAACAAATCATCCATTCCTGATACTTCTTTGACATAATGTATTAACCAAATTGAAGTAATTTATTTCAAGCTGTATTGGGTAACATGCAATCGATCATTATAATATTATAATGAACGAAATGTCTGTTTGTAACCAGATTAAAAAAAGTAGGAACCAGCCAGAGCCAGGAGTAGTTCAGCCATAACCATTTGTTTCTAAATCAATTTTGATCATTATTTTTACATACGTTTTCTTTTTGGATTGTCCTCAGTATAGCTTCAAGCTTTTGTATTGCACCTTGGAATTAGTTGAAAGTAATGACTGTTTTTAAACAAAATCTGTGTTAATGCAGAAAATGTCAATAGTTTAGTAAAATTTGTATTTTAATGCGGCTTCACGAACTCTGCTATTTAATGTTTCCATAGGATTTCATAATCATTGAAAACAAATCAAACAAATACAGGGAGGGATTTAAAATTATAGTAAGATTATTTGTAATTAATCAAGTTTACTACTTGCATTATATACACTTTCATGTTTGCCTTATATTACCAACAATCATGATAACAATCTTTACGTAACTTAAACTCTAGTGTGTGAAGTTTCACTACTACAAGTTGTATACAATAATAATTTACAGATTGCTTTAAAAATTAATCATCCATTAAGCGCTCTGAATGTGGCATTATGTAATTTAGCCCTAATTGTGTGGCATTCTTACTCAAATTGTGTAATTCACATAAAAGTATAGGCACAAGACTGTGAAGGACCCCAGAGTGACACGTGATGACCACAGCTTTTGTCATGACTGTCTTTATGAAACCTATAAAAACATAAAACTATATCACTCACTTTAACAGTGCAGTCATAGCTGACGGGGCCACGTTTAGGTCGTAAGTCCTGCACATTGTATACTGGCTGTGGAAGTCCCAATTTTTTACAGGTCCATTCTAACTTTAATACTGATGTTGATTCTGGTGGCAGTTCCAAATTATTTGTTTGACTTGTATTTGTTAGTTCTTCTGCATTTGCCTAAAAAATAAAGTAAAATCAAGAAACACTAGAAAACTAGCAAAAACCAAAATTATGGCTAATTATGTACAAACCAAAATTTCATTGTTAGCTGCTGGCAACTGAAGAGGAATTAAATCAACTCTGTTCAAACGTTCCCTTAAATTTGAAAGTCTTTGTGATGCTGACACTTTACTGCCCTGTTTACTTTCATTTTCGTTACCAGGGCGTGTGGAATGCTTAAACTGAAATACAAAATAGTTACATAATGAAATAAATAAAACATTTAAGGTCCTTAATTGTTAATGGAGAAAAGTACATGAGGGCACTTTTTGAATCCAAAAGAGACATATCTATATAACAATTTACCAGATTTTCCTCTCTTATCAAAATAAATATTTTTAAAAATCTGTTATTTTTAGTAATTTTTCACAAAAATTAAAATAATATGGTATTTGGAAAATGATTCTACCAAATTCAATCTTATAAGTTATTATATTTTCTTAAGTTTTCGCGACTAGTATACAAAAATAAAACTACGTTTTAACGGTTTTATTCGCGGTAATTTATTTGATTTTTATTATTCCGACGTTTCGACCACTTTTCAGTAGCCGTGATCACGGAAGACAAAGATATCAAGTGTCAATGAGTATTGTTAAAGTTTTATCCTACCACCAAATTGTTCATTTTAATTATTTATTTTTAATTTTGTTTATGGTTATTATTTACTCTATGGGTGCCTAATCTAATTTACCATCGCTTCGCAACATGTTGTTGCTTGATGAGAAAAAGCATCGCAAGAAACCATTCAGCAAACAAGCCTAGCTCTAATCTTTATATATATAATTCTTCTGTACGTGTGTTGACAGTGATCTCCTCCTAAACGGCTGGACCAATTTGAATGAATTTTTTGTGTGTTCAAGTGGATTCGAGGATGGTTTAGATTCACAATTGAACCCGGTAGGTGGCGCTGCAATTGAGTTTCAAATTTTCTTCAGGGCAGGACAACGTCTGCCGGGACAGCTAGTCATTTTATATAATATTAAAATGGGTGGAAGGAAAAAAAAATGTCGTTTGTGTTCCAGTGCACGCAGAAAGAGCTCACAGTGTCTTGAGCTCTGGTAGGTGGTTTTTGATATCAATAACCTCACGCATCATTCTAGGTATGAAACGATTCTCTTTTGCGAGGATTTGTGGTTTATCGAATCTGACTGACACTAGCTTCTATAGTATGGAAGAAAATAAAAGCCTTCAGGAAGTCCAAAAATGACAATAATATAAATTCCAATAACCCATCTTCCTGGCTTCCCAATTTCATGCACAGACTTGCACCCTCTTTTGTTTCCCTTGAACCTTGTTCCCCATCAGCTGTTTCCCTTCAGATGAGTTGAAACCGATTAACTCTAAATTTTCTTTTGCAGAACTATGTGCTGCCTTAGATCATCTCCGAGACTCTTCTCCTGGAGTAGACGGCATTCCTTATTCCTTTGTAATTCAATCCTGTGAATCTTCTAAACATTTGCTATTAAACCTTCTGAATCATATTTTCCTTTCCGGACCTATTCCAGTCTTGGAAAAATCAAATAATTGTTCCCATATTAAAACCTGGCAAGGACGCTTCAGACTCTAATGCTTATAGACCTATAGTCCTATCTTCAGTCCTCGCTAAAATTATGGAGTATTTAATTAAAAATCGGCTTGAGTGGATCATAGAAAACAAAGACATACTAACCAATAATCAGTTTGGTTTCAGACGAGGTTTAAGTACAATGGACAGTCTTAGCCTTATTACCTCAGACATCAGATTAGCTTTTCCCCAAAATGAGCATGTTGTAGAAGTCTTTTTAGACATAACGTCTGCATACGATAACGTCAACCTTCAAATACTCAAACAGAATTTACACAATCTGAGTATCCCTCCGAGGATTGTCAACATTATCACCAATATGTTCATGGAAAGACCAATCTCCGTCTGCGTTCCGGGAATCTATTCTCCCCCGTTTTGTATGGAAAGGTTTACCCCAAGGCTCTGTCCTCAGCCCGATCCTCTATAACATATATACGGTGGATCTAGGATCATCTGTTAGCTGCTTTTGCCAAGTCCTTTAATATGTCGGTGACATTGCTCTATATGCCACTTCTGACTGTTTCAGTGATGCTTCAAATCGTCTCAATTCTGATCTTTTTTATCTTAACTCGTGGCTTTCAGAGCACTGTTTGTCACTTTCCGCTTCAAAATGCTCAGCTGTCATATTCCCCCTGAAAAGAGATATTCCTGCCCTAGATATTCACATTAACTATCATCCAATCCAAATTTCTAATTCTGTTAAATTCCTAGGTGTCATTCTCGATGCTAAACTTTCAGGCCTCCCCCATCTCAATTATATTTGCGAAAAAACAGACAAAAACACTACTGTGAGTCGAGCCCTGCCAGGTGTTAGGTGGGGATGTCGCCTCTATTGTCAGAAGCTGCTATCATACGCAGCCATTTTGATTATGCTTGTTTCATATTGGAACACCGAAATAAATCTGCTCTCATAAAACTGGAACGCATAGAAGCCAAAAGCTTCAGAATCATCATAGGCGCAATGAAATCTTCTCCAACAAATGCTCTCCAGGTTGAGTGTGTAGGCCCTCCTCTTGCTCTCTGCAGGCAGCTTCTGAAGGACAGATTCTTTTATAAAGTGATAGAGCTTTCAGATTATCCCCTTTTAGGCATCTTAGACCAATTCCTTCAAATTTCGTTCACATCTAGTTATTGGACTCACCAATGTCTTCCACTTCTTATAAATTCGTATAAGAAACTAGTAGATCTCGGTCTTGGCATTTTGCAAAATTATAAAAATCCTATTCTTGAATCTAGCTTTGAAAGTGTTTATAAACCTAATGTTATTCTAAATCTAGATATTCACAAAAATTCTCCTGATGCTAATCAATTACTCTGTCAAATTACGCAAGATCGTTGGCCAGACCACCTTCAGTTTTTCACCGATGCATCAAGGCTATCTCAAAACAGTCCTGTTAGTTCAGCTATTTGGATTCCCAAATACAAAATTATTTTAAATTTCAAAATTCCTCCTCCTAGCTCTGTTTTAACCGGCGAATCAATCGCTATTCTAGAAGCCATCCTTTATATTGAATCCCATAACATAAGTAAATCTGTTATTGTTACCGATTCTTTAAGTTCCCTTCAGGATATCTCAAAATTACCTTTACATGTTAAACATAACTTTGTCATCTCTCTAAAAATAAACGAATCTCTCTTTCGATGTCACACGTCTGGTTTAGATATAGTTCTTGCCTGGATCCCAGCTCACTGTGGAATTGGTGGAAATAAGATTGTTGACTGTTGCGCCAAGAAAGCTGTGATTTACGCTCCCTCACGCGGCCCCAGATGTTTGAGACTTGGAATGGTATCTGGCAACAGTCCCGTTTGACAGTTAGCAGATACAACGGTACTTTGCAACCAACATTACGTCCCAAACCTTGGTTCTTCAACTACAAAAAACTACCCAAGAAAATTATATCAACTATAATTCGCCTGCGTCTTGGCCACTGTTGCTCTCTTGTATTTCTTGCCAAATTAAGAATTCGTGATAATTCTGTCTGTGAGTGCGCCTTAGCCGAGGGTTCTATACATCACATTTTTTTCGAATGTCCCAAAATTGTCTCTCCCCTCTACAGTATCTTAAACAAAGATTTTCCCCGACCGGTCAATGTGGACTTTCTTCTTACCCTAGCTGATAGTAGGCATGTATATACATTATCTAAGTATTTAACAATAAATAACATTTATCTATAATGTAGTTAGTCAAACATTCTATGTTTTGAGTTGTCCTCAGGACTCCAGAAAGTGATTTGTAAGATCACCGGCCAAATTTTTCTCTTTGCATTTATATTCTTATATGCACCTGACATTTTACCACCTACTGTGACATTGGCAAATCAATGCAAACTGCGTTGGAGCTATAATCCCTACAAAAAAGAAGAAAAGTGGCCGAAACGTCGGAATAATAAAAATCAAATAAATTACCGCGCTTAAAAACCGTTAAAACGTAGTTTTATTATAAGTTATTGCTAAATATATATTACCAATAATACCTAATATTCTCTATAACTATCTCATTTCGTGTAACAATGTCCAAACAGCACCAATAATAGTATAGAATAGAGTGAATCCCTTAAAAATAGATCAGAATATAGGATAATTTATGCTGGATTGCAGGATACTTTTAGCAAGATATAATCCCGAAAGTTATGTGAGCCAAGTAGTGTATAAACCATAGTAAAGTTAAGATTTTTTTTCTTGGCTTTTGATTACTAACCTCTTCAGATAGAGTATTTATATCTCTAGCCTGGGACGTGAGATTCGTACTTCTAGCTGCCGGTTTTTCCGTTAAATCAGAAGAGTTTTTCGATGTCTGTTTCAAAGTCGCAGTATTGTATTTCGTATCGTTCGTTTTGTAATTATGTTTGTTATTCTATAACATAAAAAGATTAGTTTAAGTCCTTATTTTAACTACACTTAACTGGCTGCCATATTGTAAGCACGCCAAGTCGTCTTTTCGTATCTTGGGGTCTTTTTAGGCATTCCGTAGCAAACAACAAACAAACAAACGAACTCATGCAATAAAAAAAAACATCTGAATGAGTGCTAAATCTCATTTTAGCACTCATTCAGAACAACAATAGGACTATCATGTTAATTGACTATTGTGTTTAGGATCCCATTGTTGCTACCACGCACCCTGCTCGGCAGCAAAGCTGTTTTCTTCCGCAAGATGGTAAGGAAGTCATCTGTGGATGCAGCCAAAAAAAAAACACGCCCTGAACACATTATTGTATTGTACATACAGGACCTTAGATTATGTATTTCACAGGATCTATTAAGCCCGATGGGCAAACGTGAGCCACAAACTCGCCGAATACACGGATGTACAGTGAGCTATAAATAATGTAATTTTGACTGTGTGAGCGTCAGCGAATCTGAAGGCCAGCATGGTTGCCACTGACAATGAAAAATGATATAGTGAAATCGCAAAAATTCTAAAATTATAGATGTCAATTTCACTCAGTGATTGTGCAAGAGTGGCCTCTTTAGGCCAGCAGATATTAATATTCATTTCAAGTTCCAGATATCAACATAAATAAGATTGTTTAAAATAAATTATATGTATAATTACAATTAATGAATATGTTACCTTATAGTTGTTATTATTGTTATTAAAGGATTCAACACTTTTGGGCCTATAGTATTGACTTGAGTATTGATTATTATAATTTGTTGTGTATCCAGATACAGGTTTTCGCCATGAGCCTTGCTTTTTTGGGAATCTATTCTAAAAAAAAAAAGATAAATATACAAAGAATCTATATAAATTAATATGCTGGCTATTTTAAATGCCATGATTTTGCCATGTCTAAACTTTATAAAGTAGATATTTTACTATTTGATAGGGCGACTTCTACAACTTATTGTGCCTTTTTTGTGTGTACAAGTATAAGTCTCGTCACATAAAAAGAACGCTGAGCGGTACGGTAGTGGAGGGGATGTGTCTGCGTGGGTGTACAGTCGTATCACCCCGTCTCGCCCCCTTCATACCACCAATTTGATCGATAAAACGCTCACTCCGCAGGTTCAGAGCCAGCGTTGTTTTTACGTGGCGCGAACTATACATACATATATATTATGATATTAATATATGCTTGCATAAATTAAATGCATGCATAATAGTTTTGTTGAAAAACTATAATGTGTGTGTGTGGCTTAACTGATAACTTTAAATACAGAAATACCCAAACTTTGTGATAGTTGGGACTGAGTAATAACAGTGTAAGCAGAATTCACATAAGTCCAAAGATAATATTTAGTCTGGGGGGAAAGTAAGTAATTGAAATTTGTTTGACACTTTGAACAAAAGAACCAAGGGGTTTGCATAAGTCATGGAATTGTAAGTTATGGAATTGATGTACTTACATATCTCACGGAGGCACAATCTTTTAGGTTAAAATGTTATTTTAGTTGTATTGTGTTTTGTTCAGGTATTAACAGTACACATATACAGAATTTCATATTAATTGGACTATTCTCAAGGCCATAAGGAAGGAACAAACAATATATATATATATATATATATATATATATATTGATGGTGATGTCAGGAGCCTTAAGAACAGACGAGCGTGCATGAGAAGAGTTATGAATGTCAAAGAAGCAAGAGGTGTGTAAGAATGGGCCTAAATGGCGCTCTGTTGTTCGTGCCTACCCCGCAAGGGAACTGGCGTGAAGTTATGTATGTATGTATGTATATATATATATACACATCAAACACAAACAATATCCAAAGTCACTTTCCCATTTATTCATTAGTAGGTAAAGATTCTATCAGTGAAAAAGTTTATTATTAAATAATACTATTCTGTCTTTCACAGAAACAAGTCCCAATATGCGGGTAAATTTTTCAGGTGAATCTGGATGACCAAATTCATAATTTTAATAAATAGTGAAAAATACTCAAATGGAGCTTATGGCTGATTTGGATAAAAACGAAACATTAGATTTTTATACAATCAATTATCCTACCCAGGTATCAAATCTGTTGATTACGAAAAAAAACCGGCCTATAAGGATCAATTTTTGTGAAGAAATATTAAACACCAAACTAAAGGAATAGGGCAATTATTAAATGGATTCATATTTTTCAGTATTCAAAGATGACATGTCCATAACTTATGAAATTAGTCAAAGCAGTGCTCAATTTCTATGAACAATTTTTTTCAATACACTACTGTACATGAAAATTATAATGTGAAAGCTAACTGGTGTATTAAAAAAAATATTAATAACACAGGTTTGCAATGGTTTCACCCTTACAAAACTGAGTAGCAATTTCGATAGATATTAGGTATAGTATACAAAAAAATATCTAAAAAATTCCATCATGTAAATTTTTGGAAAAAAATATTTTCTTATAATATCAAAGAATGTTCTATGTTTATAGTGGTATCGGGTATTATTGATAAATATGATATTTATCTACCCTCAATAGTTATTGTTAATTGTAATATTAAGCAAGTAAAAAGCTATGCTACATGTAGGGCTGTGCTAATTTATTATTATAAATTTTACATAGTAAAAGCAAGAAACTATTTCCTAATAACTTCTCAGAAATGTGTTAGTTTTCCAGGGCACTTTTATGACATAAGTGGAAGTTCTTGAAGCAAGAATATACAAAATGGAACACTGATGTAGTAGAAATGGAACACAACATTACATCATAAAATTTTAGCTACAAAGAATATATTAACACCCGAAAGTATTGTTTTGTGTTATAGGGAAACTGCTAGTCCACCCTTGAAAATTCTGCTACCTTTTCCTCAAATATAATTGGTGATTAAAAAGCAATATCTAAAAACATCTTTATTTCAAATTTTTGAGTATTAAATTTAATGCAAAGATTAAATTATTAATTTAATGAAGAATCTGTTTTTATTGGCCCTCTGCCTGTAGAAAGTTAATATGAGATTTCGTCTTTAAGAAATGATGAAAAAGGTTAAAGAGCCAATTTCAAAGTCATTCCATGAGGCCCTAGGACATATTTAAGAGCTAGAAAAAACCAAAATTATAGTGATATATTCAACAAGCTGAAGTGTTTCAAAAAGCCTAGTGTTGACTTCTTTTTCAATAATTTTGGTTCCGTAAGTGAAGATATGGAGGAGTTATTTTTTTAGTCATGAAATTTATGGAAGAAAGCTATTAAGTACTACAAGTAATAGAGAAAACAATTAAAAAAGTATTTATTCCAAAACAAAAAGAAGAAAAGGAAAAGATATTATAGCTCATTTGAAGTATTTAAATGCAAGAGTAGCCTTTCAAGGCTTGTTTGAAAACAGTAATGTTCAATTAAAACTCTAGATTTTATTTTATACTGAATATACTAAATTGTCAAACAAAAATTTCCTCCTTTAAGCAATTTTATTATTTATTACAGATTTAGATTTGGCCAACCAGGCATACTTGAAAATGTCCCCTGGAACTATGTAATGACTAAAAAATAAACTTACTGGGTAGTTCAGCTTGATAGTAGGTTTTTTACTTGACTTTTGTCTAGCTACCATTGAAGCTATGTGTTGTGTTTCTTGACTTGGCATAGCATCAACATACCAATCTCCATTGTTTTGAGTTACTTTAAATCCAGGCACATCCAAAAAAAGTTTCTCTAGTGTTGAATAACCAAGCTTTTTGAAAGGTATCCATTCTCCTTGTAATTCTCGATAATCTCCTTTAAAAATAACAAGTGTTAGACCAACAAGTTTTATAATAAAAAATTTCTGGCAAACTTACTTCAAGGTAATAACTTACGGTTACACTGCTTTATAGTAAGAGCTCCTTTCACTGATATTAATGTAGCTCTAAGAGCTTGAATTACTTGTTCTTTGTCAGCCATTTAAAACTGAAAATACATTACATTTTTTTATATATTATTAATTTTTTATATATGTTAGAAAGCTAATACAGGAACTAAGCAAAGCGGAGGTCTTGCCTTAGCCTTTTAACCTGTATTAAAAAAGTTCAAATCTGTTCATAATAGTTCGTAATAAATAAATGCGCCCTTAACTATACCCCACCCAAAGATTACAAGTTTCTATTACGGGTGGGGTATAGATACACGGCACATTTATTTATTATGAACAAATCCAATCTTTTTTAATATAGGTTAGAAGGCTAAGGTGGGTGTGAAGCGAAGCGGAGCACCCGCCTTAGCCTTCTAACCTTCGTGGTTATTTTTTTTTATAACCACCCAAAATTAATTTTATATCTCAAGTAATAAATAAACGTGCCGTATATATATACCGCAACCTCTATTACTAATAAAATGTAATGAGGAAAGATAAAATCGAACCATTATTAATAAAATCACTAAAACCTGAAACAAAATTTCATAGGCACACCAAGGTATTTGCAACTGTGTTCCTGCAGTACGAGGCCCAGGTTATCGCAAACTATATAAAAAAATAAGTTCGTCCATTCGAAATATTCTGGAAGTATTCCTGAAACCTTCGCTGAAACAATTTATGACGTGTAAGCAGGAGAAATCAGATCATTTCAATAGCATATGTATTAAAATTCACTTTCACTAATTAAATATTTCAGAAATTTTATAATTATTCGACAAAGTTAACTTACAGTTCATTAAACCATCAATTCTACTTACTTAATTTCTTAAGACCCAAAGAATTAGAATAGAGTAAATCAAAAAACTCGATTCGAAATATTAAACAACCCTTTCTGATTTTTCTACATGTAGATACCTACTTCTTTCTTTACATGACACATTACATGTCAAACACCGGGGTCTCCAGATTGAGTTTACGAATCACCCATAACACTCCAAAATAACCCCAAAATGATTCTATAATTATCAGAAAGATGAGGCCCATTCACTATCCTGCAGAGGCCGGAGCTTATGCCCTGATCACACGAAACTAATACAGTGGCGAAACACTAAAATGATACTAGGCCGAGAGGTTGGGTAGGCGAGCAGTTCATAAATATTTTGCGAAAAAGCGCGGGAAACCTCCGAAATTGGCGTCATGTTTTTTTTAGAGAAAATTTAATTAATTGATCTCGTGAGGATTCAGTAGAGTTATTTCTTATTATTTCTTAAGTAGTTTATCTATTAGTTATTTATTGTATATATTAATATATTAGTGGCTGATTTAGAGTGGTAAGTTTGTTTTCTTTTTTATTAGGGGGGTTGATCCCCTGATGACCCCGGCGGAAGTCGAAATCGTTTTCAAGTGCTTCATGTGGGGATGGAGGTCATTATTGATGATACATCATCTATGGATACAGATGGATCTTGTCAACAGCTTTCTGCTCAGCAGAAATGTGATAGGAAACGTGAAAAACATTCTAATTGTTGGCGGTTGTAATTGTGCTGATTTTGACGAAAGCAAGCAACCTATTTTATCAACTATACCCGATCCTCTTCCTCCACCAACCATCACTACCACCGAACCTACTACCCACCAACGTCAAGTTGCAAGAAAATATGTATCTACAGACCTTGCTCCTTATGCAGTTTATGTACAAAAAGAAGTCTTCTCCTGCCAATCCTCTCACACTTCATCCAATACAGTTTGGCAGTTTTCTTAAGAAAAAAGAAAATAAAAATATTGTAAATGGAAGTTTAAAGAGGATCGGTAGGAATAGATTGTTTTTAGATTTCTCTTCCTATATTGATGCTAACACATTTATAGATAGCCAATGTCTCTTTCCATAAGTTCAGAAGTTACATTCCAACATTTAATGTAACAATAATGGGTGTCGTAAGAGGTGTCCCTATGGACTGGTCAGAACACGAGATCTTGGAAAATATCTGCGCTCCTATAGGGTGTAGGAAAGTTATTAAAACTAGACGAATAAGGTGTAAAAAGTTTATTAATGGTTCTTCTCAATTTACAAACTCTGAAACAGTGATTTTAACTTTTGATGGACAAATTTTGCCCAAACGAGTATTTACGTGTTACACTCCGTTGGCTGTTGATTTATACATTTATCCAACAATACAATATTACGACTGTTGCCACTTTGGGCACACTAAACTCCAATGCCGTTCAAAGCCTCGGTGTTATAAATGTGGACAAGGTCACACTGGTGACTCTTGTACATTAGAGCTAGAAAAAGGGTCATGCTGTCTGTGTTCTGGATATCATTTTGCTACTAATAAGGACTGTCCTGAATTCTCTAGACAAAAGAATATAAAGGTGTCAATGGCCCAAAACAGTATTTCTCATTTAGATGCTTCCAAGCTTCATCCAGCTGTTAATAGATCTTTTGCTGATGTTCTTAGAACTTCTCAACATAAACAGTCCTCAGAAGAGAGTGTTAAACCTTCATCTTCTATTTCTCCATCATCCAGCTCATATAAGAAAACTGTTTTCCTTAAGCCTCGCGTTCCACCTAAGTTATCAGCTGGGTATGATCGCACTACACATGCATCTCTGATAAAGGAGTATGACATTCCTCTTTCTTCCCCGAATGGTTCTGCCCTCAAAAAAGATAATACACAAAATGAAAAAACAAATCAATCCATAACATATTTAATTCTATATCTTATTGAGCTTTTATCAAAATCTAATTTAATTCCTTTCAATTCTATACCGTCCCACGTGGCACAACAAATTGAAAATACTGTTTTCCCTTAACACTAATAATGGATCAAGTACTCCTACAGTGGAATTGTAGAAGTGCTATTGACAACAAATCTGAAATTATCTTTTTAGTAAACAAATATAATCCTTCCATAGTTTGTCTCTCAGAAACATGGTTGGTACCTGCATATTCTTTTAGCATATCAGGTTTTAATACTGTTAGAAGGGATAGAGCCTCTGATAGGCATGGCGGTGTTGCTATCTTTATCAATAGCTCTGTCCCCTACAAACTTTTTTTCTCTTCCCCCATTAAGTGATGGTATTGCTATTACTGTAAATAATATTTGTATAGTTTCTATATATATCCCTCATCCTTCCGTATCTTTGTATAGTGAGCTAAGTGATATGTTACAATCATTACCAAAACCTTTTCTAGTTCTAGGCGATTTTAACTGCCAACACCAGGCATGGGGAGATACATCTAGAAATAATTTTTATGCTGAAGAAATGTTAAATATTCTAGATTCACTTAACTTATGCCTTTTAAATGATAGAATTCCAACACGACGTACTCGACCTGATGAAGAGCACAGTGCACCAGATTTGTCAATATGTTCTGCAAATTTAGCTAGTATACTTTCATGATTTGTTCACCCTTCTACATGCGGCAGTGATCATTTTCCTATTACTATTACTTTTCCTTCTTTACACCCAAATATAACTTAGAAACCTAAACCCCGTATGAAATATAAATTGCCAAATAACTGGTCAATATTTAGTCAGGAAGTTGAAAATAGAATTTCTAATCTCCCTTCTATCTGTCCTGGCAATGAGGCAATTTGATCAGATGATTTAACTAAACTCATGACTGAGGTTGAGGATGCATTATTCCCAATTAAAAAAGGTGGATCCAGTAGAATACCATCTCCGCCTTGGTGGGATAGAAAATGCACAGAGGCCATTAAAAAAAGAAAAGAAACTGAAAAAGTTTATTCACGTTCAATGACATCTGACAATTTTGAGCTGTATAACCAAGTAGCATGTGACACACGTAAACTTTTAAAAAGGAAGAAGTTTGAAGGATGGAGAAATTTCTGTTCTAATATCTGCCCAGACGTTAATGTTCAGTTCCTGGAGGGCATCCGTGCGAAGCAGTCGCAAATGCCCGTGCTCTTTGCGGAAATTGCAATTTTCCACGCTTTTTCGCACCTAAAAAGAGACAAATTGCGACAATAGTTGTGTAGTGATAGTGTACAGTGTTATTTAGTTCGATTCCGGCGCGAGTCAGTTGTTTTTCGACTGGGGTGAGTTGTTAAGCTCTATTCGCTTGTTCATTTCGGCGCGCCTAGGCGCATTACGCAATAACGGTCGTTTGTGTCGATAAATATTCACGCGCGTCGACTGGTCTCGGTAAGGGAACGGGCCTCCAGTAATGGATGGCCCAGGTCCCCAGAAGGCACCGAGGCCTTCGAGTGTCCCGCGCAAGCAGGACCACACGAAGGCCAAGGATGGCTGGATGATGCCCGAGATCGGGGAGACGCGTGTGAAGAAGATGTCTTCTTCATCGGCCCGTCGCAGCAGGTCGGCTGCCGGGCCGCGTCCCGGGCACACGGATAGTGCCGTTTTCACGGCTGCCAATGTGCCCGCCTCGGTATGAAGTGCGTCGGCAGTGGTAGACCTCACCGCCGCCACGCATGAGGATAGGTGCGGCGCGATGGGACCGCCTCCGGTTCCCATGGCGCCTAGCGCCCCATTCGGGCGTGCCGAGCGCAGGAGCGCAGCACACCCGGAGATAGATAGGAACGTGCTGCTTGCAGCGAACTCGGCCGTTTGCCTGGCCGTGAGCGCTGCAAGCACCATAGTTTAATACGCCTACATGGCGCCACCCACCTCTGCGCGAGCCTCACTCGTGCAAGGGAGCGGCGCCTACGTAGAACATGATGACATCCCACCGTCCGGCAGCGTCCCAGACTCGCTGGAGCACGCGCTCTACGGTGCGATTCGCGATCGTAGTTATTCCCGCCCTGAAGCGCCTGCCTGTAGTCCGGTATACACGGCGGCCGGTTCAGCGACGGCAGGGGATGGGTGCCCTACGACGACAGTGTCGTATAGCGCACGGGCTTCACCTGTGCCTACGACATCGACTTGCAACCTTTCGGGCTGCAACGTCGAGAGCAGCCGTCCCACGACACCGGTTGTCGCGCGAGCGTCACTCGCGTCCTCGGCCGGGGTCGTGAATAGGGACTTAGTAGGGGCGGCAGCGGCGACCCCTTCGACTTCCTTCCCTACTGGGACGGGAGCCGCTGTTGCAATGTCGGCGCCTGCGTCTCCGGCTGCGGCGACGTCTTCGTCCTCAGCGGCAGCGGCAGCGGGCACTTCGTCGTCTTCGTTCGCAGCCTCACCGTCTTCGGCATCGGGTTCGGCGACGCCGTCCACATCTTCAACGGCAACGGTGCCGATATCGTGTTCCCCGATGTTCGTTCCCGGATCGAGGTCGCGCTTCTGGGACCGGTCCCAGAGCAGCGGCGCCGATTCGGCCAGCACGTCGGGTGCTTCCACTCCAGCGCGCGCGCGCTCGCCTCTGCGCCCCACGGGGGGCGCACCCGCGGCGGCTTCTAGCGTTCTCGCGGGTGCGAAGGCCTACCTCCGTACCGAGGGGGGTGAAAGGGGGTGCAAGGCGCGCAAGGCAACCGCCGCCAAAGTGGCCGCGGCTAACCAGTGCGCCGCCCTCGTCGGGGACGTATCGGCTCTCGGCCCTGGGGAGCTCCGCCTAGCGGCGAGCGCCCAGATCGCTGAGATAATTCATATTGCCCAAACGTCGGGCAATTTGAAGGGGGTCCACGTGCGCCGGCTGAAGGAGGCCGCGTCCAGGGTGTCGGACATCGTCGACACACTGGTCACGCGAAATCCGGAATCCGAGGCCTGGAAGCTCGGTAACGAGAACGCCAGGCTACGAATGGAGTTAAACTCGCTGCGGGAGGAAAACCGCTCCTACCGTAGGGAGTTTGAAGATATGCGTAAGGCCCTAAAGGCCTCCGCTTCGGTTGCGGAGCCGGCGCCTGCTGTAATGGCGGCGCCGACCCCCGTACCCGTCAAGCGGAAGGCCCAGGCCGCCATGGCGGAGGCGGCGGCGGTACCGGAACCGCCCGCCGCACCCGCTGCGGTTAAAAAATCGCGTCCGGCCCCTGCTGCGGTAGCAGGGCCGACACCGGCTCCCGTCGTCGGGACAGAGCGGGCTCCGGCGACCGCCAACGGGGCGGCGCCGACACCCGCTCCACCGGGGCTCGGCGGCATCGATTACGACATGTTTGTGCGTGCCGTGATCGACGTCGTCGCCCCCATACTCGATGCCCGGTTCGCCGGTATCGAGGACCGGCTGAATGCCGCGCCGAACCTCCGTCCACCGCTAGCGGCCGACCGAGGTAAGGCGCCGGCAACCAGACCGGCACCAAACGTGGCTGTTAGGCCAAAAGCGGCCACGGCTGCAGCCGCCGTCCGGCGGAATGCGGGGGAAGCAAGTACCCCGGTTCCGATGGAGGTGGTGGCGACCTCGGCTGTCGGGGTGACGGACTCCCCACCGTCACCGGCCCCCCCTAAAAAGAAGACGAATAGAGGGGGGGTGAAGTGGAGGCTGAAAATGCAGCGGAGAGCGGCACGCGACGCCGCCGCTGCTTTAACGGCCCCCGCCACGGCACCCGTGCCTGTGGTGTCGGCTCCTAGGCCGGCCACTAGGCAGCGGGCGGCGCCCGCGGCCGCGACACCGGTCGGCGCGGCGCCCGTCGTCCGCGCTCGCGTCGCGCACGTCGGGCCGCCGCCGGCGCCCGTGGCCCCCGCCCCCCCCCCGGAGGGGGGGGGGGGGCGTGGACGACGGTCGTCAAGCGGAAAAAGGGTAAGGGGGCGAGGGCCAATGGGCCCCCTCCCCCCCCCCCCCCCAGACGCAAGCTGCTCCCCTACCGATGGGGCGGGGGCAACAACAGCGGAAAAAGGCTGCGAAGCCTGCGGTCGTATTCCGCGAGCCGAAGTCAGCCGCAGTTATCGTTAAACTGCTGCCGGCAGCGTCCGCGAAGGGTGTCGGTTATCGCGAGGTCTTCGCAAAGGCCTCGACGGTGGTCGACATCGCGGCCATGGGCCTCCGCGAGGGGCTGAAGGTGGTGCGGACCGTCAGGGACGCGCGTCTCCTCGAGTTCCAGCCGGGACCCGAGAGCACGGCCAAGGCGGACCGCGTCGCCGAGGCTCTGCGCGAAGCCCTTGTAGGGATGGCTGAGGTCGTCCGCCCCGTAAAGCGTGGGGAGCTTTACGTCTCTGGGCTGGACGAATCGGTCACGGTCGATGGGCTTTGTGACGCGCACGTCGTCGCGCCGGCAGCTGCCGGCGCGACGACGTGCGCGCGAAGCACATCGGTGCAGGACCGGGCGGTTTGGGCGCATCGTACGTGATGTGCCCCGTCGCTGCTGCCAAAGCCATCGTCGAGCTAGGCTACCTCGTGGTAGGCTTCACCTCAGCGAGGGTGGAGGCACTGGAGGCCAGACCGATACGTTGTTACCGGTGTTACAACGTCGGCCATGGCGCCCAGACCTGTCCGGACACGTACCCGGACCGGACTAACTTGTGTCTCCGCTGCGGTAAGAGCGGACACAAGATGCCGGACTGCACGGCTCGGAACCCCCACTGCGCGGCGTGCGCGGCGGGGAGACTCAACGCTGCCCATCCCACGTTAGCGAGGTTCTGCCAGCCTCCCTACGTGAAGGGCAAATTCGACCATCCGAAGACGAAACAACGTACGGGTACATCGGGAGTACGCGCAATGGACACCTCCAATGCCTAGTACGCCCGTAACAGCACTATTTCAGGCGAACGTAAACCACTCCCCCACCGCTCAGGACTTGTGCCTGCAGGCGATGGCGGAGTGGCAAGCGAACTTGGCCGTAATAAGCGAACCTTATTACGTGCCGCCTTGCGGCAATTGGGTAGGCGACCTCGACGACGTGGTAGCGGTGGTGGCCAGAGCCGGATCTGGCACACCGCTTATATGTCTCGAAAGAGGAAAGGGCTATGCGGTGGCGGAGAGCGGGAGTATCGTCGTCATAGGCGTTTACTTTTCGCGCAACCGCCCCCTGGCGGAGTTCGAGCTTCGCTTGGACGCCATCAGGGCTGCCATAGGCAGACTGTCGCCTAAAACGATTTTCGTGATGGGCGACTTTAACGCAAAGCATTGTTCCTGGGGAAATGCGTTCACGGAACCTAGGGGCCGGACGGTTGAGGAATGGGCTCTTCAATCCGGCCTGACCATATTGAACCAGGGATCGGTCCAGACCTGCGTGCGCGCGCGGGATGGATCGGTCATCGACCTGTCATTCGCCACTCATGCGGCCGCCCGCAGAGTTGTCGGATGGAGGGTGCTGGAGGAGGTGGAGTCGCTCTCTGATCATCGGTACATCAGATTTGAGCTTGCCCCCTCCTCCGGTCCGAGCCCTGTTCATCGCCCCCCTCTCCTCCCGCGTTGGGCCCTTACCAAGCTCGATCCGGAGCAGGCCGAGGAGTGGTCACTCACGGAAAGCTGGGCCTACCCAGCCGAATTTGCGAACTTGGAGTCGCAGGCAGAGCACATGCGCAAGACCCTGACGAGGGTTTGCGACGCGGCGATGCCTCGCGTCTCCAAGCGGCAGCCTCCGTGCAAGCAGGTCCACTGGTGGACCGAGGAGCTGGGCGAGATGCGAAAGGCAATTCGCATCATCAGCCACAGACTCAAACGCTGCAGGGCGCGCCGTCTTCCGGACTACGTCGCGAAAAATGGACTCGTGGGCGAGTTTAGGGAGGCCAGAAAGGCCCTTTCGATTGCAATATTGCAAGCGAAAGCCCGGGCTCGGGCCGAGCTCCTCGAGACGCTCGATCGGGACCCTTGGGGGCGTCCGTACCGTGGGGCTCGCAACACGTTGCGGCCTTCCATATCCACGGTCACGGAAACGCTCGAACCCGAGGTGCTCCGGTCGGTTATCGATGGGCTCTTCCCGGATCCGGGAAACTTCACTCCCCCCAGTATGGGTCCACCCGTTCCCGACACCCCCACGGACGAGGAGCCTCACTCCATCTCCGAGAGGGAACTAGATGTTGCCCTGGACCGGCTCCGGGGCAGGAAGACGGCACCGGGACCCGACGGGGTTCCAGGTCGACTCCTCTTCCTGGCCGCTAAACACCTACGCGGCCAGCTGCGGGAACTGTTCGAAGCCTGTATTCGCGCAGGTCGGTTCCCGTCGCAATGGAAGGAGGGGCGTTTGTGCCTGATTCCCAAGGGAGGTCGGCCTCCCAACGATCCGTCCGCCTTCAGGCCCATAGTGCTGCTGAACGAGGTCGCTAAGGTCTTCGAAAAGATCTTGGCGGAGCGGCTCGTGAAGCATCTCGACGCTGTGGAGCCAGGGCTTTCAGAAACGCAGTTCGGATTTCGGCGGAGGCGCTCCACGATGGACGCCTTCGAGACACTGCGAACATTGACGGACGAAGCCGTCCAAGCGAAGGATGTCGTTCTTGCGGTGTCGCTAGACATAGCGAACGCCTTTAACAGCCTCCCTCATGAGACGATGAGGGAGGGGCTCCGCGCGCATGGAGTCCCCTCGTACCTCACGAGGCTGTTGGGCGCGTACGGGGCGTGCGACGCGGAAACTTTACTCTGGCATCCTGAGGAGTATGGCGCTGTACGGTGCACCCGTCTGGTCCACTGCACTTCACCGCCACAACAGAACCCTGCTGCACCGGGCGCAGCGGGTTCTGGCCGTGAGGACCATACGGGGGTATCGCACAGTGTCGCGGACGGCGGCCACCCTCCTGACAGGCGATCCGCCCTGGCATCTCCAGGCGAACGTCCTGGCAGAGGTGCGTCGCACCCGGCAGGATGCCCTAGCTAGAGGCCTGACCTTCTGTCAGGTCGAAATCGAGGCGATCAGGAAGCGGGAAACCGCCTCCATGATCGCCGTCTGGTCTCAAGAGCTCGACAACCCTGCGGCCTATGGCGGCTACACGGTGGATGCAATCAGGCCACAGCTGACGGAATGGGTCAACCGCACCAGCGGCACCCTGACCTTCAAGACGACACAGATACTTACCGGACACGGATGTTTCGATAAGTATCTGTGTCGCATTGTAGGCTCTTTGCCTTCCCCGGACTGCCGCCAGTGCGGCGCGCCCGACACGGCGTTACACACGCTTGTCGAGTGCGCCGCATGGGCGCCGCAGCGTTTCGAACTTGAGACGCACGTAGGTCCAGTCGACTCGCTCTGCGACTTGGTCAAGGCCATGCTGCAGAGCAGCGACAATTGGAGGGCTGCGGTTACTTTTTGCGAGACAGTAATGTCACTCAAGGAGGCCGCAGAACGAGACAGGGAGAGAAGTCCTGCAGCGCGTGCCAATGCGTCTTCTCGAGGTCGCCGGCCTTCAGCTGGCACCCGGAGAGGCAGGTACGCGCATTACTTCCCTCCCTGAGTTAGGTTCCGTTTACCGCGGGGGGCCTTTAGCTTGCTAGGAGAGCAAAGGACCTTCTACCCCCGCACAACGAAGTGGGGTGTATTCTCCCAGGGCACACTCCAGGCACTTTATTGCGCTGGATCGGCTGGGCGTAACTATGTTCTAAATCTCAGCCTTTCCAACACATACAAAGCGCAGGGTCGTCAGGGAGGAGGGGGTTTTTAGTGGGTATTGGGGTTGCTCGCTCGTGTAGCAACGCTCGGAGTCTTTCACACTATTCTGTGACGTCGATCGCGGACGGAGCGCTGCCAAGAGCATACTATTGCTGCAGTGTTATCGCCCCCGACGGACGCGTGTCGTTCCCCTAGCAACGACCCAGTTTGTGCGTAAATCGGTTAAGCATTTTCCCTCGCCTCAAAACCAAAAAAAAAAATCCATAGTAGTTTGTGCTGGGGTTTTTGGCAGGAACTGAAAGGGGACGTTGTGCTGTGCAGTTTTATTTTCTAAAAATGTGTAAAATTACTCTAAAATGAACAATAGTTGTAGGATATTGATAGTTTTTGAGTAGTAATTATGTGTTTTTGCGAGAAATGTGAACTATATAGTCAAATGTGGCCTTTCGAGTTTTCACAAGGACTCCGTTGAATGACGTCGATTGTAGCCTACAATACAACGGCGCCTGACTTATAGGCCTAGTTGCCAAGCCTTAAATATAAAAATAAATAAATCTGCGAATACTGAACCACAAACTACTATACGATACTACATATTACTTAACTTTCCTTTGTAGATTATCTCTCGGTTGTATTATTCCCATTACCGAGGCAGAAAACTGGAAAGTGGACAGCGTAAGCGTGTACAATATTTAATAAACAAATATTTTTCTAACTAGTGCTGCGAAATTCCCTCGCCATTTTCCTGCGTTCTGCTGTGGAATTGGGCATAATGTAAATGAGGCCCGAGGGGATAATATGTTGTGTATCACAGAGTAGTGTACTAATTGGATTTGGCAACACTACATCTACAACTAGTTTCAAAGTTTTATAAATTCAAAAAGACCTGTTAGCCAGAACCGTAAAAGATTCTTTAAAAAAAATGTTATAATTTGAGGAAATTTTGACTTGCATTTTGATAACCATAAAATATTAAACATGGAAGATACTAAATCAGATATTGATAAGAAGTCAATTGATATTCAAAAAGATGACGAAGAAAAACATACTAAAAAGAAAAACAAGAACAAGAAGAAACGAAGTGGAGGTGATGGCGACCATGGCGCTTCTTCGTCCACCGATGGTTTAGTTCCTGTTACTAATTCCAATGATATACAGCAGAACATTTCTTTAAAAGACTTAAAAATGGCAATGGAAGTCCTTAATTTACATCAGAAACCGGCTAAAACAACTGAAGAAGCTTTACATAAATCTTATCAGTTTTGGTCAACCCAACCTGTTCCCAAAATGGATGAGAAAATAGTGTCTAATGAACCAATAGAACCTCCAAAGTCAGTGGAAGAAATAAGAGCTGAACCATACACTCTACCTGATGGGTTTCAATGGGACACTTTGAATTTAAATGAACCATTAGTCTTAAAAGAGCTATATACTCTGCTCAATGAAAATTATGTTGAAGATGACGATTGTATGTTTCGGTTTGACTATCAGACAGATTTTCTTAAATGGGCTCTACAACCTCCTGGCTGGAGGATGGACTGGCACTGTGGAGTTCGGGTTGTTAAGTCTGGCAGACTTGTTGGTTTCATATCAGCTATTCCTGCTCAGCTCAGGATATACACTCATGTACAAACAGTTGTTGAAATAAATTTCCTTTGTGTTCATAAAAAGCTACGAGCTAAAAGGGTTGCCCCTGTATTAATCAGAGAAATAACTAGAAGAGTCAATTTGACTGGTATATTTCAGGGTGTGTATACAGCTGGTATTGTTTTGCCTAAGCCTATTGCTACTTGTCGCTACTGGCATAGATCCCTTAATCCAAAAAAATTAATTGATATTAAATTTAGTCACTTGTCAAGAAATATGACCATGCAAAGAACACTAAAACTTTTTAAGCTTCCTGATCATCCTAAGACACCAGGATTCCGGAAAATGGAGATTCAAGATAGTGAAAAAGTTGTCAAATTGCTAAATGAGTATTTGGCAAAATTTGACTTGGCACCCATTTTTTCAGAAGAGGATTTCAAGCATTGGTTTTTACCCCAGAACGGTATTATTGACAGTTTTGTAGTGGAAGCAAATGATGGTAGTATAACTGACTTTGTCAGTTATTACACACTGCCCTCCACTGTAGTTTATCACCCAGTGCATAAAACACTTAAAGCTGCTTATTCATTTTACAATGTATCTACAAAAACAGCATGGATTGATTTGATGCTGGATGCACTTATAACAGCAAAAAATTTAGGCTTTGATGTATTTAATGCATTGGATTTGATGGATAACAAGGAATTTCTAGAGCCATTAAAATTTGGGATAGGTGATGGGAATCTACAATATTATCTATACAATTGGAGATGTCCAAGTATGGCACCTAATAAAATTGGTTTAGTTCTTCAATAGCAATATTAACAGTGCTACTTTAATAACAACTATACAATTTAGATAATTGGTTTCTTTTTATTCTGTGTCACTATATGTAAAGTGTTTTATTAAAAATATAGTCATAGTTCAAACACAGACATTTTATTTGTTACTGCAACATTTTCCATACATCAAATCTAGTCTATAGAACAGCTTATGTTTTCCAGGACTAACATAAAAATGTTTATGTGCTCATGCAGTGAAAAAAAGTGGCTATGCTTAAGTCTGACTTGCGCATGGAAGGTTCCTCTATCTATATTGATGCTTGAAAGGCAAAAATGACTAGGCAACAAAAATACCTAAAATGAGATATATATATATATTTATACATATATACCATTCGAATTGTCAAATTTTTCCACATTGGTCTAAATGTCGAGTGTCTATGACGCGTTTCATGTCGCTTATATATTGTGGAACTTACATCAAACCACCAATTTTATGCTTACTAACAGACTAACAAAATGTGATTTTTAAGATTGTACACTAAAAAAAAATTATAAATTGGCAATATCGACTTAGTCTATTTTTCATGTATTTACTTTTTTATTTGTGTGGACTTAATTATTTTAACTTGTTTGAAATTTTGTCTTCAAAAACAGATTGTACACATAAAAAGTATTTGTACTTGACTTGACTTAACTTGATACATTATTTTGTGAAAGTGTGTCTAAGTCAGGATCTGATGAGTGGATCCCAGGGAAATCGAGAGCAACTCTTTTTGGAGAGCGCCAAGCTCCTACAGTTTTCGAAAAGCAAACCTTTAATTTCTACAGGCGTTTAAAATAGAATTCAAGTAGCTAAAAAGTACAAAATATATTTTTTAACAAAAACAAACAACAACAATTTTTAAAGTAAAAAGCAAGAATAAATATTTTCTACAACATTTTGAAGTCGGTGCCAAATAAAATATCAAAAATTACAACAAAATTGCAAAATGCGCCGAGTTCGAGGTGTTGTAGAAAATACGTATTAAGTACCTATTTGCTTTGTAATTTGAAGTCGGATTTGTTTATCTTTATAGCAGCGAGAGGTAGAGATTAAATAATACTGTTACGTGCTGTGGGTACCGGGATTTGAAGGAAACACCGATCTAAAAGAATGTCTTTATTCAAGCTAATGCAAGTAGTATAACTCACACTGAATACTCAGTCCGATACGTTGTCCAAGTCCGGGATAAAACTACGCTTGACGACAGTCACGAATTCATAGATAACACAAACCAGCTCATAGGCTTCTTTATCCTTATCCGCTGTACGTCACTTAACTCTCAAGCATGACTCCTACAATGCTTCCACGAAGATAAGTCTTCTTCCTCAGCGTGCGCGACTCCAGCGCTCCCTCGCCGATGCGACACTCGGAGGATGCCCGATTCTCTCCCACTAGTATTCCTGCCGCAACCCCTTCTGCGCCGCTCCCGATGACCCCATGCATTGCCTTGGCGCACCCATGGTGCTCGGACCCGAGACTCGATCCAGGGTCCAACTTTCCTCCTTCCGCGTGATTCGACCCACACGCGTGTCACCTCCGGCGCTTCCCAATACGACGCTCGCAGACTACCCACAGCGCCACCTTCACCGACCCTGCCCAAGCTTCAGCGCCCTCGGATGACGCAGATACGTACCGGGCATGGGTGCTTCGATAAATATCTGAATCATATCGCGGGCTGCCTGCCTTCCCCTCAATGTCGCCAATGTGGCGCATTAGACACTGCGTTTCATACGCTGGTCGAGTGCGGTGCATGGGCACCGCAGAGACATGAACTCGAAACCCTCGTAGGTCCGATCGATTCGCTGGGCAGTTTCGTGCAAGCCATGCTGCATAGCGACAATCATTGGGTGGGGGCAACCAATTTCTGCGAGACTGTCATGTCTTAAAAGGAGGTTGCGGAACGAGAAAGGGAGAGAGGTGCGCATGCGTCTCGCGGGTACCGACGTCAGTCAGGGTCCCGGAGGCGCAGATATGCGCAAGATTTCCTTCCATAATACCGCTCCAGGGGCCCTCTAGCATCTAGGGATCAGAGGAGTTTTCACCCCTGTTGACGAAGTGAGTTTGCCTTTCCCAGGGCATTCTCAAACACTGATGCGCTAGGATCAACGTGGGCGTAACTACGTTTTAAGTCTCACGCTCTTCGTGCCATAAGCGTGGGGCACATGGGAGGAGGGTGGTTTTAGTGAAGTATTCAGTTTTCGAGTCTCCATAAAAGCCGGCGATTTGACTCTGGTGCCCATTCGTGGTGTCACCTCTCGTCGCTTTGGTCTAATCCCTAGTCAAGGGCCGGGTAGTGTGCGAAATGCATTTCCCTAGCCTCAAATAAAAAAAAATCTTCAGCGCCCTCACCGGTACTCGCCTCCGAAACTCGTACCAGGGTCCTCTTCATCTGCCCATCGAACCGCCGACGACCCGCTACAGCCTCAGCGCGTAGACCAGTACTCGCCTACGAGGCTCCCCTTGCACCCAGCTAGGCCGTCCTCTTCGTCTTCCTCTCGCTTCGGTACTCGTATGCTTTCGCTTCGCTAGCCCGTGCGAGTCTGCTGCCGTACGCGGATTGTCGCGCTTCTATATACGGCCGACACTAAGTCTATCCTTGTCCAACAAATATTGCCGTCCTTGTTATTTACTACGAGTTTTTTCCAGTTTATTCTCGAGTACATCCATCTCGTTTTAACAATTGTCTGAACCTATATTTCTATCCTGCTCTTCCGTGCCCTTGTATTGCAACATTGTATTGTCTTATTGTTAAGGCGAAGACTACACGCTATTTTCTTAAGGGTAATAAATTCCGTAACGCGTATCCGTCACAATACTTGAGATGGCAGACGTAGCAGTATTTACTGTTGAATGCTAATGTGAACTAATTTATTTTGGAAACGGTAACCTTAGATACAAATATTAACAAGTCGTACTGCTAGTACAATATATAGCACAATGTGTGAGCGGGACGAATGATGTGCGAGCGAGATAGAGCAACTATTAATATGTGCGCTCCTCCACCGCGATCTGGAGCTTCCGTCCATCAAAAACTACATTACGTCGCTCTCGCTTAAGTATTTCGATCTCGCGCCGCACCATCGAAATCCGCTCGTGTCCGCGTCCGATTATAAGCCTCGACGAAAGGCTTTCGTGCGACGACCGCGTTACGTCTTCACGGACACGGTCGACGTTATTACAAAACGGTTGTCCCGGATCAGCCCGCTCGTGATTAGGACGGCAGGCTGGCAGGCACCGACAGACAGACAGCGGCATCTCAGACGACGCCAATCACGACCTCCACGTCTCCGCGAGGGACGCCAAGAAACAGAGCCCCCATTGGATAGACTAGAAAGTCTAAGACTAAGTATTTTTCGCCGTTTCTTCTCTCCCAGCCATAACACGTTGCGAAAGGGCAGTAAAATTGTGTACGCTTCCTCGAACCCCCGAACCCGGTCCGCCGGGATCCTTCCCCTCGCTCGGGCTTTATATTACCCGTCGTCCATTCTCGATTAGTACATTGTGTCGCCCTCTATTTGAAATAAATATTTTCTTTCTTTCTTTCTTTCTTTCTTTCTTTCTCTAGTCGGCATCGTTAGATTCATCCCCTCTCACCGCAACAGTCCAGCCGAGGTAAAACCGCCTAGGGAGCTCCCTCGAACAAGTTGCCTCCGGGCTCGAGCGCCTTCTCATCGCGAAGGCGCTCGCCCCGAAAACCTCAGTAAATTTGTGAGGTCTTCGGATCAACAACATAAAGTCAAATCCAATAAAAAAGCGCTAGTCAGTAGTTCGCAAAGAGTACATTGTATATTATATAAAGAGTGGTAATGGTAGTTCGTTGTCCGCTGCGATGATTAGACGTATGCAGCTCCAATTGTTAAAAAAATATTACTTAAATATTGTCGGTAACGAAGATTTACATTATTTTATTAATTAAGTTACATTTGTCGTACGTCGAACTGAACGACTGACATGTAAAAAAAAATTGAAATAATTTATATTATATTGGATTTTAAATACATTATTTAATATTAAATTTGTGATTCAAAATTCATAAAGAAAATAACGCTTTCATTGTGGTCAAGTTCCCAGGTGTTAGTAGTTGCAGATAAAGCTGACTTCTTGGAGGTTCTTGAAGCTCTTATTAATCCCTTTATGCATGTAACGGCAATATTAGGTCCTTACATATAAAGTTGGCGTTTTATCGTACTGGCCACTTTGATCTCAAATATCTCCTCTTTGGTTAGGAATTACAATTTCAAATTTATACAGCTATTTACTTATCCTTTTGTGTTTTAAAAACCGTAATTCATTTGCTTTTTCCTCTTTTGGTTTTTTCTTTGCGTCACTCAGTTTACAAAATGGAAAACTTGAAATATCGCATCACTTACGAGTACGAGTTCCATCGTGGCACCAGTGCTGCCGAAACGGCTCGAAGGATTAATTATGTATGTGTATGGCAGCGGTGTCGCAAAAGAAAACACAGTGCGTTTTTGGTTCCATCGTTTTTGTTCTGGAAATTTCGACCTGCAGAACAAGCCCCGTGGACGGCCGGAGATCAAAGTTGATAATGCAGAATTGAAGGGTATTATGAAAGCGGATCCATCGCAAATCATGTTCGAGATAGCTGCAGGCTGCGGTGTTAGTGATAAAACTGTTCTAATCCACTTGAAGCAAATTGGAAAGGTGAAAAAGCTTGAAAGGTGGGTACATCATGAATTGAGTGCAGCAAACCGACAAACGCGCGTCAACTGCTGCATTACATTACTCAACCGGCACAATAATGCAGGGATTTTAAATCGAATCATTACATGTGATGAAAAGTGGATTCTGTACGATAATCGGAAACGCTCATCGCAATGGCTGAACCCTGGCGAACCAGCCAAATCCTGCCCCAAGCTAAAATTGACTCAAAAAAAATTACTTGTGAGCATTTGGTGGACTAGTGCCGGTATCGTTCACTACAGATTTCTTAAATCTGGCCAGACGATTACGGCGGATGTCTATTGTCAGCAACTGCAAACCATGATGGAAAAGCTAGGTGCTAAACAACCGACGCTGCTCAATCGCTCTAGGCCACTGCTGCTTCAGGACAACGCTAGACCACACACTGCATAACAGACGGCTACCAAATTAGAGGAGCTTCAATTGGAATGTCTAAGACATCCACTGTACTCCCCGGACCTTCCCAATGGTTTTTTTTATTAAAGGAATCAATGAGCTACCTATGAGATGGCAAAGTGCATAGATAGCAATGGTACATACTTTGATTAAATAAATATATTATATCCAAAGTCCTCGAACGTCTAATTACTAGCCAGCTTTCCAAATTCCTTAACGCTTATTCTCTTTTTAATCCTCTCCAATCTGCCTTTGGACCGGGGCATAGTACTACTACTACTTTAGTTAAAGTTACCGATGATATCAGACAAGCTATGGAGCTAGGCAAAGTTACAGTAGTGACTTTACTAGATTTTAGTAATGCATTTAACACCGTAGACTTTGATATACTACTTGCAATATTAAGCACTCTTAACATATCTCCAAAGGCAGTTGAGTGGTTTCGCAGCTACCTGTTTGGTCGCCAGCAACGTATACGCACTGAGGATGCATTCTCCACTTGGTGCAATACTTCTGCTGGTGTACCGCAGGGTGGCGTCTTATCTCCATTGCTCTTTGCCATTTTTATCAATTCTATCTCTCATAACCTTCAAAGCTCCTACCACCTTTATGCAGATGACCTTCAAATTTATACTCATGCTTCGATTGACAACGTAGGTGAAGCTGTTGACCTTACAAACCAAGACTTACGGCATATATCAGATTGGAGTAAGGCATTTGGACTGACTGTAAATCCATCTAAAACTCAGACCATTGTTGTGGGTAGCTCCAGGATGATTCCTAAAGTTGAGCTTCCTACTCTACCCCAGGTTCTTTTTGACGGTGTTACCATTCCTTTCTGCGAAAAAGTGAAGGACCTGGGAATTTACATTGACAACTTTCTATCCTGGGGTCCCCAACTAAAAGAGGTCAGTCGAAAGTTATTTGCGTCAGCAGCTTCACTAAGAAGGTTGCGAAACTTCTTACCTCACACCACTAAAATTGAACTTGTACAATCCCTCCTACTCCCAATCTTAGATTACGCCGATGGCAGCTATCTTGATCTCACCGAAAGCCAACTTAATAAGCTTGAGCGACTCCATAACTTTTGTATCCGATTCATATTTGGTTTGCGTAAATATGATCATGTCTCAGCATTTCCTATTAAACTCAAGTGGCTTCCTGTCCGTCTTCGTCGGAATGCTCATATTCTGTCCCTTCTATATAATGTACTATTTAATCCTAAAGCTCCTCCTTATCTCAAGGAGCGTTTTAAATATCTACACCTTAGTCATACATACATACTCACAGTTCATGCAGTGTGCCTGTGGAATGCGCTACCTGTGAAAATCAGGCGTGTCCAGTCTCTTCAGGCGTTCAACGGACTCGTGAAGGATTATTACCTCTGACTCTAAAGTCAATCATAACATCTTCATCTGTCCCATATTTACGTAATTCTATACATTATTAATATGATTATTATTTATGTATATATCAATATATGTATATTTTTGTCTTATTTCTATGTCTATTATACTTGCCATTTCAAAATTTTATATATATAATTTTATTTTTATTTATTTTTATTCTAGTTATATTGCAAAACCCACATGTTACACAATTTTTCTCTAATGCATCCTAAGGTTGTCTGGAAGAAATTGCTTTTGGTGATAAGACCGCCTATTGTCTTCTGTACTTAAACTTCTTGAATTGTATCTTAATGTTATGCAATAAAGTATATTCTATTCTATTCTATTCAATATTAAAAAAAAAAACGACTTTATGTTCCTCCCTTACAAAACGCCAATTTCATATGTAAAGACCTAATAAATATTAAAATAAGCCATAAAATCAGTGGATCAGTCGATGAAGGCTTCATAAACTACTTTAAACTAATAGATAGTTACCAAACAAGGCTGCTGCTCTATTGGATATTTTCAGTTATAAATAAAATACCAACGCTTTAACCGCATACCGGATATACTATAAAAACTAATCGAAACAGTGGTTTATTGGAGAATTTGTTTATGTAAAATGGTGATAACATATATATTCATACAATCTCGCATATTCCTAACAACCTTATCAGCTCTGGAGTTCGAGATAGAAATCTATATAATACTGCCGTTAGTGTCGTGGCCTTTCAAATCAAAAAATATATATAACTTAAATGATTAGTACCAATATCGAAATTACAGGTTGTTAACATAGCTTCATCTTCTTTTTTGCTCCTACTATAAGTACTCGTATAATTGTAATATTATAAGGTTTATGTATTTTCTTTGTTTTTTATATATTTAGAGCCGTTTAGATTTAGAAAATTTTAGTTGTTTTATAAATAAGATAATTAGTTTTTAAATTCCTTTGTTCTATTAATGTATTTTTTAAATATTAGTACTACTTTCGTATGGCTCCTTGTTTTAATTAATGGACTGCAGCCCTCAGGCAGCTCTGCTAGCTACACCACCCACTAATAATCGGCCTATTGCATCACAAAGCGACATCATACAATGCCCACAATGCTTCCAGCCCCATTTTGTTAAAGGACATCATGGCCTCAAAATCCACTGTGGAAAGAAGCATAAAATTAGCAACAATAGCACAGTACCCATTACAAATTCGAACATTTCTTCAAACTCACTAGTTATTGAAGAACATTTTTGGAAACTACTGTCCAAATTAAAGAAACATAATCCTATTTTAAAAAGAATTCCTCGTGGCGCACGTATTTCGACATGTTATACTCTTTCAAAATTAATTAAATCAGTTTTGACTCAAAATTCGGTTAATAGCTGGGAGCACCTTTTAATTTTTCCATATTTAATACTAAATATTAACAGAAACCAAAACGAAAGCATATCGTTAACATAAAAAATAACTGCTCAATGCTAGACCAAAACCTGGAAACAACGAGTCTATCCCACCTTCAAAGCTGCTCTTCATCAAATGGTGCCCGAAACAATTCTGCTATTTATAATATAGTGGAAAGAAAATTTAGTGACGAAGATATCAGGGGAGCAGCACGTCTTCTATTTTCCAGTGATACAATAGCGCCAAACTGTGACGATACCCTCGCTGCTTTGCGTGACAAACATTCACCTCCCGCACCAGACACCGTACTACCAGATACACCGAATTTTGAGAGCACATTGACTGTCACCATGGAAGATGTCAGGAACGCCCTCGGGTCTTTCTATAGTGGCTCTGCCGGGGGCCTAGATAATCTGACGCCCAAGCATCTCAAATATTTAACAGCTGGAGGCTGTGGTGAGCTGATGAGTCGCTCTTGAGGGACTTAACGGCTTTAATTAATTTTATGCTTGCCGGTAAGGCACCGGACGAAATCACCGGCATCCTTTATTGTGCCAATCTGTGTGCCTTGAAAAAAAAAGATGGGGGAATAAGGCCCATAACTGTGGCCACGATTTACCGCCTCCTCGCAGCCAAATGCTGTTGCAGAAAGAAGACTGAGACTTTGAAAACATACTTCCAGCCTACTCAATTTGGATTTGGTTCGCGGGGGGGCTGCGAAGCCGCTGTTCACGCTTTGCGGTCCTTCCTCCATCACAACGGTGGAGATTTAGTGCTGAAGGTGGATGTCAAGAACGCCTTTAACTCAATTGATCGGTCCGTCTTGTTGACACAAATTAAAGACAAAATACCAGACTGTTACCACTACCTTTGGCAATGTTACAGTCAAAATTCAAAACTGATATTTCAGGATAGTCTATTATACTCACAAACAGGATGCCAGCAAGGCGACCCCTTAGGGCCGGCCATTTTTAGTTTGGCAATTCATGCGATCATTACACGTCTGAAATTCAAATTTAACGTCTGGTATCTGGATAATGGCACTTTAGGAGGCGAAGTAAACACTTAATTAATTTAAAAACAGAACTCAAAACCATAGGTCTAGATATAAATTTTAATAAATGTGAAATATTAATTAACGATGCAGATAATAAAACTGAAATACTATCACAAATAGAATCAATAGCCCCTGAAATCAGAATAATCAATAAGTCTTCACTTCGCCTCCTAGGTGCCCCGATCTTCGACGAGTCGATACCCGATTTCGTCGAAGAGAACATTCAAAATTTTCGTAAAAGTTCGGATCGCTTGCTCAAAATTAATACTCATATGACTTTTACTATCATCCGATACTGTCTCTTCGTACTCAAATATACGTATGCCCTCCGATGCAGCCAACTCTTTACACAAACCTCCTGAAGATGTTGGATAGCATCGTGAAGGATACGCTCATATCCATTTTAAATTTGAGCATGGATGACCGAACATGGCTACAAGGTTCACTTCCAGCGAGACTTGGGGGCCTGGGCGTCCGCAAAATTTCCAGTATTGCTTTGCCGGTTTTTTTTGTCATCTGTTCACAGTACAAGTGATTTAGTAGTAAAAATTCTAGAAAAAACCCATTTGAAGGTTGAAATTTCATATTTGACAGATGCCAAAAAAGCTTGGTCCAATGGCTTGCCCTAATTCTGTCCTGCCCACTGCCCTGACTTCACAGCGGGCTTGGGACGAGCCGATCTGCGAACTGGCACGGGAAAATCTCCTTCAAATGTGTTCCAGTTCGACAGAGCGCGCTCGGCTTTTAACCGTCGCTATTTGGGAGTCTGGATAGTGGTTGCAGGCGCAACCGTCATTTAATACAGGTACAGTTTCAAGAAGATGGGAAGGCCGCTTGTGTGGGACGCGACATACGTTGACACTCTGGCGGCATCACATCTTCCAATGACTAAGTCAGGGGCTGGCAACGCTGCTTCAACAGTTGAAAATCTCAAACGGCGCAAATATGGAACCCTAAGAAGGGGTTACATATTTGTGCCATTTGGAGTTGAAACCTTAGGTCCGTGCGGTACATCGGCAAAGGATTTCTTCAAAGAAATTTGTAAGAAACTCTTTGATACCACCCGTGATCAGAAGGCTGGTAGGTATTTTGCGCAACGAATCAGCATTGCCATGTAGCGTGGCAATGCAGCCAGCCTTCTGGGCACGCTTCCCTCTGGCAGCGATTTGTTACATACTTTATATTAATTTATTTGTAATTTAGTTTATTTTTAAGCTCCTTAACAACTAATAGTATTTAATTTTTAAGTTGTTTTTTTGTAGAAGAGTTACATTTTGTATGAATGATACTACTAAATGTACACATTTAGTACATTTATATAATTTACCTTGCTTTTTTTATAAACTGTCTGATCATTTAGTTAACTATTCCTGTACATGAGTTCTAAAATGTTTGAATTTATCTATTTTTACCTGTTACAGCAGAAATTTTAGTGATAGCTTAGATAGTTTATCTTGATGCTGCAAACATTTCCGATACAATTTGAATAATTTTACTTGTTATTACAAAATTTTCAGTGATAGCTTAGACAATTTTACATGTTTATCAAATAGGGAACTTTTTTTATCGAAGCGACATAAACTATCTTTTAAACAAGAGCGTACGATTTATTTTAACATCATAAATAGCTAAAAAAAACATTTATATTTATGTCAAAAGCATCGAAATACGACAAGTAAATAATATTTTATGCGTTTTTTCTAATAATTTGAAATGTCTCTTGTAAGGTTTACTCAGAGCCCTTTGTAATTTTTTGATTCTAATAATGCCATGTTTTACACTTTGAAGATATGAAAAAACAACAACTGAATTGACTATATAAATGAAGGAGAACACTGCATTTTTTTTAGATTTCTTGTCTGTTCAAGATTCACGTCTACTGGGTCGATTTTGATGTGGTTTTCGCTGATCAATAGCAGATTCTTAGACTTACAATTTGAGGTACTTTTTATCTAGGGAATTTTTCTGGGAAGGATTTACAGTGGCCAGATTGAAATAAAAATCGAATACCAATCAGTGAGGTATAATAAGTTGTGAACAAATGAATATGCTCTAATGTGTTTTAAAAATACAGTTAACAGAAATAAGATTTTACAATACAATAGGTGGTCTTATCTCTATTAGCAATTTATTCCAGATAATCTTTAGATGGACAAGAAGATGGATAAAAACAAGAGGTATAAAAAAAATATATGTTGCTTTATTCTCACTACCGAATTAATATCTTAAAAATATATACATCCCTATTTCCTTATTAATATTATAAGTACGAAAGTAACTCTGTCTGTCTGTTCCATTTTCACGGAAAAACTACTGGACCGATTTGGCTGAAACTCAGTACATATATATATATATATATATATATATATATATATATATTATTATTTTTTCGATGCCGAGGATGAACATAGGATACTTTTTATCCCGAAAAATGGGATAGTTTCCGGGATAAAAATATATTTGTCTCTTTGTTTGTTATGCTTTTCCGAAAAAACCACTCGACCGATTTGAGTGTTTGGTATATAAATGATTTTAATTTCGAGGATGAACAAGGGATACTTTTTATCCTGGACAATAGGATAGATTTATGTAAAGGTTATCCCAGAAAGTAAGGTAGGTTTTTGTGATTTGTCATTTTGGTCAATTTGGTCATTTTGGACATTTTGGTCATTTTGGGTCATTTTGGTCATATTAGTCATTTTGGTCATTTTAGTCATTTTGGTTATCCTAGTTATTTTGGTTAATTTGGTCATTTGGGTCATAATTTGTTCAATTTAGTAATTTTGATCAGTTTGGTCATTTTGATCATGTATGTAGTTTATAGATAGGTAGACAAGGGATAGATAAATAAAACTGGAACGGGTTGAAATAGGGGATGAAAGATTGTATGGGAGACCAATCATTTTTCAAGTTTATAGATATAAAAAATTATCGTCTATAAAAAAATGTGATAGTAAGTCGATCTGTCTGTCTATTAAGCCTTCACGGAAAAACTACTAAGAGTACTGAATCGTTTTGCTTTAATATTGTTTATATATAGTTTTCATACAGAAAATGGTTATTTTTCATTCCGGAAGATGGGATAGTTTGCGATAAAAAAAACTTGTTTTAAAAAAACCGACTTCAAAAACTAAAAAGTATAAAATAACTTAATAAAGATTTTTGACTAAGAATTTATTTAGTTTATTAAGAGACAAAATAATATAAAATTTTCTACATCTTGAAGTCGGTGCCGAGCAAACCATAAAAATTAACATATACACTGTTATAACAACAAAATATCGCAAAATATTTGTAGAATTGAAACTATCTTATACTTTTTATCCCGGGATTTTTCCCGGAAGTGATTTATATGCATAAACATTTACTGGTTCGGATTCTATTGATACTAAAACAACAGCTTGCGTTCTTTTTTAAATGTTGTGGTACTTTATGTCCCGGGAATCCCGCAGGAATCTTCCCAGCAGTGGTTTATGTACATAAAAGATAGCTGCTTTGGATACGACTTTACTGAAACAATAGTTTACGTTCTTCTTCAAATGCTGCAGTACTTTGTGTCGCGGGAATTACCCGTGGTGGTTTATAGTAGTTAGGGTCTATTCAATTAGTTGACTTCGATATGATTTCTACTAGAACGACCACTTACGTTCTATTTTAAATGCCGTGGTACAATATATCCTGGGAATGCCGGATTTTTTTCTGAGAATCGATCGCACTGCTAAAATATCATGAAAATTGATCACATTAGGTACTCTTATTGCGGCTTGGCAAGCCGCAATAAGAGTACCAGGTACATACCTGACTAATCCGACACTTTTTATATTTCCCAGGATTTCCTAACTTCCTAACTCCGAAACCACGTGATTTTTGGGACTTGCTTGGTGACAGATTCTATATTTCTTAGATATCTTTAGTAGAACTGTATGGCATTAGTAACATTAGTTATTTCGGGTTTTTATAGGAATTTCCGGTGTTCATGTATTTCCATGCTAAAACATTAATTGTCCTGCTGGGATTACCTTGGATTTTAAATATTGGCAAAGTAACTGAAATCTTCGTTGCTTGTCCAAAGTGCACGAAATCGCGAACAAATGCTAGTTATATTATATTAAAAACAGAGATACGAAATCTTACACATTTAATCCTATTTTAAAGCTGAATATTTTTTTTTTAATTTTAAGAGTATAAATGTAATAGTAAAATGTAAAATAGTTTTACAAACGAATCCTACTTTTAAATACCCTGGATAGCATCATAAGGAATCCCCTAATATCCATCTTTTCTCCGCAAAATTTTCAGTGTTGCTCTACCGGCTTTTTTGTCGTCGTTTTACAGTAAAAGTGATATGGTTTATGGTCAGGGGGACTGAAACATGGAATTTAAGATTTAGATCACTTCTCTAGATCACGAAGATGTTGTTGAAAACCTTCTCATATAATCATCATCAGAAGATCATCAAGGTAAGCTAAAATTGTTACGTCTTTTAATGATGAACAGGAGTGAAAACGATCTATGAGCCGCTGGAAGGTGGCCGGGGCATTTTTCAGCCCGAAAGGCATTCGCTTGAAACGATAAATTCCTAGGAGGGATATGAATGCTGTCTTATCTCTATCCTCTTCCCTTACGCTCACCTGCCAATAACCAGACCGGAGGTCAAGAGTACTCATAAAGCAGTTCCTCTTTGTTGACTGCAGCAGTTCATCAATTTGTGGCATGGGGTAAGTACCCGACCTGGTGACGGCATTCAGGCGTCTGTAATCTACGCAGAACCTGATGCCACCACGAGCCTTGGGCACCATGCGGATTCGCACTCTTCAATTATATCTTCCTGTAACATTTTATCTATTTCTTTCTTCATAAGCTCTTTTTTCGCAGGATTTAGACGGTATGGAGGCACTGCTATCGGGGGGTAGTTACCAGTATCAATGCTATGCTCTGCAAAAGGTGTAGGTCCTCCCCCTATTCCGAAAATATGTGCGTGCCTAACGAGAATCTGGGTCAGCTGATCACGCTCAGCTGGGTTAAGATGAGATCCCTCGTCATCCCTAAGTACGTTTGTTGAAGCACATTTAATATTGCTAGAATCTGGTTCAAAACTTAATACGTATTTAGTAGTATTCTGACTTCCAAAATATCATAAATCATTATAAAAGTCTAAAACAACACCCGTAACCAAAAGAAAATCGATTCCGAGTAATGTCTCATTATTATCGGACTCGGGGAAAATTAAAAATGGAATAGAAATAAAAACATATTCTAATTGTACCTGTAGAGTGGTAGTGAGGACGTTCATCTGGCGCACGTAACCATCAGCGAGTTTAATTTTCCTCGTTGAAAACATTAATGCATGGTTTTTAAGCCAGAGGAGAGCACATAGCGTATGTCCCGCAATACAATGTTTTGCGGCCGTATCCATGAGACTTGTACCTTTTACGGCCAAGATTTCTACATTAAATATGGGACGTAAGTCTCGACGCTTGACGGGCCTATCGCGGAGGCTACATACTAAAACACCATCACTATTATTATTCGATATACAATTATTACAATAGGAGTTTTTGGCGGGAACTGAAAGGGGACGTTGTGCTGTGCAGTTTTATTTTCTAAAAATGTGTAAAATTACTCTAAAATGAACAATAGTTGTAGGTTATTGACAGTTTTTGAGTAGTAATTATGTGTTTTTGCGAGAAATGTGAACTATATAGCCAAATGTGGCCTTTCCGAGTCTTCACAAGAACTCCGTTTGAATGGCGTCGATTGTAGCCTACAATACAACGGCGTCTGGCTTAAAGGCCTAGTTGCCAAGCCTGAAACTTAAAAAAAAAATATTACAATATGACAATATTGCCTTAATATTATACTGAAAATATTTTTTTACACAATTTGCACTTACCACGTATTACCTCAGGGACGTCATTAAAAAAAATTTGAAATATTATTTTTATTACAATTCCCTAAATGAAAATTATTATTTTCACAGTTACCCCGTTTTACCTCCGGGACGTAATTACAAAAAAAATTGAATTATTATCAAAATTTCGTAATTGCAAATCCTTGTTATTACATTGATTGAAAATTATATCCTTACTAGCTGTCCCGGCAGACGTTGTTCTGCCCTGAAGAAATAAAATTAAGAACCCGATTCCAGCGCCACTTACCGGGTCCAAATTTAAGCTATCCTATCTTTCAAGTCGGATCAAACTGCACACGGTGTGCAAATTTGATTAAAATCGGTCAAGTAGTTTAGGAGTCCATTGAGGACAAACATTGTGACACGAGATTTATATATATTAAGATTATAGTTTCCCGGATGAACGCTATCCTTTTCAACATTTGTACACAAATGCGAAACATCAGGTTTATTATATAAAACCGGAACGACGTCATCATTTTCATAATTATTATTGTTGCAATAATCAGGATTATTGTAAATAATAATATGCTCGTTTTTATTTTCAAAATTAATACTACTGCAGTATGAATTATTATTACAGACAGTTGGAATGATGTCGTCATCGCCACTGGGTATACATAAATCATGCTTAGAACAAGTTTGTGTAAAAAATTGTCATTTTTAATATTTAATCAATTTTGTGAAAAATGGCTGTTACCACGTTTATATTCACGACAGTCATTATTTATATCATTCGTATTACGATAAAAATGATTTTGGGAACTATCATTATTGCGTAGTACGTTATTAACACAGAAAAAGTCGTGATCGTAATCGGGAACGTTGCCCACAATCTTTTTCGTATTAAGTTCCGTAACGTTGCCTAAGGCGACCGGGCAGAGTGCACAGTCGTCGTTTTTATTTATACATACATCGTTTGTATACACACTATGGTTCTTAGAAACACATAAGTTTTTAGTTTAGTTAGGAATATTTATTTCACTATTTTTATTGTTTTTCAAACACTTCCGCGATTTACGGGATTTAGATTTCGGTGAATATAATTGTTTTTGCAATTCGACACAACAAAAACTTTGTGGTTTGCACTTATCAATAACGGTATTTAAATTTGTTTGAAACTCACCCGGTTTATTAATTTACGGCACTGCTCTCTTGTATGTCCATTTACAATATGCACAAAACGGTCGATCCCTCAATGGGTTCCGCGGCGGGGCAGGATCGGAAGTCGGAACCAAAACTCGTACTCGGAGTCGTGGGCGCAACGTGCTGTTTTGTCGCCTGGGGTGGCGGCGCGAGCTTCGGCGCACCGCTTACATGTCTCGAAAGAGGAAAGGGCTATGCGGTTGCGGAGAGCGGGAGTATCGTCGTCATAGGCGATTACTTTTCGCGTAACCGCCCCCTGGCGGAGTTCGAGCTTCGCTTGGACGCCATCAGGGATGCCATAGGTAGACTGTCGCCTAAAACGATTTTCGTGATGGGCGACTTTAACACAAAGCACTGTTCCTGGGAAAATGCGTTTACAGCACCTAGGGGCCGGGCGGTTGAGGAATGGTTCTTCAATCCGGCCTGACCATATTGAACCAGGGATCGGTCCAGACCTGCGTGCGCGCGCGGGGTGGATCGATCATCGACCTGTCATTTGTCACTCATGCGGCCGCCCGCAGGGTCGTCGGATGGAGGGTGCTGGAGGAGGTGGAGTCGCTCTCTGATCATCGGTATATCAGATTTGAGCTCTCCCCCCCTCCGGTCCGAACCCTGTTCGTCGCCCCCCTCTCCTCCCGCGTTGGGCTCTTACCAAGCTCGACCCGGAGCAGGCTGAGGAATGGGCTCTCACGGAAAGCTGGGCCTACCCAGCGGATTTAGCGAATTTGGAGACGCAGGCAGAGCACATGCGCAATACCCTGACGAGGATTTGCGACGCGGCGATGCCTCGCGTCACCAAACGGCAGCCTCCGTGCAAGCAGGTCCACTGGTGGACCGAGGAGCTGGGCGAGATGCGAAAGGCAGTTCGCATCATCAGCCACAGACTCAAACGCTGCAGGGCGCGCCGTCCTCCGGACTATGTTGCGGAAAATGGACTCGTGGGCGAGTTTAGGGAGGCCAGAAAGGCCCTTCCAATTGCAATCTTGCAGGCCCTTGACCGGCTCCGTGGCAGGAAGACGGCACCGGGACCCGACGGAGTTCCAGGTCGACTCCTCTTCCTGGCCGCTAAACACCTACGCGGATCATCGACCTGTCATTCGTCACTCATGCGGCCGCCCCTAGGGTCGTCGGATGGAGGGTGCTGGAGGAGGTGGAGTCGCTCTCTGATCATCGGTATATCAAATTTGAGCTCTCCCCCCCTCCGGTCCGAACCCTGTTCATCACCCCCCTCTCCTCCCGCGTTGGGCTCTTACCAAACTCGACCCGGAGCAGGCTGAGGAATGGGCTCTCACGGAAAGCTGGGCCTACCCAGCGGATTTAGCGAATTTGGAGACGCAGGCAGAGCACATGCGCAATACCCTGACGAGGATTTGCGACGCGGCGATGCCTCGCGTCACCAAACGGCAGCCTCCGTGCAAGCAGGTCCACTGGTGGACCGAGGAGCTGGGCGAGATGCGAAAGGCAGTTCGCATCATCAGCCACAGACTCAAACGCTGCAGGGCGCGCCGTCCTCCGGACTATGTTGCGGAAAATGGACTCGTGGGCGAGTTTAGGGAGGCCAGAAAGGCCCTTCCAATTGCAATCTTGCAGGCGAAAGCCAACACAAATTTTATTCGTAATTTTTACTTAGACAAATTTAAAAAAAATATTTATCACGGAGACTGTGTTCACTACGCGATCGCAGCGCCAATCATATAGCAAACTAACTGATTTCAACAATAGAGGTTTAGTTCCACCGTATCCCCAAATGCTGGTGGACCCCTGTGATGGAATCACGGGACGAGATATTGCGCTTATCTGCGCCTTCGGACGCCGGACTGAGGTCGGTATCCGTGATTCGCATGCGCACCTCTCTCCCTCATTTGTTCGGCGGCTTCCTTACAAGAAATTACTGCCTCGCAGAAAGCCGATGTCACCCTATAGTGATCTTCGCTATGCAATATGGCCTTAACCAAGCTACCCAGCCAGTCGATCGGCTCTATTACGGCCTCGAGCTTAAACCTCTAAGATGCCCACACAGCGCATTCGACTAACGCATGAAACGCAGTGTCTAGTGCGCCGCACTCGCGGCATTGAGCGGAAGACAGACATCCCACAATCTGATGCAGATACTTATCGAAGCACCCGTGCCCAGTGAGTATCTGCGTCATCCTGAAGGTCAGAGTTCCGCGTTTCCGCGTGACCCATCGCAGCAGGTATCGGCTCACGGCCTCCACTGTATCAGTGCCAGCCTCAGGATAATAGTCTTATAACCAAGTTTGGATCATGGTCGCGGTTTTCCGCGTCTTGACCGCCTCTAACTCTCTTCGGCAATAAACCAGACCCCTAGCAAGGGCATCCTCTCGGGAGCGACAAACTTTGGCAAGTACGCCTGGAGAGGCCAGGGTGGATCGCCTGCCAATAGTGTCGCGGCCTTCCCTGACACTACGGTATCCGCGTATGGACCAGACCGCTAGGACCCGTTGAGCTCGTCTCAACAAAGTCCTATTGTGGCGGTGGAGTTAATGATTCTCCCTTATTTGTCACTAATATTGCAATTATATTGTTACGACCTACACAGGACTCGAATTCAAAATGCCGTTGGAATTACTAGTTTATTAGAACTTTACAAACACGTATAAAACAGGTAAAAATATACTGGATACAACCAGTAACACTGCACGATTCAATAACACGCGCAAAGTCCGTCACTATATCGCTGATCGAAAGTACTACACACGTCTTGCTAGTATCGTAATCGTCGCTTGACTGCCGATCTGTCAGATCGGGCACCCCTTTATGCTCTGTTTACGACCGTGTAGACAATGATTTCCACGAATCACACCTGCGCCATTGTCGGCGCAATTCCTAGGAAAAATAATTCTGCCCACCTGCGAACGGCCGTAAACAAGTACGATAACAATAGGCTATTGTCTAATTGCAAATTTTAAACAAGAAGTAAACAAAAGAACTCCAAATGCGGAGGGTAATAAAACCGTTCAAAAAAAATTACCCTCTGATTTTATATTTTTATTACGTAAAATAGGGTATTTTAAGATACTAATTTGAATATTTTTGTGTTTTAAGAGTTAGTTTTTTTTTAATTCGATTTTTAAACAAATTATCCGATGACGTCCTATTATTATTTTCTAAAGTTATCGGTAAATTATATAAAGTGACCTTTAGTGAAAAATCAATCTTACAGAGCTTATATTGAAAAATATACAGCTATAATTTGATACCATTCATTGATTAGATACATACATACATAGCTTCACGCCAGTTCCCTTGCGAGGTAGGCACGAACAACAGAGCGCCATTCAGGCTTATTCTTACACACCTCACTCGCTTCTTTGACATTCATAGCTCTTGTCATGCACGCTCGTCTGTTCTTAAGGCTCCTGACATCACCTTCTGCTAGTATACGATCAATTTGGTCATGTAAGGTATGTCGTGGCCTTCCATGACTTCTGCATCCATCCACTTTTGCATTGTATATCTGTTTAGTCATTCTTTCATCATGCATTCTTGTTACATGGCCGAACCACCGAAGCATTCCTTTCCTTACCTTCACCCCGACACTCTTTCAGACCAACTCTCTTTCTTACTTCGGTATTACGAAGTAATATTGTAATTCATTGATTACCAGGCAAAAATTCCAGTTATTCTATTAGACATCGCAATGACATTACTTTCTTTATTTGTAATAAAGTATTCTTTTCGCAATTAAAACATTCGACCATTAAAATACTTTGATTTGGTATCACATTTAGGTTATCATTTTTAATCTCTGGCCTATACATGATTCATTATTCAATGATCTTGTCAATACAGTTAGAATAAAAAGGTTGTATTGTCAGTTTCAATTAAGGGGGGGGGGGGGGGGGGTCGTTAGTCAGACTTAAAAATCTCTCAGATGTTGGGACGGCACTTCAGAGGTAAAAACTTAGTATCTCAGAGTGACGGTCACGGGATTCAGTGCATTTTCCCCACCCCAAAAGTGCCCACAGAAGTTTTTAACTTCAAAAATCATTGCGACGTTCGACAAAGCCTTTTTTCAGTCAATGCGTTGGGAGTTAGTTTCATATACACACGTGTGTCTATCTACAAAAATTCAAAATTTTTGTGATTTCATTATTAGCAACCTGGCAACATTGGGTAAATCGGATTCAGATCAGCGGTTAATGCGACATTTCTGAATGCTAATATTATTAATTACAATTCATTTCATCCTTAGAAAATAATTTTGGAATCATGCAACAAAAAAGTGAAGTGTTTTATTATTGAAAATATATGAAATATTTTCTTTGTCAACATGGCCGGATCTTCGCATACGAGTGTCAACTTTGTAAAAGCTGATTCGCAAAACCTACCTAAAGTTGACAATGTAATGTTATTAGAGTACATAGCTTCCAGTACATAATATTGGAGAAATAAGAGTTAAAATCCTGATGTAAGTAGTTTTGGGAACGTGTCTAAATTCATCCTGTTCGTCTATATCAAGATTTCATCAGACGCCGCTACTTCCTTTTAGAACTTGTGTATTTTATTACTATTACTGTCTATAAATTTCATCCATGTAATAAAACCAGTAATATTAATTACTTATTTAACTGATAGATGATGATAGATGTATATTTTGTGTTGGAGTCGAAATTCGTCTAAAATGTGCACCTGTTTTATTCAAAAATGTCACTAATTAATTAGAAACTGACCGATTATTAGAAAACGATTAATATAATATTAATTACTTATTTGATAATATGGTACAATCAAATAACTAACAACCTATATTACTTTCTTATTAATTTATAATACAAGTAAAGTATCTCATATAAATACATACAAATAAAGGAACAGACATAGGATTGCACCACTGTCCTGACCATTGTATAGTGTGTTTGATTTCTAAGGTATCTTATAGGTCTGACCATATACAACAACTTACCGGAAAATATTAAACTCTCTAGTAGTTTTAAATATATTCACTTACACATACAGCTTAAAAAGTGGCTAATCGAGCACATCTTCTAAAGCTTGAAGGATTTTATGGAATATGAAGATTTGTGACAAACACCTTATTCATTGTAAATCTGTTAATAATATCTATCTTAATAATCTTGATGTGTAACATAGTTACTAATATGTAGATTTATGAGTGAAATAATGACTATGCAAATTATTAAACAGACAATTTATATCAATTGTTTTTTCAGGTCATCCGGAAAGAACTAGCAACAACAACTTTTCTGTACAAGCAAGGGTTATGCTTGAACATAGAACTTTATATGAATTATGCGCTGCAGTTTACATGAAAATTTTAAAAACATAGAGAAAATACCAAATACTCATCATTCGAGCATTAGAAAATACCAAATACTAGCCTGCAGAAAAAAGAAATGCATAAAACTGAACATTTCTGAAAAGATTATATGTCCTAAATTATTATTAATAAGTGTTTTAAGTAAATAAACAAGTTTAACTGCTAAAAGTTATTTAATATTTCATCTTACAAAATAACAAGTCAAAAGATATATCAATCAATTCATATATAAATATATGGCACTCACATATTTATAACTCACAATAGTTTGTATTCAGTATAGAAAATCATCGAATTCTTATAACTCTTAATGTGAACTCTTAAGCTATATAGTCATTATCTTATATGTGTGTTCATAAGTCTTCAGACAAAATAAAACTGAAATATTTTATGGAGGAATGTTAAATATTCATAATTGTTTACATGAATTATAACTACTAACATCTAGATTTATGTATATATAAAATTAAATTATTCAAAATAGCCATCCTTGTTTTCAATTAATTAATTTATAAGCTTTAAAGGTGTGGGCCATTCTTCTGTGGTGGTTCAAATCATTTCAATAGGAATAATTTTTGATTTATTGGTATGGGCTCCCTTGAGATAAATTCAGGTTCTAGTAAATTTTGCTGTATGCCATTAGCTCTAATACAGTTTATAAAGAATAATCCAAAGAATTCAAGTCAGAGTTCAAAAATGGCCAATCTTCGCTGCGAACAAAGCCCGGCAAATTGGTTTGCAACCAATTTTAGATAGACTTAGCTTTATGGGAGGGTGCAGAGTCCTGTTGGAAAATCCACTGCTATCCAGGGAATAGAGTATCACTTAATGGTTAAATCGTTGCTTCCTATATGTGATTTTGGAAATGTTGCGCCTTGAAGTGACCTCCTCGTAGGAAACACCTCATCAAACCATTACACTTCCTGATGATGAATGTGGTGGACATTGTGTACAGAAGGCTGAACGCATTAACTTCTAGCGTAAGGCGTATTACCGTATTAAACTTTTCTTCCACTATGATGATCTTCTTATTGGTAAACAGGTTACTTTTGGATCGTATCCCTTGAAAAGGTTTCGACATCGTTCCAACCGCAGTTTACGAAAACGCTCGTTTACATAATGCACTTTTCTTTGACTTTTAGTTTAAGATCATATTTAAGTATTTAGTATACAGATATTTGCTAAATATTGGTCTGAAGAGCTAATTTACATAATTTTATTCTGGAATACGTCGAATGAAATGTTTGTTTATGTTATGTTGTATGACATAACAATGACATAAAAAGGAAAATGTCGGTCGTTTTGTGTTTTAAAACTGAATAGCTACGGTATTCATATGCATTTCACCAGATGCTAATGACGTCATAGGATTTAGTAAGGTCAAACAAAGGTCAAACACATTTCTTTCAAAATACAAGGGGATTATACGTAATTTTGAATTTTAACTAGACAGAAATGATTAGGAAGACTATTCCTCGAAATGGTTTTTCAAATAGCTAAATTGAAAAAAAGTGAACAATCCCCATTGTCCTGGGCCTTAGGGCAAATCCGCGACTCCGTCACAGCAGAAATGGCAAGTTTACCTTCCCCTCTACCCACTACTTCAAATTCGTGTACCGGATATCTGAGTAGCAGTCAAGATACTATTTAATTTGGTTTTAAATTTAGTGAAAGGCAGATTGAACATTTCATTAGGAATCTTATTAAAGAAGCGTCTAGTCTGGCCATAAATACTGTTACATAAAACTTTTCTTTTTTTTTCAACTTTTTGATTATTTTGAATTTGGAACACGGATATTATTTTAAAAACTTCTTTCGATTTTGCGCCTGCATTTTTTTTCGTGTTCATTATCAAATTACAATATGGAATGGGGTGTTAAAAAAAATAAGATTGCAGGATTGCAAAGTGGGTATGGAGCCGTTGGTCATATTCCAGATACTTCAAAAGCTTGTTATCAGCCGTATGTTCGTATATCGTACTATTAACAGATACAGTAACACTTCGTCTGTCGAAGACCAGAAAAGATCGGGGCGGCCGCGTGCTGTTAGAACTACAAAGGCTGTTAATGCTGTTAAATCCAGAATTCGTCGAAACCCCATTAGGAAGCAAAAAATCTTATCGCGAGAAATGAAGATTCCCGCTAGGACTCTGTCGCGTATTATAAAACAAGACCTGAAGCTCGGTGCTTATCGTCGACATACAGGACATGCCCTAAATCAATCTTTACAATAATTAAAGAGCGTGGATCGATCAAAACGCCTTCTGTCGCTATACTCAGGTGAAAGGCACAGAAATATCCTCTTTACCGATGAAAAAAATTTCCCGATTGAAGAACACTACAATAAGCAAAATGATAAAGTGTACGCTCACAGTTCTAAAGAAGCTACTCAAGTGGTCGGAAAGGTACAAGGTGGTCATCATCCTGCGTCAGTGATGGTTTGGTGGGACGAGTCTTATCAAGGAGTCACAAAACTACATTTTTGTGAAAAAGGAGTGAAAACTTTAGCCAAAGTGTATCAAGATGCAGTCTTGGATCATGTTGTGAAACCTCTCAGCAATACACTTTTTAAAAATATACCGTGGACTTTCCAGGACTCTGCACCTGGTCACAATGTACGGACAACCTAAGCCTGGCTTGAAACCAACGTTCCGGACTTTATACGAGCTGAAGACTGGTCTTCATCTAGCCCAGACCTCAACCCTTTAGACTTCAAATTATGGTCAGTTTTAGAGGACATGGCCTAAACAACACGGCGACATTGAGTCTCTTAAAAAATCTTTGGAGCAAGCAGTGGCGAAATTTCCCTTAGAAACAGTGCTTAAATCCATAGATTCGTGACCAAACAGATTAAAGGCCTGTATAAAAGCCAAAGGTGGCCATTTCGAATAGAATATTTTTTATTTTTTGCTGAGACTTTAATAAATATCCAGGTATAAATTATAATAATATTACATTACTTCATTAAAAAAAAATGCCTTTTTTATTTGTAACAGAACTTATGGCTGGACTAGGTATATACGCTTGACTGACGTCGGAACCCGAGAGACGCATGCGCACCTCTCTCATTCTCTCGTTCAGCGGCCTCCTTTTGAGACATTACTTACTGCCTCCCAGAATTTGGAAGCTCCCTCCCAATGATCGTCGCTGTGCAATATGGCCTGGACCAGGTTACCCAGCGAATCGATCAGTCCTACGACGGCCTCGAGTTCAAATCTTTGAGGTACCCATGCTGTGCATTCGATACTTATCGAAGCAACCATGCCCGGTAAGTATTTGCGTCAGCCTGAAGGTCAGGGATCCGCATTTCTGCGCAACCCATCGCAGCAGGTGTGGCCGCACGGCCTCCACTGTATCAATGCCAGCCGCAGCTCTCTCGACCAGATTTGGATAATGGACGCGGTTTCCCGCGTCCTGATCGCCTGAAACTCGGCCTGGCAGTGTACTGCCAACATACGCTTCTTCCCGCGGCTTGGTGTACCAAGCCGCAGGAAGAAGCGTATATTATACTAACCCTCAAGAAAGAGGAAAATACTTTTTGCAATCTAAAAGACGGTAATATCAGTCTATTACTGTGCCTGGTTTTGAAATTGTGTATATCTTTATATTGTTTATAGGCACTCAAATTATTAGGAATATAAATTATATTACTGAAAATATATTGGGAGGCGTCCGTCACAATACCGATTTCCTTCCTAAACTAAAAAATTTCAATAAGTTCAGCCTATGTATTTTTTCACCTTTCAACATGTTAATTTTTTGACGTTTTAAAATCTATACTAAAATGCATATCGAGGGGTGAAATGCTATTTGTTTTATGCGACATTTGGAAAATGTGTAGGAATAACACTTTCAATGACTAGAAAAACGCATATTCAATAAACTTTATACCATACTTTAAAAAGAAATACACCCATAGATTTAATTGTCAATTAGGTTATTTCCTTAAGTTTGAGACATTAAAATGATAAAAGCCCAACATTTTATGCATGTCGCTTAAATCATATAGCTTTTGCCCCTCGATATTTAATTATAGTCAGTTCCTATATCTTACCGACCGTTCATTCCCATATTGGTTAAAATTTGACGTAAATGGATAATGCTCCAGAGAAGTAATGTTATTCAGTGGATGGTAAGGCAAGTACATGATTTGTAACATACAGGAACTAGCCATTAGTGGATAAGGACAAGCTGGAACCAGCAAAAATAAAACACATAATTATTTAGAATATTCCACAGAATATAATATAACAAATACATAAAAGAAAAAATCAGTTACATTTTATATTAGAGACCAAGTTTACAATCCAAGGTATCTTAATCAATGCTTAACTGATTGAAGGAAAGAAAAATAAATATAAGAACATAAGCCACCTCCATTTTGAGAAACGTTAAAAGAAAATATGTGTAATTTTAATGACGAAACTAAATCCAATAATTTCCGAGTCAATGTAAAAAGTCAAGAGCTATAACTCTTTCAATGTAGAAATGTTGACAGTTGCTTTATTTTTGTTTGTGGGAATGCACTCTAAATGTTTTATAGTAATTATATTGTAAGAGCGCATGCCACATTTTGTTATTTTTTTTCAATTTTTATTTTAATATTTTTTATGAGCGGGATCAATTAAAACAGATGTTGAAAGCACTAACATTAGCAAGAACAAGAACTGTGTTCTTGTAATATAGTAAAAAAGCTGATAGAGGATTATGCTTTTAAATCTGCAAACTGACATTACATTGATTATTCCTTTTTGGTTGCTTGTTGTTTAGCCTGATGGGCTTGTAACACAGCAACTGCCTCATCAACTTTAGCTTTCAAAGATTCTCCATGTTCCAACATATGAAGAAGCTCAGAATTGTCAATTTCTAGAAGCATACCAGTAATCTTGCCCGCCAAATCAGGATGCATCCTCTGAATAAGAGGGAAAAGACGTTCTCCAAGCATCTGTTTCTGTTCTTGCAGGGGTGCTGCCGCCAACATGGTTGCAGTCAGTGGTTCTTGTCCTTGAATATGAACTGCTGGCTGAGGTGCAGGTGGATTGCGCATATTTGCAGTGTACTTATACCCTGCTGAACGGCCACCCTGAGTAACTAGAGGAGCTCGAATTGATGTTGCAGCAGCAACACCCTGTTGTCCGGTTATGGGTCTAGCCCCAAGCGAAGTGCGTAAGGTGGCTTGGGTTGGTCCTCTTGGGGCAGGACGGTATGGTGGTTGCATGTTAGCATAGGCAGATGCTGCTGTTTGAGTATTTGGCCTAACTGGTGGCTGTGCAGTCCAGCGAGGTGAAGGTCTTATTTGGGTCATCTGTGCAGGCCCATAGAAACGCTGAGTTGGGGGAATTGTTGGTACAAAATATCCTCCAGCACCACCTGGTTGGAAGATTTGTCCCATCTGCTGCATACGCATACTTGCCATCCGTTGCATATACTGAGATGTAAGATGGGCTTTTCTGTCTTCTTTACGTTGAGCCAAAGCTACATATAAAGGTTTGGTCCCCACTATACGCCCATTCATTTCAGTCACAGCTTTGGTTGCTTCCTCAGGAGAAGAGAAACATACAAATCCAAAACCTTTGCTTCGCCCATCCTCCAGCATAACCTACAATAAGTAAAAATAAAATATAATACAAATATTTGACATTTCTCTACATTTAAAACTGCTATGTACAAATACTAGCGGAGGGTGATGTCAGGAGCCTTAAGAACAGACGAGTGTGCATGACAAGAGTTATGAATGTCAAAGAAGCAAGTGAGGTGTGTAAGAATGGGCCTAAATGGCGCTCTGTTGTTCGTGCTTACCCCGGAAGGGAACTGGCATGAAGTTATGTATGTATGTATGTATATACAAATTAAGATACTGTTTTAGTGTGTTATTGAAACATCAGCTTAACTCCTATTAAAATAGCTGTCAATAATCTGAATAGTAATTTTATTATAAGATAACAATAAAGCCTTTATTGCTGCTTGTATGTTTTGTTTTTACAAAGAAAATTATAAGATAATAAACTGTAAATACCTTTGCAGAAGTAATAGTTCCAAATGGAGCAAATTCCTTGCGAAGACGTTCATCATCTATTGTATCATCTAAGTTCTTAACATACAAATTGACTCCCTGGTATCTAGTAAGGCGTTCTGACTTCAACTGTTCAAATTTACGCTTAAGTTCTTTTTGACGCTCTGCTTTCTTTTGAGCACGTCCTACATACAATGGCTTGCCTTCTACGAGTTCTTTGCCATTAAGTTCCATGCAAGCCCTCTCAGCTGCATCAGGATCTTCAAAAGCCACAAATCCAAAACCTCTGGAACTGCCGTCATCCTTGTACATGACTTTGTGGCTGGTAATTCTACCATACTTCTCAAACATATCTTTTAACATTTCATCAGAAAAATCTTCTCCAAAATTCTTCACATATACATTTGTGAATAGTTTTGCTTTCTCACCAAGTTCCTTTTCACGTTCCTTACGAGGGATGAATCTACCAACATAAACTTTTTTTCCATTCAATAACATGCCATTTACTTTGTCAATGGATTTGTTGGCAGCCTCTTCAGTTTCAAAATGAACAAACCCATACCCTTTAGAGGCTCCAGTCTCATCTTGAGCTACTTTACAGCTCAATATATTACCAAATGCAGAAAATGTATCATACATTGCTTTGTTATCTATAGTTTTATCAAGATTTTTTATGAACACATTTCCCACTCCAGATTTACGTAAAGAGGGGTCTCGTTGGGACCACATGATTCTAATAGGTCTTCCTTTGATCATATCAAAATTCATAGTGTCTAGAGCTCTTTCAGCTGTAAAAAAATTGATTTTAGTTAGAAACTTCCATATTTATACCTTTAATTATGTATTAACACAATAAATTAAAAAAAGGTGAGGGTTAAACTTTAGATTAGTAGTCACTGAATTTTAAGTAGTGGGGGGCATAGTACTTCTCCCTTCTGCAACACCACATGAAGTTCTTGCGATATTAATTTTTTTCATTCAATCATTTCATTATATTGCGACAAGGGTGACGAGTCTGTTCTGGTTTTGGTTTAAAGTCTAACCTTACTTAAGTCAGACTTTGGACTACAACCCAAAAGCCAATCAAGCATGCCATGGCAGTGGTTAGCGAGTGTCACAAGCCATTTGTAACCATAGTCACAATATGTAAGCAAAAAAAACTATTTTCATATTTAAAAATCAATAAATTATTCCAAAACTTGTTTACTAAACTCAAAAACAGTTTTACTGTTTATATATTAAGCTTAAGTGTATTCCTAAACACAGATCACACTTTGTTATCAACAAAAGTGGCTTATCTTTGTTAATCGAACATATTTTTGTTTTTCCCATTATTCATTCAAAACTTGTTTCCTGACAAATGACAGGTCTAGTGTCTATATATAAGGCGTATGTTACCCCTTAATTCAAATTACCCTTAAACTCATGCCACTCTGTATCAAAGCGCAGCCGAAGTGAGAACTATTATACTCAATCTAAACTTTACAGTTTTAATTTTACATACAGTATAATTCATCGGGGAAATGAAATAATATTATCAATAAGAAACAAATTATATAACTTTAATACCAAGAGAAAAACTTTATATTTATCAACCATATGGCACGATTATTAAAAGTGTCTGTGGCAATTTCGCAAGAACTTATAGTGGTAAATAAATATATAAAATAACAGTAACTTACCGTCAGCAGGCTGCTGAAAGTTTACATAAGCGTAGCCTAGGGACCTACGAGTTATCATATCACGGCAAACGCGGATTGAAAGTACAGGACCAGCAGTTGAAAATTTTTCAAACAACATGGCCTCGGTTATATCCGAGTGTAAATCCCCGACATATAGAGATGCCATAGGATAATTAGGTGGACCAGGATTCATTTTGAAATATCACTCTGGCAGCTTTACGTAGACATTAACTTATTGTAGGTTTAGAAAAACTTCACTTTCTCTTTATAATGACTATCGCATTCCTAAGACCACGTTGCACGCTTACGTACACTAACTTAAAACCAAGTGATTCCCGTTTATTTTTTTATATTTTACTATTTTTTTTGGATTTTTGTATATTTTATGATTTTTTTTTTATTTTACAACAATATTTCACGAAATTCTGAGGATTGTGTGACCTTTTATCGAGGGGACACACAACCTCACGTGAACACACCTTGCTCACCAAAGGAAAAGGTGACGTTTGACAAAAATTAAAATGGCGTCTGCATGCTCCAGCAAGTGATGTGCTTGATAAAAGAGTATTAATTAAATCAATGAGTGCTGTCACTTTGCATTAAACTAAAACTATTTTTTTTTTAAATAAAATTATAATGACATGTATTTAAGTACAGAACAGAAGAAAAATAACAAATAAATTCAATATGATTTCAACAAGAAATACAGCAAATCACAGATTACTATAGGATAGGACAGGATGTGCAAATCGATTCATTCGATACTGTTAATTCAATCGCCAATTTACAAAAGACAATATTATTATAGTGTACTTAATCCAGGGTCTCAGTCAGGACAAAAAATTCCCTTATACATAATAATTGATTGAAAAAATTGGGCAAGTGAGTGTCGGACCACGGTGATTAAAGGATTTCATAAAGTCGATAAATTTTCGTTATTTTTTTTAACCGATTCAAAAAAAGTAGGATTACAAAACCCCAAAAATCCGAGTTAAATGAGTGTAACCTAATATTCAAAGACAGATCATGATTTCATAAGGCTACCGTATTGATAAAATTATTACACAACACTAAAATAACCTGCTCAAAACTAAAGGAATAAATAAAGAGCCATAATTAAGTAGCTACTTATTTAACTAGAAAATACAATTACAGCGGCATAACTTTCTTTTTTTAATTTCTTAGGTACAAGTCGACCAAAATGTCTAGAATATGAACTAATCTTTTTGCCTTCTAGCAATATTCTATTTTATCGGTAGTCAAGGTCAGTGTACAATGCCTATTATCTTTTAAAAGATAAGTTGACACTGCAACATATATACATGAGATATGAGTGGGTTGGGAAAGTATGCTACAAAAGAAAATTATTCATGTAATTGTTTTTTAAATTGGTCACTTGATAGCCATGACAGACGGGAAGATTTCAATTTCAAATAACCGGTATTCCGTATGCCGCCATAACTATTTGACAACTTCCTTAAGCGTAAGAGTAATATGTTCCTTGGCCAGTAAAACATAAACAAAGCAAATTTATCCATGTTACTTTAATTTTAACGTTGATCCGAGTCTAAAATCCACTAAAAAATAACTAAATACACATGCAACAATATCAAATTTCACATGAGCAGTGATTTTCAAAGTTTACCAAGGATGTGTAGTGGACTTTGAAGCAAAAATGTTTTCATTTTAATTCGATGATATTTACCCGAGAACAGCCGATATAATAGGTTTGTAACAGTTAATTTAGTTTATTTTAATCAAAAAATTGTTCTGTTAACTATCACAAGATGTTAAAACTCTTGCTTATAAAATTATAGTCCTTATTTTCAACCAGTATTGCAGCGGTGTTTCCTATTATAAAACAGGCAGTCCGCCGGCCGATTCAACTATCCCCCGGACCGTCGACGTCCGTCGATTCGGAAGGAGACAAAGTCGTGGCGTTAGCCTCAGCACATAGCTCACCCACTGCCGGATGGCAACCTCTTGTCAAATTTGGATCCGTCGTGCCTAGAGATAGCGTGACTGGGCGCTATGTTTTACGGGCAGGTTTTCAAATCGGACAAGTACATTAACAACCTGCCAAAAAACCTCAAGTTCAAATTTTAATTTGCCACTTATCCGTTGCCATTCGTTTTTCCACTTGTCCCTGGCGATTCGTTTTTCCACTTAGTCGTTGAAATTTCACTTCTACCATGTGTCCCAGCCCACTTTTCGATTTTTCGCAGGTTTACTGCAAAATATGATTTGGTTAGGTTGGGTACATTTGAATAAATCTATTTTTTATTTAAAAATATTTTATTTTAATATTTTCTTAAGTTTTCGCGACTTGTATACATAATAAAACTACGTTTAAACGGTTTTAGGCGCGGTAATTCATTTGATTTTTGTTTTTCCGACGTTTCGGCCACTTTTCAGTGGTCGTCATGTCATCATGGAAGACAACGATGTCAAGTGTCAACGAGTATTGTTAAAGTTTTATTTAGCCTACCGCCAACTCGTTTATTTTAATTATTTAGTTTTAATTTTGTTTATGGTTATTATTTACTCTATGGAAGCCTAATCTATTTTACCTACCGAATTTAGTTTGTGTTCAGTTGCACGCAGAAAGAGCGAAGAACGGAACACAAACCAACTTGACTGATAATTTTCTTTTATTTATCCTTCCACCCGTTTTATTATTATATAAAATTATTAGAGTTAGGCATGTTTGCTGAAGAGTTTCTTTCGCCGCTTCTTCTCTTCAAGCCATAACATGTTGCGAAGCGGTGGTAAATGACACCTTTGTCTGCCTTATACGTAGTATCCATAGTAGTTTGTGTCTGCCGTGATCACGGCCCCTGAAAATCGGCCGAAACGTCGGAAAAACAAAAATCAAATAAATTACCGCGCTTAAAACCGTTAAAACGTAGTTTTATTATATATTTTATTTTATTAAACAAAAAAACTGAATTCGATCCGGAACAAAAAAAAAACATTCATTCATAGTCTAGTCTAAGATTATTCCACCTCTCACCACGCGATATACCTTCTACACCCTCCACGCGGCCGTAACGCTTTATCGTCTGTATATTGTGGGAAGCAAAACGATGTTTTTATGAATTTACAGAAAAAAATTAATTAGACAGAATAATCGTTTTTTCAATTTTTTATACGAAGACATTGTAATTCTTAATTTAAAATCTAATGACAACCAAAAACGTACACATATAAAGAGGTGTAACATCGTCAAACTGCTTGTATAGCGTTGGTTCTGTTCAACATTTCGTGACAGAAAAAATCCTAATAAAGTCTATATAGAAGTTTCACTTCAAGAAGTGAGAAAGAAAGAATTATCAAATGTACATCTATGTTGAACTTTGTTGCCGCTTGTCTTTCTTTTTTGCAATTTCATTTCCGTAATTTTAGGACCAGCATACTGTGGAAATTATAACGTGTTCTGGGATAAAAACATTCTGTATTTATCCATTGCACTTAGAGCAATAGCCAATAGATAGTAGATAAAGCTTTATGAACTCAGCCCGACGAGTGTGTGCTACTTCTCATAGACTGTTTTCACAATCAAACGTGGGTTGCGCCTGTTTTGTGTGTGGGTGGTAGATTTGTGGATACTTGTATTTAAACCAATTATAATAAAATTAGTAAAGACATTCTTACAGACTGGCACAAGTAAACAATTGTGTTATGGAAATTGTAAGAGTAAATAGAAGTTTCACTTCAATAATGACTATAATTTTGTAAGCAAGAGCGATACCTTGCGATAATTAAGAGAACAATTGTTTTATGAAAAGAAAAAAGAAAAGAAAAACATTTATTCAGAACTACAAACACACAAAAACGTACTTATAAATAAGACAATACAATTGAAATGAAGTTCTGAATCGGTCCTAACTCAGCATGATGCTGGTTGGCTCAACCAGCGCTGGTCTTCCGTTAGGGCCGTTCAAGTGACTTCCGGATAGACAAAACGGAACAAACACAAATCAAAACAAAAAAAATGTATGATGAGTACTATTGCAAACAGTTAAATTATAAAAATTTATATAAAAATAAACTATATCATTAATATATAAAAAAAACTGAGATAAAAATTAATGCTACGAAGCGAATTTATAAAGAAGAACATAATGGAATAAGGAACATAAAGCTTAAAAACTATAACAATATCAATTTTATATTTTGTCTGTCAGACTGTTGGTTTGTGTCAAATATGCTGCAAATAGGAAATATCTAATCTGAGAATAATCATGGTTAAGCAGGCAAAAAGAGACTGGAAAATTAAAGTAGATCAGGCAGATACTGCACTGATTATCCTGCACATAAAACCAACATCATTATATGGCACTAGTATCATGTACAAGATCCGCCTGACTCACTTGATGATCATATATAATTTTTTTAATTTTGCTCTAAACCCGTGTATATTTTGCAAGCTTTTAATAGGGGGTGGAATATTGTTCCAACATTTTGTCGCAGCAAAGCGAAAACTACCCCTAAAAGCAACCGTCTTATGCCGTAACGTCGTAAGCTGCATAGCACATTGTCGCAATTCAGTCGATCTCTGAGAAGCAAACCACGAAAGTTTATCGTATAAGTATAATGGAGCTTTATACTTGATGACACCGAAAAGTAAGCAGGCTAGATGCAATTTACGGCGGTGCTTCATTTTTAACATCGAACACTTATTTAAATATGGTGTCACATGATTACTAAAGGGAATGTCAAAACAAAAGCGTGCGCATGCGTTCTGAACTCGTTGGATTAATCTCTGTGTTCTGCTCAGCAGACGAGGACTAAAAACAATATTAGAATAATTAAGTTGCGAGAGAACCAATGACTCAACCAATTGAACTCTCATACTCTCATTCAAGTACGGCCTAATTCTATACAATACTTTAAGTTTATAAAAACAAGTTTTTACTGTTTTGGCAACATGATTTTCAAATCTAAGCTCACTGTCGACAATAAGTCCTAAGTTACGCGCTTCATATACTCTATCAATGGGAACTCCATTAAGGTTAACTGTAACTGTAGGGTTGAGATTTGTTAAATTAATTTTGCTGCCAAAAACAAGATGAAGGTCTTCGAGGGGTTTAGTAGTAAGCAATTCTGTTGGGACCACAAAGCTATTCGTGATAAATCTTCATTCAATTTTGTAATAATCAATGTCCATTGGCTTAAATGAAATATAAATTTGGCTATCATCAGCATAAATGTGAAATTTACAATATTGTATTTGATGCGTGATATCTGCCGTGTACAAAATAAAAAGAAGAGGGCCTAAAATTGATCCCTGAGGTACTCCTCTATTTACCAAAAACTTACTGGATACAGAAGAAGAACCATTGCAACGATCAAGTTTTACGTATTGGTAACGATTACTAAGGTAGCTAGTAAACCAGTGCAATTATATATTATATAGCCTTGCTGTCAAACCCATAGTATTTTAATTTGGCAAGTAATAAGTCAATGTCAATGGAATCAAAAGCGCGGGAAAAATCGAGCAATACAAGGCAAGTGCATAGCCCATCGTCTTGTGCAGAAAGTATGTTGTCAGTGACATCAAGTAAAGCAGTTACCATACTGCGACCTTTTCTAAAACCCGACTGTAATTCTGGCAAAATACTATTAAATTCAAGGTAATCTGTTAGTTGCATGCATACTGCCTTTTCTAAAACTTTTGACAGGCATGGCAATACACTAATCGGTCTTAAGTCTTTTAGATCATTAGGATTTGAATTTTGGGTATGGGACGGATAATCGTAATTTTCCAAATATCAGGAAACACACAAGTGTCTAGTGACATATTTAAAATGGACCTAATGATTTCCATAGTATTAGGTAAGGTTAACAAAAGCATGTCAAGATTTATGGAACCATTCCCTTTAGCATTCGACTTTAAACTTTTGAAATTTTTTTGTAATGACTCTAAACTAACTGACAATATACTAATTATTGCATTGCTAAATTTATTGTTGTTGAAATGTGTGATCAAAGAGTAACATGCGTTAGAAATACCGGGTATGTTTAAAAAGTGGTTGTTAATGCTTTCTAATAGAAGCTAAACGAAACCTTACAAACCCGCCATGCTGGCTGTTGAAAAGGTTTTTGCCTTAAATTCCGCTTGATATCCTTGGTAAACTATAAAAAAGACTTCTCGTGAGAAACGCAGCCTTGTTATAGCCGTATTACTTTTAATGGTTTTAGACTTAGATCAGCGTTAAAAATAAACTATCGTGGATAAATTCACTTTGTTATAATTCACTGACCTTGACTACAGATAGGATAGGTCCACTGGTGGACCGAGGAGCTGGGCGAGATGCGAAAGGCAGTTCGCATCATCAGCCACAGGCTCAAACGCTGCAGGGCGCGCCGTCCTCCGGACTACGTCGCGGAAAATGGACTCGTGGGAGAGTTTAGGGAGGCCAGAAAGGCCCTTTCGATTGCAATACTGCAAGCGAAAGCCCGGGCTCGGGCCGAGCTCCTCGAGACACTCTATCGGGACCCTTGGGGGCGTCCGTAACGTGGGGCCCGCAACACGTTGCGGCCTTGCACATCCACGGTCACGGAAACGCTCGAACCCGAGGTGCTCCGGTCGGTTATCGACGGGCTCTTCCCGGATCCGGGAAACTTCACTCCCCCCAGTATGGGTCCACCCGTTCCCGACACTCCTACGGACGAGGAGCCTCACTCCATCTCCGAGGGGGAACTAGACGTTGCCCTGGACCGGCTCCGGGGCAGGAAGACGGCACCGGGACCCGACGGGTTTCCAGGTCGACTCCTCTTCCTGGCCGCTAAACATCTACGCGGCCAGCTGCGGGAACTGTTCGAAGCCTGTATTCGCGCAGGTCGGCTTCCGTCGCAATGGAAGGAGGGTCGTTTGTGCCTGATTCCCAAGGGAGGTCGGCCTCCCAACGATCCGTCCGCCTTCAGGCCCATAGTGCTGCTGAACGAGGTCGCTAAGGTCTTCGAAAAGATCTTGGCGGAGCGGCTCGTGAAGCATCTCGACGCTGTGGAGCCGGGGCTTTCAGAAACGCAGTTCAGGTTTCGGCGGAGGCGCTCCACGACGGACGCCTTCGAGACGCTGCGAACGTCAACGGACGAAGCCGTCCAAGCGAAGGATGTCGTTCTTGCGGTGTCGCTAGACATAGCGAACGCCTTTAACAGCCTCCCTCATGAGACGATCAGGGAGGGGCTCCGCGCGCATGGAGTCCCCCCGTACCTCACGAGGCTGTTGGGCGCGTACCTGCAGGATCGACATATCCTTTGGGAGGGCGGTGAGTCCGGCAATCCCGAGGTAGGTCGTCGACGCGTCGCGTGCGGCGTTCCACAGGGGTCGGTCCTCGGGCCGATTCTTTGGAACGTAGGTTATGACTGGATCCTTCGGGTTCCGGTCCTACCCGGGGTAGGGCTGATCTGCTTTGCGGACGACACCCTACTCACGGCACGCGCTGCGTCATTTGCGGAATCCGTGGACGTCGCTAACGCCGGGTTGGCGATTGTCGTAGATCGAATAGCTAGGCTGGGCTTGAGGGTCTCCCCCGCGAAAACGGAGGCCATCATGTTCCATAGGAAATTTCGCAATCCCCCCGCGGACTTGACCGTTTCGGTCCAAGGGGTGGCCATTAGAGTAGGGCCCCAGATGAAATATCTGGGGCTAGTTCTCGATGGGAAATGGCTGTTCAAAGCGCACTTTGAGCAGCTAGTTCCCAAACTCGTCAAATCCGCGGGCGCACTCTCGAGGCTGCTTCCCAACGTAGGGGGCCCGGGAGGTGCGACGCGGAAACTTTACTCTGGCATCCTGAGGAGTATGGCACTGTACGGTGCACCCGTCTGGTCCATTGCACTTCACCGCCACAACAGAACCCTGCTGCAACGGGCGCAGCAGGTTCTGGCCGTGAGGACCATACGGGGGTATCGCACAGTGTCGCGGACGGCGGCCACCCTCCTGGCAGGCGATCCGCCCTGGCATCTCCAGGCGGACGTCCTGACAGTGGTGCGCCGCACCCGGCAGGATGCCCTAGCTAGAGGCCTGACCTTCTGTCAGGTCGAAATCGAGGCGATCAGGAAGCGGGAAACCGCCTCCATGATCGCCGTCTGGTCTCAAGAGCTCGACAACCCTGCGGCCTATGGCGGCTACACGGTGGATGCAATCAGGCCACAGCTGACGGAATGGGTCAACCGTACCAGCGGCACCCTGACCTTCAGGACGACACAGATACTTACCGGACACGGATGTTTCGATAAGTATCTGTGTCGCATTGTGGGCTGCTTGCCTTCCCCGGACTGCCGCCAGTGCGGCGCGCTCGACACGGCGTTACACACGCTAGTCGAGTGCGCCGCATGGGCGCCGCAGCGTTTCGAACTTGAGACGCACGTAGGTCCAGTCGACTCGCTCTGCGACTTGGTCAAGGCCATGCTGCAGAGCAGCGAATATTGCGGGGCTGCGGTTACTTTTTGCGAGACAGTAATGTCACTCAAGGAGGCCGCAGAACGAGACAGGGAGAGAAGTCCTGCAGCGCGTGCCAATGCGTCTTCTCGAGGTCGCCGGCCTTCAGCTGGCACCCGGAGAGGCAGGTACGCGCATTACTTCCCTCCCTGAGTTAGGTTCCGTTTACCGCGGGGGGCCTTTAGCTTGCTAGGAAGAGCAAAGGACCTTCTACCCCCGCACAACGAAGTGGGGTGTGTTCTCCCAGGGCACACTCCAGGCACTTTATTGCGCTGGATCGGCTGGGCGTAACTATGTTCTAAATCTCAGCCTTTCCAACACATTCAAAGCGCAGGGTCGTCAGGGAGGAGGGGGTTTTTAGTGGGTATTGGGGTTGCTCGCCCGTGCAGCAACGCTCGGAGTCTTCCACACTATTCTGTGACGTCGATCGCGGACGGAGCGCTGCCAAGAGTATACTATTGCTGCAGTGTTATCGCCCCCGACCGACGCGTGTCGTTCCCCTTAGTAACGACCCAGTTTGTGCGTAAATCGGTTAAGCATTTTCAAAAAAAATAATAATAATATTGTTAGAAGCCAAAAAAATAGTTCATGTTCTCGACGTTATAGTAGGGTTATACATAGAGTGTACAAAAATACCTTTATTTTAATACTACTGGACGTTAAGCGTATGTTCATTTTATTATTCATTTAAAATTCCCGGAAATAAATGATAGTAGGATGATTGGTGATTTAATTGTAATTTATTTCAATAAACCTTCATCTAAGTATAAACCACACAAATTGGTAATGACTCTGGTGGTCATGTTGGTGACGTCAGTACCGTTTGCAATGTTGTCCGACGGGTACGCGTATCGAGTTGTGAACTTTAGTACCTACCACGATCGTTTTTATTGTTGTTTTTTTGTTATATTGTTGTGTTTGCTGCTTTTGTTGTGAAATTTGTTGTTATTTTGTTTTGTTATCTTATTGTGTTTGCTGCTTTTGTTGTTATTTTTTTGTTATTATCGTTTTGTTAAAATGAATAGAAAAATAATTCACAATCGAGCTCGTGAAATCATTATTAAAGTGGATGATTATTTTGAAAAAGAGAAGGACACTAAGTTATTACTTCGGAATGTAACTCGAATCATGAAAATACATCAGACTCTAGTTAGGACGTAATGATGTCAAAGCAAACTGTAATAGAAATTTTAGATCACTTACAAAATGCAACCAAGGTCACACAGCGTGTAGTTAGTGCTACAGGAGTTTTTTTTATTATTTATTGCAGGAGTTCAGCAGACAGGAAGACGGCCCACTTGATGGAAAGCGGTTACCATCGCCTATGGACATTTGCAACACCAAAGGTGCTACAAATGCGCTGCTGCTCTCTTAAGGGAAACTGGAACCTGGTCACTAATGTCGGAACACAACGCAAGGTTGTTATGGCGACTTACTTTAGACCAGGGGTGGTAGCCATCAGTGGCGTAGCTAGGTAACCAAGGGCCCTGGGGCAAATAAAAAAATGCGGCCCCACTGCTATGTAAACTGATTAGGTTTTATCAAATAAAAATATGAAATATACAAATACTTTAAAAATGCTAAACTACTTAAGCTCTTTTTTGTGCACTGCAGGGCAGGTAATAAAAATATTAAACAGTAACAACATAAATTACAATTAATACTTGGTGTAGGTTTGGCTCATAAAACGAAATAGAGAAGATTCATGGGTTTATTATATAAAGGTCGGGCCTACCAACTGACTAAATAACAATTATATTTACAATTTTTTCTTAGCTTTAGTTTTCGCAAAAGTATCAATGACTTCGTTTAAATCCAGGCTTGATGCGGTTTTGTTTTCAATTGCTATTAGCGATAAATGTCGGAGTCGAGTTTGGCCCATATTATTTCTTAAATAATTTTTTATTATTTTTAATTTGCTAAATGACCTTTCAGCTGCTGCAGAAGTGACAGGAATTGTAAAGAATAATAACACTGTTGTAAATACTTCCGTTAGGTCGCATTCTAGCACTCCATATTTGCTCATTATTTCCTTACATAATTGGTGAACAGTCCATGCTTGAGTTAGTTGAGGTAAAACTAGGTGGTAAATATTAATAAATTGCAGTGAAAAAGTAGGGCCTATTATATCTGAATATTTTCTTTGGAATTCGTCACACTTTTGTAATAAAGTTGCTTCATCAACATGTAATAAAAATGTTGGTGTTAGAAAATCGAATATATAACTGACTGCACTCATACCAATAAAACGTGTATCTAATTGAGATATTATTGTGTCTAGTACATTATTGAAAATCTCAATTTTAAATATTTTTTCTCGGTTTGGAAATCGGTGATCAGCAGCTAATTCATCAAAATGTTTTTTAACTTTTCTTTGCCTTTTTTCGTAAAAATGGGTATCAATACCATATTTTCTTGCAGTTTCACTGGCTTTGCACTTGAATAATTCGAAATCATTTCTATAAATTTGCAACTTTGCTTTGGTCTCTGCTAAAACTTTACTCGCCTCGCCCAAATTGATGTCGCATTTTTGTAAAGTTTTGGATGCATAATTGATGTCGTTCAATACACTGTGCATGAATTCGCAAAGCAACACGAACTCGAAATTTAGCATTTTTGTTTTAATACTCTCTGCCTCACTACGCTCATCTTTATTAGGACTCTTTAGAACTATTTCTGATAATGCTTTGATAATATCAAAATAACGAAGTTTTATTGCAGATATCGTATTGACCCTACTGGACCATCTAGTCGGATTTAGTTTTTTTAGAGTAGTGTCCGATTCGCCAGTAAATTTTGACAGTAGATACCAACGTTTGATGCTATTTCCGAAAAAGTTATACAAATCTTGCAACGTTGCGAAAAAAATCTGTATTTCCACACAACTGCTAACGGCATCATTTATCACCAAATTTAAATTATGAGTGGCACAATGTACGTACTCTGCGTTAGGCTGGATATCCTTAATATGTTTTTGTACACCACTCATCACACAGGCTCCATAATAGCCTTGCCCCACACATTTGGCTCCATCAATAGCCTTGTCCCCACATAATGTTGTCACCTTAAATCAATATTTTTGTCGATAAATAATGGTTGTCACTTTGTTGACTAAATCTACTGCGCCATGTTTGATGGCTGCATAAAAGCCTCGAAACACATCTTTTACTTCTATATCAATTGGCTGTCCATTTTCCGATCTGGTTATTACTGCATACCTCACAACAATGCTTAGCTGATCTACCTTCGATATGTCCTGTGTCGTATCAATTATGATGGCAAAAAACGGTGACGCTCTAATTTGTTCTAGTAGATGGGTTTCGAGTTTGGTCCCCAGGCTCTCAATCATTTCATTTGGAATTGTTGCACTCAGATATCTTGTAGATCCTAAAAACATAAAAACACACAATTTCAAAAAAGTCCTGATATTAAACAGTTAATAATTATAAACAAAATAAAACTATAAAAACTTAGAAATAATTATTATTACCTTAGGGCATATCCAAAACTTGCCGCAAAATGTGATCATATCGGGCGAGAAGCTCTACAAAGGACAGAAATTTTCCGTGGTATCCTTCCTGACTTAAGTCTTCTTGATGTCCTCTCAAAGCCAAAGAACTCTTGGCTAGGGTAAGTATGATATCGAATAACCTTTGAAGAACCATTTTCCAAAATGATGCTTCTTTGTGAATTTCATTTTCAAGTTCCTTGTCGATAGTATTAGTATCGTTTTTTTTCCAAAATTCATACACAGCACATGCTTCCGAATGGCCACTCGAACAACTGTGTTGTTTAATTCTTTCTGATAAATGCTTCCAATCTCGAATTCCCGTACACCAAACATTATTCCTTTGTGAAGCAAATAACCAGCAGGGTTGACAATAGGCAGCGTCTAGTATTTTGGAATAACACAACCAAAAACGATTAACTGGCCCATATGTAGAACACGAAACGTTGTATGATTTTGAAAAACACCTATTGTTCTGGTTGATGTCTGCAGGAAAAGGTCCTGGAGGCTGTAGAGGCCCGATATCAAGAATTTGACGTTTTTCGTTATCACTTAATATTTTGTTCGTGAAGTTTCCCAAGTCATAAGAAGATTTGTCGTACACATTTTCGAAAAATGTAGAGGTCTGTGGTTCCTCCAAACCCTCCGCTATTATGTGTGTCATGCAAACATCATCCACGTTCACATGATCGGCGGCGGAGGTATCTCCAACTGCAATAATTGTCGAATCTTCTTTAGTAGGCTTCTCAACCAACACTGCAGTTACCACATTATTTGAGTCACTATCAATAGAAATATTTTGGCCAGATGTACTTGCAGAAGGCTGACTAAAAAACTTGTCAATTTTGGGCAATTTTTGTTTACTATCTTCTCTTTCTTGGCGTTGTTTGCGTTTAAATGCACTACTGGGTTTCTTCTTTTTATCCATAATTTTGGTTTTCTAATTTATTTAAACAATACAATATTAGATAGTGCTTGAGTAGGTAGGTACTCACTGTTCACTGACGACGTTAAAAGTAAAATAAAAGGAACGAGAAACACAATGATAAGCTACAAGTGTCGTTGGGGAATCCCCGGAAAAAAAATTATCACCGTTAGTGTTACCACATTTAACTGTGGACACCATGAACGATCTCCTGCCCGCAGACCTGAATTAATGTACCTACTGCAGGTGACTTGCATTTTTTCACGATATTTCGCGTTATACAATGAGCTGTAGCCGAAATTTATAGATTTGACACGATTTATTAACTTAACGGACATCAATATGAGAGGTAAAATCAAATAAAATTTAACGACTATATTGACCAGTACAAAAAAGTTTATTGACATTAGCTTATTTACTCCTGATACACCATTAATTTTTTTAACCGTTCTCGAAAAAAAATCTTAACTCGAATTTACAATAAAACGCACATTGATGAATAATAAAACGCACATATCACTATCCGTTAAATTGACACCACTGCCAACCTACAGAAAGAATTTTGGGGAATTCCCTAGGCATAACTTTTAAATTTCTCTCAACTGAGTTGTCATGATTAAAGTGGGGTTGCAACCTGTCATATTTATTTTGAAAATGGGAGAAATTTCCACAAGTTTTTTTTTTTTTTTTTTTTTTTTTATTGCAGGAGTTCAGCCGACAGGCAGACGGCCCACTTGATGGAAAGCGGTTACCATCGCCTATGGACATTTGCAACACCAAAGGCTACAAATGCGCTGCTGCTCTCTTAAGGGAGACTGGAACCTGGTCACTAATGCCTTAACACAACTCAGGGTTGTTATGGCGACATGCTTTAGACCAGGGGTGGTAGCCATCCAGTCGGGCAAATGCCCTACCACCTGGCTGTGGGTTGTTTAGTCGCCTTTTACGACAGGCCGCCCGGCCGCAGGAAATTGTATTCTTTCTCCGTTCCTGCACGGATAAAAAGTTCAGTTCGATCGAGATTTTTAGCAAGGATTCGAGGGCCCCCTGAGCTTGAGGGCCCCGGGGCACTGCCCCGCCTAGCCCCTAGGTAGCTACGCCACTGGTAGCCATCCAGTCGGGCAAATACCCTACCACCTGGCAAAAATACAGTGGCAAATTAAGGCGCGAAAAGGAAACTGCTACTGCTAGTGGCAGTAAAATTACAACGCCGATTAAAAAAAAAGAGGGGTAATAAAAGAGTTTTTTGACGACTTTGCGTGAACAGCGTTAAGAAATGTTATTAGCACAATGTACACAGTTCGCAAAGAAATACCCACTATGCGTAAAATTATAACTGCTGCAAAAAAGGACTTAAATTATACAGGAAGTGTGAACACATTACGTGGAATAATAAAGTTATAACTGGAGTACCGATTTAAAAAATGTTACCAAAGCCGATTGCATTTAATTGAAAAGCCCAATATTCAAGCTTGGAGGGCTAAATATTTACGTTGCATGAGACAAAATTACTTACTTGGCGCTGATAAAAAACAAGTGATTTATATCGACGCGACGTGGATACACGCCCATTAAACAGTCAAAAAAATGATAGCTCTGGTCGCTGGATTCGCCGTTCATGGTGGGAGTGAGTTAGGATTTGTCAATAACGTTCTTTTAATGTTTAAAGCGGATACAAAAACAGGCGATTATCATGACCAGATGAATACTCAAAATTTCACGAAATGATTACAAGAAATGCTTATACCCAATACACCACCAAACAGTATCATTGTAATGGACAACGCCTCTTACCATAGTAAAGAGGAAGAAAGATCTCCCACCATGAGCTCAAAAAAACAAGTGATGGTTGATTGGCTCCAACCACATAACATTGAGTTCCCGGTAAATTTCACAAAACCGGAATTATATTTAATAATAAAACATCACCAAACGCCGAAGAAATATATTATAGATAAATTATTGGCTGATCATGGTCACGAATTTCTAGACTGCCACTGTACCACTGTGACCTCAACCCCATAGAATATATTTGGAACCTCGTAAAACAAAGAGTTTCAGACAAGAATGTTAAATAATTGGAGAATAAGATCGACTTTTTAACTTTAGAGGCTTTGCAATCAATGACTCCAGAAGATTGGAAAAAAGTGAGTAGATCATGTGAAGAGACTGGAAGAAGGATACTGGCGAATAGATACATGGGTCGACGAGTTATTTATTATTAACACGGGAAATTATACTAATTCTGACGAGACATCAGACTCGGATACCAATTCTGAGTCTGAAGTAGATTATATGATTGGAGTTGAAGAGTTAGTTAAGATTTGCAAAAATGTGATGAATGATGATGATGATGATTAAAAGTTAGACATTATTCAAATATTTTGTTTTAATTAAAAAAACACATCAAATTTTCTTTATAAACTTTTATTAATAAATGACAATATTACGTTTTGTTAGCTGTACATTTTCTTTGCTGATGACGTCACAAGGGCGTTAATTTGACAAGGTTTCAGCGCATTACCAACTTGCGTGGCTTATATTCTATCTCATTAACTGCTACTTCATCCATGTCTTGATTAGAGCTGGCCACAGTATCATATTTGTCGGATGCTGATTCAGAAGTACTGCTGTAGTCACCCTTAAAATTTACAATACGGTATTTTACTATGTTTTAGAATAAATCTATAAATGCATAAAATACATAGTTATCTCCATATGAAATCGAAATACGCTAATTAGAATTCATAAAAATGAGTTATATTTATTAAATTTCGTTTTAGTTTCAATATTTTTTATCTGTTCCACAAGCACACGAAACGGTAGCCGCGATAGTCGCGATAGTGTGACGTCACTGTCCCCTAAACAACAACAAACTACGAAAATTATTCTCGGTGAATACTATGTAAATAATATCTAAATAATCAGTAACAACAGTAAATGTCTCTTGATTTCCTGACTTCGATTCTGTTATTCGGTTTCTCCAATATTTATTTATATTTGTATTATGTCTTATATAAGGTATATAATTTAAAACACTGTTTTATTTATGCTGATAGTATGAATTTTCTAAGAATAAGTTTCTGTTCTGCCGAACTAAGAAGTTTTTAAAATGAGATGAAGTGCGATGTAATTATTTCTAATGGCCTAATTCCCTTTACAAATTTAACAAACGCGGATCTGTAAATGTTTACAAACTAAATATAGGTTCTGATTGATACAGATCCGGAGGAGTCCTTCTGTGACGACACAATAGTTTCTGTTTAACTCAAACGGGACCAAAGTATTTAAGTGTAGTTTTTCCAGAGCATAAAGCACGATCTACTTCATATGCAGCTATACTTAACACGAACAAGAAAAGTTGTGAAAAGTGTTCAGTGTGATGACTGTCCCGCATCTCAAGGTGGCTGTAAACACGATGTTGCGTTTTTATGTTGTTACACCGTCAAAGTGAAAAGCCATCCTTCACGTTGGTGGAGTGCTATTAGTGAAAGTTAAATTGAATGATGGTAGGAGCATCTACTAAAATATAACAAACAAAAGAATTAACTAAAAAGAAACCACAAGAACTGGTGCCAGACAGTATGCCCGATGGACTTCAATTTGTTTTATTACTTCATAATCTATGATTATACTAATAGATGAATACTGACAGGTTTTTACTCTAAATATTACATTTATTCGATGAGTCCTTAAAAAAAATATAAGTATTATTTACCTACCCAAAATCAAGATAAAAGTAAGTTATAGCATGAACTTAGATATAGAAGAATAACAGTGTCCAAATGTTGTGAAGTTGCTGTAGTGAAACTGCTGATAAAACTCTTGTTGCTGGTCTTCTTGGTTGAAGAACTCAAATACAGCAACAATAGCAGAGAAAAAATTAGATGAGCAAGCGAGGCCAGTAATCGAAAAAAAATTAGGAATAAACATTACAATGGTCTATATGTTTTAAAAGTGTGTTTGATGAATGCCACATCACCTGATATGATTGAAAGCATATCCACTTTTGAAATCCAGTGTCTCATTAGTGAAAAAACTGCAGAAAACTGTGTGGATAAAAATGGTGTTATCACAAGTAAGTATTTTAAACAAGTATAAGTACAAATAGAATGCATTGGTGCAAATCAAAGTTATTTTTGTATTTCTACTGGTTTTTGTGAATGAAATCATCAGATGTCATGAATAAAAGTTGACTATTGTTATCAATATGTTATAGGACTATTAGTGAGAGTCGTTTTCTTTTAAAAAAATATAATTTTTCCCATTTTATATTTTATGTGTAACAAATTAAATATGTAGCTTACTACTTACATGGTTTTTTTATTTTCATATCCATATAATATAGTGTAACTATGTAGGTCTGAGCACAAAGAATTTTTTCAGCAAAAAAAGAACAAACAATTTCTTTAAAAACAAATTAATGGCCGGTTCCTATACAGTTATTCTATTTATTAACTTGTCTTATCATCGGTTAAACCCTGACATTACTTATATGGAGTATATGTCAAATTTTAACTAAATTAAGGTAATTAGCGGTCAGTAAGCTGTAGGAACTGGCCATAAATAGTTCCTACATCTTGAATTTAGTGCTAAGTAAAACAAAATCACTATTTAATATTTTTTTATAGCAGTGTGTATAGTATTTTTTATTGTTTTACAAGTTTCCAAACAATTATCTATCACTTAAACTATTTTAAAGATATGTACAGTATGTAGTTTAAGTGGAAATATTCTAAAAATAAAGACATCATAATTTAAAGTAGTTTTATTTAATGAGTGTCTTGCAATCTGTCTTTATAAATAAGTAAATCTAAGATGCCTATCAAATTTAAATTTATAACAATGTAATTTTAGCATGTTAAATTTTCTCTAAGTCTCTATATCACTCTCTTAACATGTATTCTTAGACTGGCTATCTGCTTTGTCTGTTTCTCTTCTTCAATTGTAAGCTTGAATCCAGGAGAAACACTCATGAGATCTCAAGAAAATGAACCCTCTTTGAGATATAAACAATCCAAGACGTTTAAACTTCCTATCAGCTCAAATACAAGTATAGGCATAATGTTTGCCTCGCAAAATTTTTGTAAAACTTGCTATATTCCCACAAGGTCACATCGGTTAACCTGCTTGTATATCCAGCAGACACAAACGTACCAGACCATCAAGTGCACACGCTTGCACTTTCTTCAGATATTTTTAAGATGAAGTGGCAGTACAGAGTTGATTTGAAATGTGTCTTTTGTAGTTGTCTGGTTTTATGTACTTCTAAATTTTGCTTTCATATTCATTGCGTAATAATCTTGGTTTGGAAAACTTGTTTTATTAACCTTATTTTAATGTGCGAACTAGTCTCTTCTGTAAGTAAATCCCTCGACTAAGGAACACATTACTCTCTTACGAGACCCTCAACGTTCTCATGTTGTTTCTTGTTATTGCTCAAGTAACTGTATAAAATACTAGAAGACTAAAAATAATCTGCATCACAGCTCCGCATAAATAAAACTTATACTACTGCGGACTACTGCGTTGTTGTTTACATACACTTGACAGTAAAATGTTTGTTTTTGTTTATAGGACACTGACATCATCAAAATGGTGGACCGTGGACAGCGTTTTTGCGCGGGCTTGTCAGATTTAAAATTTAAATGCCATTTTAAAGCACTTAAAGATTTCATAAAATTAAAATAAAAATTCCAGTAGCTTATTATTACCAAAGGATCGATTTAAGCCACATTCCAAAAAATGGTGTAATACCGTATTAATATTTTCTCTGTAAATAATTCTAACCATAATAAAACAACTGTACATTAAAGATTCGTTTATTATATTAATTTCACAATTACAATCACCGTTAATATGAAACCAAAGAAATATTACGAGCATCTGTACCTTTGTTTACATAAGCTTCTTGGTTTACATGATATGTCAAAGCAGAATCATAGACTAGTTAGAAATGTTGCTAGTTGATTAGAAAAAAAGTTTCTCTATCATGACATTTATGCCAGATTCTAGCGGTGGTACTGGCGGATATCATCGCGGTACCTAACAGTTTTTCGCGTACTCGCATATTTCTCGCGAGAATGTAGAGAAGCCTTAACTTTTAATTCAACGGCTCTGGCAACATTGAGTTTTTATGTCTTTTGTGATTAATTCATCTACTTGTTTAGGTTAGTGAATTTAAATCTTAAATTATCGTAGCGATCCATTTAAATTCCTTTAAAAAGTAACTAAATTATGAAAGTAAAAACAAGTGAATTCACATGTGAACTCAATTATTAACTGCTTAATTCTAGGTGACGTTATATTCGGTAAACATGGGTAAGGGGAATAATATGATACCCAATGGCCATTTCCATAAGGATTGGCAAAGATTCGTGAAAACGTGGTTCAACCAGCCTGCTCGGCGTCATCGCAGGAAGCAAAACAGGATCAAGAAAGCTAAAGCTGTTGCTCCACGTCCTGCTGCTGGGCCACTTCGTCCCGTTGTACGTTGCCCTACAGTACGCTACCATACGAAAGTTCGCGCCGGCCGTGGATTTACACTTCGAGAAATCAGAGTTAGTACTTAAATATGTTCATAACGCTGCATAAATCAGTTATTAAAATGTTTAAAACAAAATTTGTCTCTATACAATCATTTCAAAGGCGTTGTAGCTTCGCATTGCCTGTACGACTATTTTTTACCTATCAAAAACATTTTTGTTTTCAGAATTTAAATTTTTTCGAAAGAATATATTTACAAATTAAAAGAAAACATTAAAGTAAATGCATTTATAAGATAAATAATATATGTATCAACCAGTTTTAGAACATTGAACAGTTACATAAATTAAATAAGGACATTGTTTTATTTCAACTTCTAAATAATTGTAGAAAAATGTATATAATATTAATTTTCCAAAAACAAACTGCAAAGTTTGTTTATTTAGATTAGGGGTGCGGTATAGATAAGGGTACCTTAATTTTAAGTAATTGCAGGGGTGGAGGGGGAGTAGGGAGGAATACTTATCCCTTCTGCACCTCATATGCCAAGACAATGTATAGTTCTTAAGATATTTATGTTTTATAAATGTAACCTTGCTTATGTTTTTCACTAATAAGGCATTTATATTATAGGTCAAAGGTTGAAAAATCCAATCAAAATCCAGTAGTCAACGTAAACAGATTCTAAATAGTCGAAGAACACAAAGTTTTTGAAAAATGAAATAAATCAAAATTAACCAATTAACATAAATAAGACAACAAACATGAAAATCATAGATAATATCTGTAAATATTATAAATGCGAAAGTTTGTAAGGATATGTGTATGGATGTATGTTTTTTACTTTTTCACACAAAAACTACTAAATAGATTTTGATGAGACTGCAATAATAGGGCTTACATGTCAGAATACCACATAGGCTATAATTTATAAAGATATAGTGTGAATTATCCAAAATTAATGATTTTCCTTCACCATGTGGGTGAAACTGCGAGTGCACTTAGTACTTATATATTTTTGCTAGCTGACCCGGCAAACTTCATACCGCCTCAAAATCAATAAATAAGAAAGCAGAATGTTTGAACGGTCAAAAAAAATGAGTGGAATGAACATCAAACGTTTGACATTCAAAACCAAAAAAAGAAAAAATCTTCACTTTTAAGTTTAATTTGATTTCTAAATGACTTTTAAATTTAATTGATTTCTAAATGACGGGACGAACGTCAAATGTTTGACAGGTAGGAATAGTTTGTAAGGGAAAGCAAAATTGTTGTTTTTACTATATACCAAGCATTTTTTTTTCATATTTACTCACCTTTTAATCCTTCCCTAGACTTCCATAAATAATTCAAAACCAAAATTAGCCTGATCAGTCAAGCCGTTCGCTAGTTTTAGTGAGACTAACAAACAGCAATTGATTTTTATATATATAGATGAAGTTTATGGTTGGCAAAAAGGCCTTTAAGTCATGAAAATGTTGTTCTAATATATTTTATTATGCCAGAACGGACTGGCCACCATTTATTCATTAATAACTATTTAAATGATGGTTATAAATCAGTTGAGACATTCCCTGCCCTGACCGCTGCTGTGGCACACTCTTATTGTTTGCTCAACTTGTGGGCTTTAGTCAAAATTGGCAACAAGTGACTAGCAGAGAGATTTAATGTAATATAATATTCATTAAAGTTTATCACAATGATCTCTCTACATAGAATTTTAACAAACCATAAGGAAAATAAAACAATTGACATTGACATCTAGTTCAGTTTTAGTCTAGGCTTAGTTGCCAACACCAGAAAGAATAGAATAGTAGCCAACCACAAACTTTATAAAAAAAAATATAATGGTTACCCACAAAAGTGACAGGTGTAGTGAGTGGTTAATATGTCTGGAAAATTGCATGATTTTTTTGATAATTTCTCTGCAAATCATAAGAACTTGTGTTGTCTTTTTATGTTATTGGTGGCATATATTTAATTAATTGTATATTTTAACAATTATTATGTTCATGTCCATAGGAGAGAATGTTCCTTCTGACAAAGGGAGCAGTTCTGTAGATCTATAGTCGACGCATTATAAACTGAGGCTTCAGGTCAGGTTTTATCCATGCAGGAACGGAGAAAGAATACAATTTCCTGCGGCCGGGCGGCCTGTCGTAAGAGGCGACTAAACAACCCACAGCCAGGTGGTAGGGCATTTGCCCGACTGGATGGCTACCACCCCTGGTCTAAAGTATGTCGCCATAACAACCTTGAGTTGTGTTCCGGCATTAGTGACCAGGTTCCAGACTCCCTTAAGAGAGCAGCAGCGCATTTGTAGCGACTTTGGTGTTGCAAATGTCAATAGGCGATGGTAACTGCTTTCCATCAAGTGGGCCGTCTGCCTGTCTGCTGATCTCCTGCAATAAAAAAAAAATCATATTTATCTGTCTGTCTCGCTGGAGACGTGTAGTGATGTGCGTAAGAATTGTAGAGGTGCATATCGATAATGGGATAGATACGATCAATATGCTAAATTATGTTAAGTATTATATAAGGATGGATGCAGTAATCGTGGATGGCCACAACACACCTTCCATGATCAAATTGATCGTGTACTAGCAGAAGGTGATGTCAGGAGGCTTAAGAACAGACGAGCGTGCATGACAAGAGCTATGAATGTCAAAGAAGCAAGTGAGGTGTGTAAGAATAAGCCTGAATAGCGCTCTGTTGTTCGTGCCTACCCTGCAAGGAAACTGGCGTGTAGTTATGTATGTATTAATAGGAATAATTTTTCACGAAAGTTTTTAATTTGTAAGATGAAATGTTTGTTTCGACGTAATCATAGAGAAACTGTTTAGATCATAATGTGGCCCTGAAAAGGGCCATTTTTATTTTTTCTAGGGATATTTCTTAGTACTTCAAAAATCCTCATCCATATCATCCTGTAGGTTAAATATCAGAGGTGGTGCTTGATCTCTTAAAATAGTTTTCCTTCAGTCCTTTATCCTGGAGCTCCTCAGCATGTCTCACACATTTAGCCCAGTCTTCTTGAGTAACATTATCAATAGCGCTGTGGAGAAGAATTTCAACATCAGCAATGTTAAATGTATGATTTTTTGCAGCAACTACTCGTTTGACTTGAGAGCCCTTTCATATGCCAGCTGATCTAAGGCATATATTATTTTTTGGTTACTCTCCTTCAATTTTCTTAGCAATTCTTCCCTTAAGTATGCATTCGAGAAAGAAATGTTCTTTGTCAGCCATTCTTGAATGTCACTTTTCATTGTAGATGATGTGGGTATCCTTTCTAATTTCATGGAGTGGTAGCTGGCGTTATTGATGACTATTACAGAAGGTTCTTCAAGAACATTTAACAAATCAGAAAACCATGCCGTATATGTATCACCATTCATTTCAGTGTGGTAGTCAGCATCCTTAGACTTAACAGCTTTGAAAATAAATTTTGCCTCTGGCACAAAGCCAGTCTTTCCAGAAGCAGCATGACACACGATTAATCTCTGGCCCTTCCCTATTGGCTGATTCTTGAAACCACCGTCAAAATTCGTTCCAAGCCACATGCGTTTTCTCGAGTGGTTTTGATTGACCCAAGTCTCATCAAGATAAATTCGTGGCTGTTGATTTTCCTGAGAAAATCCACTTTTCTTAAAAATTCCACTCTGGCACAGACTATATCCGCTCTTTCCATTAAATACTTACGTCCATTGGATTTTTTTTAAAACTTGTAGCTGACCTTCGTCAAAAATTTTCTGATTGAAGAATATCCACACTTAAAATTAGGCATCTGTTCTTGGTATTTTTCTAGAATTCTAGCCACTGATAGATATTCCCTGTTGTCATAAAATGAATCAATGGTATGTTTTAGTACGCTGACATCAAAGCTATCTAGATCAGTGACAGTCGCTGTCTTCTTAACATTTGCTCTTGGTATATTCAGGTTGCCTGCCTGTGATACTTCTGTTTTTATTCGATGCACGGTCGCTCTACTAACTCCACAAATCAGTACTGCAAACTCTCGTGGATTATTGAAATTGAGGCAAGCTTTTTTTCTCGGGGTCAGTTTTCAATTTTTTCAAAAACGGGAACACGTGAATTATAGCCTGAGCTTGAGCGTTGATGTCACCATTTAATTTCTTCAAAACCACGTTAGAAAATAAATTCTCCCTTGTGCGTATTGCGTAACGAAGCGTAAGTAATGTAATGAGTGTCATAACGAAAAATATTATATTTATAGAAAAACAACAACCCTTACTCGTAACGACCAATCGGGAGTCAGAGTGCTAATGAAGGTCACGATGACGCATCGACCCCGCGTGCGCAGGTAGCTAAGTATCGATAACGGGTTGCATTGCGTGCACATTCCTACTGACAGTGACATTTATTGCCCGACGACTCAGTTTAAAATGCGTTGGCTATAGTAATGGATGAGCTGGCCGCTCTAACTTAAAAACCCGATAAAGTTGCCTGTAAACGTACTGCAGATTCGTTGAGTCATGACATCTTAAAAAAACAGCACTCCATGCCCTGCATCGGCTTCTGTCATTTACCTAACCTAACAAATACTATGAAAACTCTCAATTACCTATATAATTTACAACAACAATGTTCCTGGAATTGATGAAATGCACAATTCTGACAGAAATTAATCTCTCCTCTATTTCAAGAACTTCTAAGATGCCAATTCCGTTGTTTCCAACCCACTTTTGTCAAGCCATATGTTACTTTATTATTTCTCTATCAAGTTATCATATACCATTTGATTGGACCCTAGAAGAATCATTTGCGAAGATTCCTAGAAAGATCTGTCATGGTCCAATTTTCAGATGGTAATTTATCTCCTACAAGTCTTGTGTGGAAGGGACTTCCTCAAGGTTCTGTCCTTACCCTATTCTCTATAATATCTACACCTCAGACTTAGACTCACTTCTGTAAATAGTTTCTGCAATATGTTGACGATATTGCCTTATATGTCACATCAGATTAATTCCCAGATGCTAGCTTCCGCTTGAACTCCGCCCTTTATTATCTCAACTTTGCTTTTGGACCATGATCTATCCCTTTTCCTTTCAAAGAGCAATGCAGTTATCTTACCCGAAAAAGAAAACCTCCCTCCCTTGATATCAAAGTTAATAATATACCATTAAAATTGTCCATTCAGTTAAATTTTTAGGTGTTTATTTACACTCTAAGCTTTCTAGTATTACCCACTTAAAATATGTATGTGAGAAAGCTGAAAAAATGTTAACATCCTTAGAGCCCTATCTGGAGTCAAAAGGGGAGCTCACCTTGCAACCAAAAACTACTTTACAATGCAATATTTAAGATACACTTTGACTATGGCTGCTTCCTTCTAGAGCCTTGCAATAAACTTTCTTTAGCTAAAATGGACTGCATTCAAGCTAAATGTTTAAGGATCATTACTGGCTGACAACTGTTTGCTGACAGATTTATCTATAAAGCTCTAGAGCTACAAAACCACCCTATTTCTGAAAGTTTCGATACTCTTTCCCACTTAACCTCAACTTCATATTGGATAAGAGTAGTTTCCCCTTCTAGTTAAATCTTTCTTTCGCTTCAATAATCACTCCTTCCTGTAACATTTTTCAAAATTACAAACATTCTATATTCAAAACCAATTTTAAAAGCCTGCTTTTTCGACTCAAAATCTTGTCTGAGTTCGGTAGTGAAAAACGCCTCAAATGCCAATCAGGTATTCAATAGTATCATACTCGAAATATGGCCCAATTTTTTTTTTGTACTCTACAATCAGTCTTAATAACTATAAGCAAATGTGTTAAGCGCATGAAATGTCGGTGCGAGCGTGTCTCCCAGCGGAAACGACTTCTCATAAGGTGTCATATAATCTCTGTGTTAACTGGTTTCAGCAGTTATCGAGTTTTAAGATGACGCCTTTTTAGCCGTGTCTCGCAGCTGGTATCTAACAGCTGCGTTGCTAGCTTGTTAGGGTGTTTAGCTAGCCTTTTTTTGTACGTGCTACTGTAGCTTCGGATTTCCTTTCCTCACAGTGTTCATTTGCAGATGTTCATGTATTTCATGATTTGTAATAAACCATGGAACATTTGCTATATTTCTTATTATTATATTTTGAAGTCTCTGCAAAATATTGAGGTTTGAGTCACTAGCACTTCCCCACAGCTGTATTCCATACGTCCAACATGTCTTTAGGATGCTTTTATAGATAAGCAGTTTGTTGTCTGTTGAGAGTTTTGAGTTCCGCCCCATTAGCCAGTAGAGGTTTCTGTATCTAATATTGAGCTCATTTCTCTTCGTTTTTATATGAGATTTCCACGTCAGCCGTCGGTCCAAGTGTATTCCAAGGTATCGTACACTATCACTGTGTTGTAACGTACATCCGGCTAAGCTTACAGGTGGGCAATTTCCATGTCTCAATGCAAATGTTATGTGGACTGATTTGGTAGCACTAGCTTTTATTCTCCACTTACTTAGCCAGCGACTTATTTCATCTAAAGCTCTTTGCAGCATTGTTGATGCCACACCTGGGTTTTTGTCTCTAGCTAAGATGGCTGTATCGTCGGCATATATAGCTATCATAACTCCTGTTACTTCTGGCAAATCTGCCGTGTAGATAGTGTAGAAAACAGGACCAAGTACCTGACCAAGACCCCTGGGGTACACCGGCGAAAAATGGCCCAATTGGCTTCCAATCTTTACCGATACATCAAAATTGTCACCGGTTCTGGTGTATGGATTCCAAAATATAAAATAATCCTTAATTATAAACTCCCTGCCTACAATTCTTTCTTCATAGGAGAAGCGAATGCCATTCTCGAAGCCAGTCTTTATATAGAATCACACAGGATCAACAAGTTCAATAATTGTTACTCTGAGCTGTTTACAAGACATTGCTAAATCTCCCTTTAGATCTAAGGCCACGTTTTCCATCTCCTTGCAAATTAAAGCCACCGATAACTGCAAAACATGCTGTCTACTCAGGTTGCGAAAAGTTCAACAAGTGTTTTTTTACAGGTCTCTGAGACCTCTCGAAATTCTAAATACTCAAATCCTGGAATGACTTATTGCAACAGTTCCATCAGTCCTCAGGGCAAACATTATGGCCAACTTCAACCCCACTTGGGTCAGTCTCCTTGATTTTTCTGTTTCCATTCCCTCTAAAAAGAATTACTTCTGCTAATATTCACAGAGACTTGGTTGTGACCAAGTCTCTGTGAGTGTATATGTGTATACACTCCAGTCTTCTTAGCCAAAATCCGGGTATGTGATGATCATTTTCTTTGTGAATGTGGCCATGATGAAGGGACTCTTGACATATTTTTTATCTGTCCATAATTATCTACACCCTTATCTGATATTTTTCCCCCTGGTCTCCCGCATACTATTAACATCAATTTTCTTTTAATTCTAGTTTATAGCAAACATGTCCCTGTACTATGCATAGTTTTATCCCTTAATAACATATTTTTATTAAGTAGTTAGTATAACATACATATTTCTTTGTGCTGTCTCCCCTTAGATTTTTGGAAAAAAAAATCCAACCATCAAAATTTCTTCAATATTTAAACACTAACTACAATAGCATACATATAGGTTGGGGGGAAAAAAAATCGCATTTTATATAAAAATTCAAAAGGTTTTTTTATAAAGTTTATTTACATTTGACTAAAGTATGTAGGTGCCATTTTCTTGGATAACTTTTTGCCATCTTGTAGGTAGGGACGTGATCCTATTGTTATAAAAATTTTAGGGCTTCTGATCAAAAAACTGCGACAAGTGGTTTTGGCAGTATTCTCGTGATGTTAACCTGACACTGCCTAAGTAATTCTGCAGATACCGAAACAGGTGAAAATCTGAAGGTGCAAGGTCAGGACTATACGGCGGATGCATTAACACCTCCCAGCCAAACTCGTAATTTTTGCTGAGTGGCTAAACATGTCTGAGGTCTAGCGTTATCATGGTGAAAAACCACACCCTTTCTGTTGATTAATTCCGGCCGCTTTCTCTCAACTTTTTGCTTTAATCTCATCAGTTATCCGCAGTACAGTTCAGAATCGATGGTCCTGCCTGGCTGTAACAGCTCATAATGAATACTGCCCTTCCAATCCCAGCATCACCTTGTTGCGAGTTATCCCGGGTTCCGCCACAGTCTGTGAAGCCTGACCGGCCTTTGACCACGATCTTTTTCGCACGTTCTTGTCGTACGTGATCCACTTTTCATCACCAGTTATCAGCTTCTTCAAAAATGGTTCGGTTTCATTACGTCGTAATAAAGAATCACAAATGAATACACGGTTCATTAGGTTTTCAGTGAGCTCATGAGGCACCCAAATATCGAGCTTTTTTGTGTACCCAGCTTTTTTCAAATGCGCCAAAACCGTTTTGTGGTCCATTCCCAGTTCTCCAGCTACATCGTAACTACTAATATGCCGATCATGCTCCACTTTTTCAAAAATGGCATAAATTTTGTCCGTAACAGGGCGACCAGAGCGACGTGCATGTTTGATATCAAAATTTCCGGATTGAAAACGCTTAAACCAAATTTGCGCTACTCTCACAGATACTGCATTAGGTCCATAAACATCACAACTTTTTTTCGCGGCCTGTGTTGCATTTTTACCTTTTTTGTAGTAAAATTTTAAAATGTATCGAATTTCTTCATTAGATTCACTCATTTTAACAATAAGAAAAACAAATGAAAATTACACATTTTCGTAATTTGAATTTGGAATTGTCTTCTGTAAAATTAAAACTTTTTAATGATACCAAAACCAGCCAGATACAAATGGTATAGCTAAAGATATCTTATTACAAGTTTATACATACGATATGCGAAAAGACTTTCCCCAACCTATTATATTATCACCTGCCTCTTTTACTTACTTACTTTTACTCTTACTGTGACATTGGCAAAATCAATGCCAAAGGCTTTTCAGCCAACATCAGAGAGAATAGAATAGATAATGGTTACCTATGTGAATTGCTTTGTTGTGATTTTATTGAATTTTTCAACAAGTTTGTTTTTGAAGTATTTTGAATTTTTTTATGTTAACTATTGGATTTTTCGGCATGAGTTTATTTTTGCATAATATCTCAAGAACTATACATTTTCTTGACATAGGGTTTGCAGAAGGGGTAAGTATGCCACCCTACCCTCCCCCTCCACCCCCTACACACATCCCATTACTTAAAATAAAGGTGCCCTATATCTATACCACAGTCTAGATTGATTGAAGGCCGTGTCAAAGTTGAATATAGTTATGTCACTATTTAATGGGATAAGAATTGTGATTTAAAACTAAATACTGGTTTTCAGGCTGCAGGACTAAATCCTGCATTTGCTAGAACAATTGGCATTGCTGTTGACCCTAGAAGGCGTAATAAATCTGTGGAGTCTTTACAAATTAATGTTCAGAGATTAAAGGAGTACAGAGCTAGACTTATCCTGTTCCCTAAGGGCAAAAAGGTAATATTACTTCTCTACATAATTCTTTCAAGTTTCTCTTTAATTCATTGTGATTAATATTACTTTCCCAAGCTTATTTAATACATTGTATCTGAATTATGAGTAAAATAAAGCAATAAGGTAGGTTAATCCTATTAATACGCAGTCCAGAGAAATGTGTTGATGAAGTTGTTTCTAAGACTTTAATTGAAGCACAAGCAGTTATAAATAAATTTTATATGTTTACACTGCTTAAATGGCTAAGTTATGGTTGCCTTAGGGCCAATATGCTTCATGCACTGATACACTAGGATCAGTGTGGGCGAAACTACGTTCTAAGTCTTGGGCTCTTCCTGCCCTAAGTGCGGGCACATGGGACGAGTGTGTTTTTTAGTGGAGTATTGAGTATTCAGGTCTCCACACATGCCGGCGATTGACTGGTGGCCACTGGTGTAGCTTCCCCTCATCGCTTTGGTCCAATCCCTAGCAAACAACCCGGTAGTGTGCGAAAAGCATTTCCCCCGCCTCAAAAAAATAAAGCGGCAATATGCCGCCGCTGTGCTGCTGTTCTGTAAATATTTGTGTATGTGAACATTTTCTGCCCTCTCATCATCTAACCACAGCTAACGCTCGATGATAAGTGAACATGTAATGACAGTGCGTACATATCTATGGCCTTACTTATAAACGTTTGTTAAATTTTAAATAATGGTTCAGCAGCTGATTAGTGAAAATCTTACCCATAAACTCCTCTTAAGGATAAAAGGTGGTAAAGCAACTCATAAATACTGTCAAAAATAACCAACGTCGAGAGGTAGTTTCAGTGACTGTTAAACGGCAAGATGGCAATTCACATTTGAAACAGTTGGTTGTCATCGAGTACGGAAATAAGGGGACCGAATCTGTGTATAAAAATATATCAGTAAAAAGGCATTAAGTTGGTGTCGCTTTTTTAAAGAAAATGCTATAGTTTTATAAAAGCAAACAATATAAAATCATTAGGATATTATTAAAAATTAATAACAATTAAAATAACTAAAAATATTGTTACATGCGAGGGGGAGTACTTAGGATTGGAAGGAAACACCAGTTTTAACTAAACGCTTTTATTAACTTACACAGCCGTACGTGATTCCTCTCCGCAGAGTTGCCCCTACACGCACAACTAACAACGCACTGTCCCGACAATAAGATGTCTCACTCACAATACCGTCGCCGATATTGCGTAGACCACCTTCTGCTGCTGCAGTGCCCACCTTCGAATTTACTCTGTGTAGCTCGCTTCTGGATCTTCTTCTCTTAAACTACGCTACACTCCTTCACTGAACTGTCCACTAAACTTTTCACTAAATTCACCACTAAACTCGTCACTGTCTTCTATTAAACTCCTCTTCCAACTCTTTCGCATTTGTCGCTTCACTGTCTTCAACTGAACTACCGGTAGGCGCGCCTTACGCTGCTTATATACCCGGAAGAATCTTCTAGAACCCATAATTTCAATGTTCTTTTCATTATTCTTTTATTTACTATCAATCCCTTTCTAAACATCTATGTATTTCTGTCTTTTCCTTCCCGAACCTTCTATTCTACATCTTTCGCTCATCATCTATCCTGTTCTAAAATGTTGTGTTTTCCTTCCACAATCTTCTACGTTTTTCAAAAAGTCTTGAGACCGGCTTACGCTGCCAGAAAGTTCCACCTTCGGTAGGCACAATATTAAATATTTTCACTCTGCACATCATTCAATAATTTCATTATTGTACCCTTTACCCACACTAGCGCTATTGTGGTTGTTTCTTGGACTATTACTGCTCTCTCAGTCCGCTCTACCCAACAGACTGTGTGTAGTATGTACCATAGATAATACTGGTGTGTGCTGTTGTTTTCGTTTTCTCGGTAGTAGTATAAAACATGGAATTCGACAATCTCCACGATTTTATACACGATATCGAGGAGCTGCATACTTTTGCTTCAACAAGAAGATGGAGAAAGACATACAGAGCTCGTTTCAATCCGTTGCATGATTTAACAGATGATGAGTTCAGGCTACGATACAGATTCAGCAAGACAAATATGTGTAAAATAATAGAAATAGTAAGAGCTGATCTGCAAGTGGATACCCGAAGTGGTGCAATCCCTGTAGAGCTGCAAATAATGGCAGTCCTCAGATATTTAGGCCGCCACGTAATTTTACTTAGGTTGTTATTAAAATTATCATACTGTTTTCGCTATTTAGACATATTTCTAACTTATTCAAAACACATAGGTCGTTTGCAACGCGGATTTAAAAATTTGTGACATCTTGTGACATCGTGTGTCATTATTGGAGAGGCAGCACCAGCACACATGATGCAAGGATATATCGAGAAAGCTCAATCAAGAGAAGATTTGAAGAAAATGAGTTTGTTGGACAGCTAATTGGTGATAGTGGTTAAAATTGTGCTAGGGATCAAAAAGAGCACTACTGTTTTTCCCCTGTGTCAATATTGTAGCAAATGAAGATTCTCTGTCTAAACAGAGCCAGAAATAGGCTTGACAATATATATGTATGGGGATGTAACATGAATTGAGTTAATTTGACATGATTATTGATATTGTTGATGACCATATAGAACAAATAAAAAGGAGCATTTTTAAACAATTAAAACACCTCAAAAATTTTAAATGCAGAATTTTAATAATACTTTGTACCAAATTATGTATTTTTTATTATTTTTGATAGCCTGTACTCTTCTTCCAGAGACATTATTTTCAATCTCTTTTCATGCAACTCTTATTACACTTCATTTTGCACTCATGGGCTTCTCTTTTATGCTTCATTCTTTCTTCCTGTGCTGCTTTGGCCAACACGAACAATGCATGTTCATGGTCTACCTTGCAGCATTCTCGTACATACGTCTGTGAAAACAAAAGCCATAATAATAACAACCTATAAACCTTCCACTATTGGGCTTCGACATACCATTCATAAAGGGGAGGAACTGACAGTATACCCAATACACTTGTCCAAGGCAGATTGGTAGGTTTAACATATTGGTTATATCGATGTGCAGGATTCATCTCAAGTTTTCCTCCACCATATCGACGTGCAGGATTCATCTCAATGTTTTCCTTCACCGTTAATATAAGACATTTCTAACAATATGTTCATTAGGTCAGAAATCACCTAAGTGGTGGATGCTTTCCAATCAGGATTCGAACCTGAGCACTTTGCGTTTAGGACCTAACCTTTTTTTTGTTTAAACGCCCCATATGGCCATGTATCCCCCTATGTACTATCTATCCATTAATCTACTACGGCTTTGTGTGGCAATAAAAACGAAAGGCATACGAAAATATATATCATAGAGACAGTAACTCTTTGTTCTTGAATGTACTAATTTATAAAAACTTGGTATGTACCTGTTTAACATGGTTTTTTTTTATTGCAGGAGTTCAGCAGACAGGCAGATGGCCCACTTGATGGAAAGCGGTTACCATCGCCTATGGACATTTGCAACACCAAAGGTGCTACATAGGCGCTGCTGCTCTCTTAAAGGAGACTGGAACCTGGTCACTAATGCCGGAACACAACACAAGACCAAGACCAGGGGTGGTCGCCATCCAGTCGAGCAAATACCCTACCACCTGGCTGTGGGTTTTTTATTATAAGTAAGGTCGTAAATGATTAGGGGCTTAAGAGTCTCTTATTTAACAGATGCTAATCCTTTCATAACGAGATTTTTATAAGTAAGGCTGCTAGTGTACAAGTATAGTGGGGCAGTAGTGGTATTTTTCATACACATGCTTATGCAAATTCACTATGTGGCTGCTACTCAGATATTCTATACACGTATTTTAGGTAGTGGGTGAGCGCAGTGTTTAGGTGGGAAGGTATACTTACTTTCCTTGGAATATTAATTTTTGGTAAACATAACCCTCACCTATTTTTTCACTAATAGTATAGTGATGGGTGGTGAAAGGTCGAGCGCGAACAGGGAATAGAACAGTGATTTAGGTTAGGTTAGCTTCAGACCAAAGTGCACGAGCCGAACGTTCCGCGGCAGCTGCCTATGAGTACCAGAACCGACTATCCATTTACTGATTATTTTATATACACTAATAGATATGAAACCTTTTTTTCCCCCGAAACTAAACATTTCTTTCATTTATCAGTTTAGTGGATGACTAGCAAGATGCTTTATAATATGTCAAAAAATCGATATATTAATGACAATGATTTTTAAATACATTTCAGAAAGATGCATTTTTTTAATATGGGTTAAATAAATAATAAACATTTGTGGTCATATAATTAAGAACGATTTGAAGTTCTAGAAGTTATTTTATTTAAATCGTGTCATACACAGAGATGTGTACCTTCTGAGAAGCAACTAGTTATGTTATAAAATAGCCACATTAATAGAGCAACGTGGCTTAGGAATAAAGAATAAAATCGCTAACTATTTTTTTTTCACATTTTATTTATTTTACCAAAGTAACACATTCAAATAGTACTGAAGCTGGCCAAATAATTAAGAACGATTTATTAAACTGCTCGAGAATCGTTTTGTATGACACTCACATTTAAAAACTCACAATAATATGTAGCGCGAGAAATTTAAAAAGCAATTTAATACATTTTTAACTAAAATTAATAGTTAATAGCATATCCACGGCTTTTAATTACTGCTTTACACCGGCGAGGCATTGACTCTATTAATTTTTGACATTTCGCAAGAGAAATAGAGTTCCATTCTTCTAAAAAAACGTCGTACAGCTCTCTTAAATTCCCACACTGTGTATTTGAAACCTTTTTCTTTACTTCGAACCACAGATTGTCTATTGGGTTTAGATCTGGGCTGTTAGCTGTCAAGACAGTAACTGATTGCGCTGTAAGAAGTTCCTTCACGGTGCGTGCAGTGTGCTTTGGATCATTGTCATGCTGGAATGTCCTAATAACCGGTAGAACGTCTTCAGCATAAGGTAACATTGTTTCTTCCAGTATATTTTTGTATTGGAACTGATCCATGTTACCTTCTATCGACTTTACAGGTCCAACACCATGTCCAGAAAAGCACCCCCAAATTTTCACATTTCCACCACCGTGCTTTAATGTAACTTTCGTGTACTTTTAGGGTCGAATGCTGTATTCGGGGGACGTCGTACATCTCGTTTTCCATCAGAACATACTCTGTTTATTTTCGTCTCGTCAGAAAAAAGTACATTTTTCCACTGTCGCACAGTCCAGTTTTCATACTTTCTCGCAAATGCAAGCCGGGCTTGCCTGTGGCAAAGTTTCAACATGGGTACCTTTCTTGCTATCCTACCGTGCAAATTTTCTTCTACCAAACGTCTTCGAATAGTGCGTGCTGAGATTGCTGAAGGGTTGTTTTCACCAAAATATTCTTTTCTCAGCTCATTGAACCCTTTAAAAGGATTTTGTTTTGCCATACAAACGATTTTTCGGTCATCTCGAGGAGTTGTTTTTCTCTGTTTAGGTACACGTGGAAAATTCGAAGTAGTTTGATACGTAGCAAAATGCTTTACAGCGTGGAAAACGTTTGAACGTTTTACATTGCAGATGGTCGGCTATCTATTTATAAGACCAATTCTTCCGGCGAAGTTTTATTATTACTTCCCGTGTAGATTTATTACAACTTTTATTTTTTCCCATTATTTTTTCATAAGAAGCAATTACTTTTAATCTTTTACAGCACTAAATGGCGCCAAAATTATACAAACAGTAACAAATCGACCGAGTGTTCTCTATTTAAATTTGAATAAAGGTATAAACTATTTAGCGTTCTTAATTGTGTGACCAGCCAATAAATAGGAATACTATGTTTAGTATTCCTATTTACTGGCTGGAAAAGTTTTACGATATCGAGAGAAATAAAAAAATTGCACGCAATTAGATTTGCGTCTTAGTTTGAAAAAAATCTTCACTTTAAATCTGCGTTCTTAATTATATGACCACCACTGTATGTATTAATAATAAAATAGCTGGCTTTCTTTTGGACTTAGAAAGGATTGTTTAATTTTGAACCTATGATATAAGTGCAATATTAGTGACAAAATAAGTGAGGTTATGTTTATTTAGAAAAAAAACATTATATGAATTGAGAACTTTCCACCTTTTGACAGTAGGTTAAAAACAGTAATATGTATAGTATTTTAAAATTCTAAACATGCCAGGTCTGTACATGCTATTTAAAAAAAAACCTGGAATAGACTATAATACTCGCAGTTAATTTAAGGTCTGAAATCAAAATTTAACACTCAATTGTGCATTTTTGATATAATGTAGTTTTAATGACACAAAAATGAGGCCAGTATAATGAGAGCAGAATTAAAAGCTATTGTAGAAGCACTTTCTTATGCCGAAGGGGAAGGCTATATGAAGGTAGTTATTTTGACGGACTCCAGGAGCGCTCTTCAACATTTGGCTCGTTGTATCTCAGGCATCCGAGGTACACCGATAGCTTATGAGGCAATTAAAGTAATATATAAATTAATCAATAAAAATGTAAACGTTAAACTCCAATGGCTCCCCTCACATATAAAAATCAAAGGGAATGACGAAGTGGATAGGTTCGCTAAAGACGCTATAAGTGATGGACTAAACCTTCAATGTATACCCTTTTCTTCAGAACTCTTGCCTGTTCTGAAAAAGAATTGTATGGATATGTGGTCAAAACATTTTGAAGCAAATTCTGTTGACAAGGGTATATGGTACAAAACTTTGTAAAACAAGCTTCCAAACTATCCATGGTTTGAGGACACACACTTGTCCCGAGAAATTATGGTTGCAGGTTTTAGGATAAGGTCTGGTCACATTCCAGTTAACAAATTTTATCACATGATAGGGCAAAGATCTAGCCCTCTTTGTGAGCACTGTAACAAAGTAGAGGATCTCGTGCATATTGTTCTGGAATGTGGCCAAACCCAACCAATTAGAAGGGCACTTGCCAGACTCGTCATTACATAGTGGAGGAATAAATATTATTTTAAGCAACCCTTTGAGCGAGGAGGCTGGATTATTATTTAAGTTCATGATTAAAATATTTAAAAATAGATATAGTTACAGTTAAGTTTAAAATTATATTTAAGTTTATTTAATATATTAAAAAATGTAAATTTGCCATCACCTATGAGGCTGATATCGTCATTGGTGACGAAGTCTCAATAAAAAATTAAATTTAAAAAAAAAGATACAAAAACAACGCGTAAAGGTTTTCGTGTCTGCAACCCCAGCAGATTCTTCAACTTAAAATCTGCGCTACTTTGTATCCTGGGAACCCCCGCCTGAATTTTTCTGGGAATGATTTAAAATGGGCAGCTTTTTCACTGATTGAAAGCAAATTTTATGTAATAAAATGTGTGATATTTTTATCCCAAGAATTTTCCCGGTAGCGGTTTTTAGTTGTTCAGGTGCATAAAAATTAGCTTATTCTCTTTCTTTTTTAAATGCTGTGGTACTTGGTGTCCCGCGAATCCTACGGGATTTTTAAGTCGCGCGTGGACGAAGTCGCGGGCACGTTTGCGTTTGTTACGTAATTGTTTTAATATCTATGAGTATTTGTAGCTATTTTGTGACATCTTTCCATTTTGATACAGGTTCTGAAGGGCGAGGCCAATGAAGAGGAACGTAAATTGGCCACTCAACTCAAAGGACCACTGATGCCAGTACAACAGCCAGCACCTAAGTCTGTTGCTAGGGCTATTACTGAAGAGGAGAAGAACTTCAAGGCCTACCAATATTTAAGAGGGGTATGTGTTAAATAACTTTATGATATATCTCTCGAAAGCTAGAGCCATGTCTAAATGCTACTGAAATTCAAACAATTACATGATTAAGTGGGATGTCTGCAAAACTTAAGTTTAATGTACTAACAATTAGTTCCAATAAATATGTTATAGTGCGCGCGGAAGCGCTAGTCACCTTCTGAGGTGTGTGTGTGTGTGTGTGTGTGTAGGTGTGTGTAGGGGGGGGGGGGGCGATTGACAAGACGCACACGATATATTTCAGTGCAGATAAATCTCAGAATAACATGTTAGAATTAATGTAATGGGTACCTAATTTTAATATTGTATTTTTCTATTTCCTGGTTAAACAAAAAAATGCATATTCAAAAATGTTTGTTATATTTTATTATTTACGATACAAAACAATTTTATAAACAAATTAACATTTTTCAATAAGTAAATAAAACAAAACTATCACCGTTATAGCACATTATAAAAAAAAACAAACCGACTGAAAAAAAAAATTCAACGAAAACTTTATTTTACGCTTTTTAGTGTTTCTAGGCGGGAAGTTGTCGTTGGATGATTTATTGAAGTCGGTTAAAAATTAATCCATATCTTCTTCATTACTAGACATGTCTTCAATTTCCATATCCTCCTCAGAATCTGATTCGTTTCCTATATTTATGATCAACTCGTCTATCACATTGTCAAACCTCATGTCGTGGTTCCAATATTGGTTCTCAATTTTTTGTACGTGGTCGGCACACTTGCCATTTTTCGGGAGTAAATTCAGAAAACAATCTTGTGATGATTGTAATTTTGTCGTCTAATGAAGAATTTATATAATTTGAAGCTAAATTATTTTTTATATCGGCCCACACAAGCTCAATGGGGTTGCGATCGAGATGATACGGCGGAAAGCGAAGAACGATAACGAAGAACGCAGCCTTTAACATTTCGTCAATTGTGTAAATTTTTTCAGACTGAGTTCTTTTTATCAGAGAAAGGAAGTCGGCTTTAGTATTGTCTGGTGTAAAGTCAACATTATGTACACCTTACCAATCTTGCATGACTCTTTTTAAAATTGACATTGTAGGTATTTTCTCAACCTGTACACAATGGTAGGAGGCATTGTCCATTACGACCACAGAATTAGGGGCTAGTTTATTCATCAATTTATGGTTAACCCAGTTATTAACATTTGTGGCATTCGTATCGCCATGGTAATCCCCGCATTTTGAATCAGATTTAAAAACTGTTAAGGTCCCGTCAACTAATCCGTCACGGCTTCCCCCATGAATAATTACTAAACGACGCCCTTTGCCAATATCAGCATAAATTCCGGGCTCAGATTCGGATTGCCAACACTTATTGGAGTTGTGGCTACTGTTAACGTATGTACGTTTCGTCCAGAAAATATATTTTTCGTTTTTCATTTCTATATATCCGTATAGCTCTTACATATCTTACTCGCTATTCAGCAATACTGGGTCTTTCAGTTACAATGTGTCTTTTAGATTTACATTTTTTAAAGAAATATCCCATCTTGCGTAAAAGCTCTCGTAAATAGGTACAACCGCAATGCAGGATGCCATCTTCTTTTAAAACTGCAAGCAGCTTACGACTACTTGTGATTTTTTTATCAACAGTATAAAACTCACGAACTTTTCTTCGTATCGCCCCCACGTCGAAATCATCAATGTGGATTCTCTTTTTTATTTCTTTAGGTTTTCGTGGAGAAGTAAATTTTGGTTTTTCCGATGTTTGCCGATTCGAATTTCCTTCAGCTACAATTCTCATTACGCTGCGAGCTGATACTCCTGTAGCCTCTGATACTAATTTATTTATGTTCATATCATATTTATGTTCAATACTTTTCTTGTCACGCTTTCGTCTGAAAAAAAAAACTGTGCACATTGTAAATTACATTTTTCGCTGGTCGTGTAATTGGTGGTCCCATCTTAGGATATTTTATCTCGTGTATGTTTGGAACAAACTGGCGGGAACAACTGAATCGTGTCACCGTCACGGTGTTCGGCGGCAGACTGAGTTAGCTTGACGTTTGTCTACCTCCCCCGCCCTGCCGCTCACATAACTCAGGCGGAGACTAGCGCTTCCGCGCACACTATATTAAGATATTTACGTAATTTGGGCTGCAGAATCTAAAATAAGGAATTAAGATCATGAATAACTTTCAAGTAGGAGTTTGTTCAATGTGTGAAATTCATACGTTTATCATAACTAAAGTATAAAATTTCGCCAATTAAGCTAGCAAATTTTGTATGAAATTTGGAGAGTTAAATTACACAGCAAGGTCATAAGTTCTGTTAAACACTTCATTAAACAAATTGTATTTGAATAAAATAATAATATATTATGTTTAAAGTTAGTCAAATTGCCCTCCTAGTTTTGCAATACAGGCTCTCAACCTCGAAAAGCCCAGTCGGCGACTGTAGCTCACGCAATATTCAAATCTATACCAGTTACTGCTTTAGTTAAGAATGATCTTGTAGAAATTACTAGTGTATGTTTTTAACACTGAGAAAGACATTCTACAACATTTGTAAAAATGTTATTTACATACACAACAGTGCTGATTTAAAAAAAAAACTCCCCAGTTAGGACTGATGTCGAGACTCCAAACCAAACCATAAATGATGAAACCATAATGTTCATACTGGTTTCTCGGGATACGCCTGCTCGCTACTTCACTGTTGTGGGTAAACACTGTCATTTTGTTTGTTGTAACTCTCGACAGTGACTTTTTTCTGAAAAGGATTTCGCGACATTTTTTCATGAGTAGTAGAAACGGTAACCTTATGTACAAAAATTAACAAGTCGTACTGCTAGATGACTGGATATAGCTAGGCTAGCTAGCTACCTACAATACGTAGCACTATGTGTGAGCGGGACGGATTATGTGCGAGCGGGATAGAGCAACTATTAATATGGGCGCTCCCGTGTTGTGCTAGCGGCTAGCAAGTCGTTGTTCGCTGCGACGACTGGATGTATGCAGTATATACAATACTAAACTAACAATTACAAACCTATCATGTCGGCTGTTGTTTGGTAAATATCGTCGAATGATATCGAAAAGATTTTTGCTTCAAATTCAACTAGACATCCCTCACGTGAAACTTGTTATTGTTACATGTGTATTTAGTTATTTCTTAAGCGGATTTTAGACTGATCAAAGTTAAAATAAACATAACCTGGATAAATTCGCTTTGTTTAAGATTCACTGACCTTGACGACCGATAAAATATAATATGCTAGAAGGCCAAAAAAATTAGTTCTCATTCTAGATGTTATGGTCAGGTTATTTATTGCTTAGATATGATTGGTCAAACTTAAATTATAGTTACCGAACCGGCTTTGTGAAACATATTTTGAGCTGTATCGTGGATTTGAAATTTAATTAAATATGTACTGTTTTCCAGGCTCGTTCTATTGCCAAGTTAGTTGGCATACGTGCCAAGAGGTTGAAGGACGCTGCCGAAAACCCTGATGACGTCACTAAAGCGCCCACAGCCGTGAAAGAACCAAAATCAAAGAAGTGATTTGTAACAATTAAATCATAAGAACATATTTGCATTTCATTTTTGCCAATGACTCTTTATAATCTATTTATGATAATATTACTACGTACTACTGTACCCCGCGGCTCAAACTGGTGCGTACCTCCTGTTTCAAATACAGGCGTTAATACAGGTTACGTTGTATTTAATTTTTATGTTAGTTCTATTTGTCCCTGGAAGATTCACTTCATTTTATATTTCGCAAACTATCCCATCTCTTGGCATGAAAAGTATTTATGTCCATATTCGGTATTAAAACTGCCTTTAAACAAAATTACAGCAAAACCGATCCACTAGTACTCCTAGTAGTTTTTTTTAGAAATGATTGGGTTTCCCATAAAAACTTTCCTCTATTTTAACCCGTTCTAGTTTTATTTACCTACCCCGTCTTATCTATCTGTAAATTACAAAAAGTGAAAATCTTAAAAAATAACAACTTAAAAAGTGAACATCTTAAAAAGTAAAAAGCTATCTTAATTTCTGGAGTAACCTTTACATAAATCTATCCCATTCCGGAATGAACAGTATCCCTTGTCCACCTTCTGTATTAAAATTACATATATACAGAATTTCAGCCAAATCGGTCCAATAGTTTTTCCGTGAAAGCATAACAGATTGTTACTTTCGCATTTATATTATTAATAAGGATTTCATCCACTAGGCTACTTGCGAAGTATCGGAACGAAGTTTTCGGTAAAGTAAAGTATAGTCTGAAGAGGTGGTCATTCTTTCACGAACTTTACGAAGTCCTTATTTGGGGACAACTTGAGACCTTTGTGAGGGCTCAGGCTAAGATATTGTATTGAACGAAGTTATTTATGGCACGTATAGAGCGAAAGTGTTCAGTGATAGAACAAAATGCTGACCGCTGTAGTGTACGCCTCTACGGCGTCTGTGGATTCTGCGCGATACTACTGTACTTCGTTGTATACTTATCCTAATAATAATATAAATGCGAAAGAAACTGTCTGTTCAATGGAACTATTGGACATTTTGGACCGAAGGTGTCGGAATATCGAGGAACTTTCAACGCTTGATTGTGAGTGTGGATTGTCATACATTGGGCAAACAAAGAGGAGCATAAAAACACGAGTAAAAGAACGCATTGCTGACATGAAACATAAGGTCTACGAAGTCTGCGATCAGTGAACACACGCTGGATAAACCCAATCACTACATCAGATTCGATAACCCACAAATCCTCGCGAAAGAGAATCGTTTCATACCTAGAATGATGCGTGAGGCTATTGAAAACAAAAAACACCCAAATTTCAATAGAGAAGATGGTTGGCAAGTACCACCTGTTTGGGATCCAATCATCAAAACTATTAAGACCCAAACCCAGCAAAAACCAGCTGCCAGACCTCTAGACACTGTGAGCTATTTCTGCGTAAAATGGAACGCAAATCAACTTGACTGATAATTACTTTTATTTTTCCTTCCACCCATTTTAATATTATATAAAATTATTAGAGCTAGGCATGTTTGCTGATGAGTTTCTTGCGCCGCTTCTTCTCTTCAAGCCATAACATGTTGCGAAGCGGTAGTAAATTAGATTAGACTCCCATAGAGTAAATAATAACCATAAACAAAATTAAAATTAACAAGTTGGCGGTAGGCTAAATAAAACTTTAACAATACTCGTTGACACTTGACATCTTTGTCTTCCGTGATCACGGCCACTTTTCAGTGGCCGAAACGTCGGGAAAACCAAAATCAAATAAAATTACCGCGCTTAAAACCGTTAAAACGTAGTTTTATTACCCTTTACCCTCTCAATTATCAGTAGCTTGGACGTCGTGGGATGACCGACTGGCGTTACAGAAATCTTAACCTATTCTTTTTTCACACCTTTCAGTGGGTTTTTTTTATATACATACAGATAGGCGTTGGCCTCTATTCGGGACTTGGTGACGTAGCTTATAAACCAAGTAAAGAAGTTCCCGTTTCCCTGGAAGCTGCATAGTTGCCACCTTCTCCCTCGTCGCCTGGGTTAAGGAAGAGGAGAGGAATCCGCAGGGAGTTGTAGTAATTATTAGTCACCTTCGAATTAGACCACTAAACCTTCGTCTCTCCAGGGTAGCTTCTCTACCTTTAGGAAGAATTTACATATTAAGTGACCTTCTTATTTTATCAGCCTAGCCTTCCTCCCCACTATCCCTGATTTTCTTTTGTTGGTTATCAAATACTAAATGTGATTGTTCTAGTGGCTAGCCCGAGCTAATGAAGTTCATGGTAATTTTAAGTATCTAATCATAATCCTAGGTTAAGGCCTCCCTTGAGGAGACCCACGTGTTAGTATTGTACCTCAGTTTACCAAAAGAACTCAACAATAATACTGGAATAAATGACCTATTTAAATTGAGACTTATGGTGTAATTTCTTTAACTCTAGTTCAATAACATACTCTTCTCCCTTAATGGATAGCAGGAACAATGTTTTTTTTTGTTAACAATATAAAGTAACTTCTCGTAGTTAACACACTGGAATTGGAAAGAAACACCAGTTTTTTCCAATTAAGCATCATTTATTGACTACTTACAAACATCGTTAAAACTTCTAACCCAGAAGGGCAGAGATCGAATCTTTAGTTTTTATGACTGACACCCACCTGTTTTATTACTAACTTTATGGACATAAAACGATTTCACATGGATACTTTATAATCTATCGGAAAATTGTAAGCAATTTGTTACGGTTCACAATATTTCAATAGTTTACAATCTCCCGAGATAGATTATAATCTAACGGTATGTACAATTTAACGGTGACATATATACACTAATGTAGCAATTTATTAACGGCGTTCATTTTAACTTTATAACTAAGAGGCATTTGGCCACAGTAGCTAACTATAATATTATTTCAGATGGAACAGGGTAAAGGCTAAAGATATATTTATAACCTTTAAGACTATTATCGATATACCAAAAAGCCGCAAGACTAACACTATCACTATCTCGTAATATACCAAGAAAATTTACCCATTTCATACAAATCCTATATAAACAGTGAGACAACAACACAATTAACGATCACGTGCACAAACGAGATCTGCACTCTCATCGCGGACACATGTGCTATTAGTGAGTTAAAGAGTATAAATGGTCTTAAGTTCCTGTTTCTAACAAGATATTTCAGTCCTCTTAATTTATTCAGTTTTTTCATACTTTTGTTTACATTTATACTTTTCATTCATATTTAATACTTGATAACACTGTATGCATCTTTGAGTTATCGTTTTTACTAAATACTAACGGTCTTATTCGTAGAGAGTTAGAGTATCCCCCCGCGGACTTGACCGTTTCAGTCCAAGGGGTGGCGATTAGAGTAGGGCCCCAGATGAAATATCTGGGACTAGTTCTCGATGGGAAATGGCTGTTCAAAGCGCACTTTGAGTAGCTAGTTCCCAAACTCGTCAAATCCGCGGGCGCACTCTCGAGGCTGCTTCCCAACGTGGGGGGCCCGGGGAGTGCGACGCGGAAACTTAACTGGCATCCTGAGGAGTATGGCGCTGTACGGTGCACCCGTCTGGTCCACTGCACTTCACCGCCACAACAGAACCCTGCTGCACCGGGCGCAACGGGTTCTGGCCGTGAGGACCATACGGGGGTATCGCACAGTGTCGCGGACGGCGGCCACCCACCTGGCAGGCGATCCGCCCTGGCATCTCCAGGCGAACGTCCTGGCAGAGGTGCGTCGCACCCGGCAGGATGCCCTAGCTAGAGGCCTGACCTTCTGTCAGGTCGAAATCGAGGCGATCAGGAAGCGGGAAATCGCCTCCATGATCGCCGTCTGGTTTAAAGAGCTCTACAACCCTGCGGCCTATGGCGGCTACACGGTGGATGCAATCAGGCCCCAGCTGACGGAATGGGTCAACCGCACCAGCGGCACCCTGACCTTCAGGACGACACAGATACTTACCGGACACGGATGTTTCGATAAGTATCTGTGTCGCATTGTGGGCTGCTTGCCTTCCCCGGACTGCCGCCAGTGCAGCGCGCCTGACACGGCGTTACACACGCTTGTCGAGTGCGCCGCATGGGCGCCGCAGCGTTTCGAACTTGAGACGCACGTAGGTCCAGTCGACTCGCTCTGCGACTTGGTCAAGGCCATGCTGCAGAGCAGCGACAATTGGGGGACTGCGGTTACTTTTTGCGAGACAGTAATGTCACTCAAGGAGGCCGCAGAACGAGACAGGGAGAGAAGTCCTGCAGCGCGTGCCAATGCGTTTTCTCGAGGTCGCCGGCCTTCAGCTGGCACCCAGAGAGGCAGGTACGCGCATTACTTCCCTGCCTGAGTTAGGTTCCGTTTACCGCGGGGGTCCTTTAGCTTGCTAGGAGAGCAAAGGACCTTCTACCCTCGCACAACGAAGTGGGGTGTGTTCTCCCAGAGCACACTCCAGGCACTTTATTGCGCTGGATCGGCTGGGCGTAACTATGTTCTAAATCTCAGCCTTTCCAACACATACAAAGCGCAGGGTCGTCAGGGAGGAGGGGGTTTTTAGTGGGTATTGGGGTTGCTCGCTCGTGTAGCAACGCTCGGAGTCTTCCACACTATTCTGTGACGTCGATCGCGGACGGAGCGCTGCCAAGAGCATACTATTGCTGCAGTGTTATCGCCCCCGACCGACGCGTGTCGTTCCCCTAGCAACGACCCAGTTTGTGCGTAAATCGGTTAAGCATTTTCCCTCGCCTCAAAAACAAAAAAAAAAGTTTGAATGCTGCTTTAACAACTAAAAAGAAGTGTTTAAACTTACTTTAACTCTCTATGAATGGCAGGTCGGCCTCACCGGCCTGCACACCCAATTATTTACAGGGCACGGGGGATTCGCGGAGTACCTGAACCGGTTCGGGTGCAAAGAGAGTCCCTCGTGTATCTGCGACGATGACGTAGTCGAGGATGTGCCTCACATCCTGTTCTGGTGTCCTGCATATTCTCGGGAGCGGCATGACCTGGAATGCAAATTAAATATGAAAATCAGCTACAAAAACATGCCAGAACTGATGTCTAAAAGTAAAGTTGAAAATTTTATTGCATATTGTATAGTAATTATAAGTAGGGTGGTAAAAAGAAATAAGTAGATAAATAAGTTTACATTATTAATATATAAATTAGTATATAAGAAATAATGTAAAAAATAAAAAGATAAAAAACCTAAAAACAATAAAAACAAAAATGTAGCATAAAATAGATAGATAGTAATAAGGCAAAAGTGAATAATAGTATAAGTAAAATATGTAATAGATAAGGACCTAAATGTATAATTTGATAGTAGAAATAAAGAAAAGAGAAAAAAAATAAAAAAGAGAAACGCATAAAAAAGAAAATGCAGAAAAGACAAAAAAATATATAAGATAAAATATATATATAAATAAAAGATAAATAAAATAAATAACAAAGATTAATAAAGCTGGACATATCTTGTTCGTCCGGCAGAGGAGGAGATAATAAAAAAAAGAAAATAACTATGAATAAGACCGTAAGTTAATTTTTCATCCATGCAATTCACTATCAAATGCATCACCATCATGGAAACGCGAAGGAAGTTTCGTGGGAAGACGATAGTCTATAATATTATAATATGCTAAATATGTCATGTCTCTATATTGAAGTTATTAAAAAAAAAAACAATTGGAATAGACTATATAAACGATGGAGAACACGATGTTTTTTTAGATTTCTTGGCTGTTAGTCGATTTGTCTGTTTGTTCGGGATTTAACGTAAAAACTACTAGGCCTATTTCGATTCGCTTTTCGCTGATCGAGAGCAAAATCTCAGACTTAAATTCTGTGCTACCTTTTATACTAGAATTTTCCCGGGAACGGTTTAAAAAGGCCAGAATAAAAAAGCTTTCTGATCTCTATGCGATGTTTTTACTCATCGATAGCAAATTTTCTAAAATGAAATCTGTGATTTTTTTTTAAATAACGGAATACTTTGTGTCCTGATAACCCTACGGAAAATTTCCCCAAGGTGGTTTGGTTAGTATGCATATAAATTAGCTAATTTGGATACGACATATACTAAAACATACTGTGCCTTCTTTTTCAAATACTGCGGTACTTTTGATCCGAGTATGCTGCGGGATTTTTTCCGGGAATAATATAAATTATTTATATGCCGTGCTTTTAGCCGAATCGCCATCAGAACTGCAAACACTAGTCACAATGATGAAAGATGACTGTCAGGCGAGAGGCTTACATTTGAATGCGAAAAAAACAAAGGTTATGGTGTTTGAAAGAGAAGAAACCTAACCTAAGAACCTCAGCCAGAAGGCCCAACTCGCCGTACACAACGCGGTGCTGGTACTTACGCTCACGTATGGAAGCGAGAGTTGGGTATGGAAGAGAGAGCATGAAAGTAGAGTAAACGCGGTCGAGATGCGAGCACTGCGCAAAATCTGCGGAGTGACGCTCGCGGACCGCGTTCGTAATACCGAAGTAAGAAAGAGAGTTGGTCTAAATAAGAATGTCGGGGTGAAGGTAAGGAAAGGAATGCTCCGGTGGTTCGGGCATGTGGAAAGAATGCATGATGAAAGAATGACTAAACATATACAATACAAAAGTGGATGGATGTAGAAGTCGTGGAAGGCCACGACACACCTTCCATGATCAAATTGATCGTGTACTAGCAGAAGGTGATGTCAGGAGCCTTAAGAACAGACGAGCGTGCATGAGAAGAGTTATGAATGTCAAAGAAGCAAGTGAGGTGTGTAAGAATAAGCCTAAATGGCGCTCTGTTGTTCGTGCCTACCCCGCAAGGGAACTGGCGTGAAGTTATGTATGTATGTATTTATTTGCATAACAATTAGTTGATTCAGATTCAATTGATACTAAAAAAATGCTTTACGTTCTTTTCCTAAAGTAATTCTGTATAAAACTTATAAAAAAAAAGAAGTAACTTGAGATATAAATAGAACAAGAAATATAAATAAAATCATTTTCTAGCTAGATGTGTTGCTGGGGAGTTTCTTACCGCTTCTTCTCCTTAAGAGCAAATACACGTTGCGAAGCGGTGTACATAGAATAGGAAGTAAAATTAAATTTTGGCTTATATGTGTGACCTTAAAAAAGTGTTCTCTAGTGGACCTTATTTTGAATAAAATCTTTTGAATTTGAATATCCGAATGCTTCGGTACGTCTCGGGAATCCCGCGGAAAATTTCCCGGAAGTGGTTTAAAGTGGTTAGAATGCATAAAAATTGGCTGATTCCGATACAATTTCACCAGAACGTTAAGCTTTTTTTCAATGACTGGGGTATATTCTAGATAACGCATTAGTTGCACAAAAACAGTCCAAACAAGTGCACTAAATTTGGTGCACTCGCTCTCCACCCTGTTAGATACGTAGTATCCATAGTAGTTTGTGCCTGTTAGTGTCGTTTCGACTACTTTACTGGTTAGAGCTCTCGCAAAAAAATCACTGTGCCGTCCTGCGCTATTAAAATCTGTCGGAACTATTTCAAAAGAGGAAAGGATAAGGATAAGATGTCATTTCATCGGAAAACTTAACACTTTTTTCTAGATTTCTTTATAAAAACATGAAATTTAATTTCGATATTTCAAAGGTTATCAAATTATTATTATTATTATTATTTTTTATTGCAGGAGTTCAGCAGACAGGCAGACGGCCCACTAGATGGAAAGCGGTTACCATCGCCTATGGACATTTGCAACAACAAAGGTGCTACAAATGCGCTGCTGCTCTCTTAAGGGAGACTGGAACCTGGTCACTAATGCCGGAACACAACACAAGGTTGTTATGGCGGCATACTCTAACTCTTAATTGATGTTGTCAGGTGAGAAGTCGGACTTATTTCCAAAATTTGTGAAATTTTGTCACGATTTTTTTAATGAAATATGAATATAATAAAACTACGTTTTTAACGGTTTTAAGCACGGCAATTTATTTTATTTTTGATATTCCGACATTTTGGCCATTTTTCAGTGGCTGTGATCACGGAAGACCGGTAAATATATAAATAAAAATAGATTTACGATAAATTACCGCGTTTAAAATCCGCTTGCCTCTTAGCTATCTCACGTTGGGACTCAGGCCTGTGGCTACAGGCATTACCCTCGGCGAATCTTGGCACACTTGAATGACGTGACTTTCAGAATCTGTGCCAGCATTCGCCTGGGGGCAACCTGTGTGGCCCCACACCTCTGTCGATGTGGTGATAAGGTGGACCGCTTGGGACATCACGGACTATCCTGCAGCAGAAGCGCCGGTAGAATTTCCCGACACGCGGCACTCAACGATATTATCCGCCGGGCTCTTGTCACCGCCGAAGTACCTTCCATTTTGGAACCAAACGACTTGTGCCGCGACGATGGCAGAAGACCGGATGGGATGACGCTGATTCCCTGGAAGATGGGTCGCAGTGGGATGCTACTCGCGTTGACACTCTGGCGGCGTCCCATCTTTCAAGTACGTGCACTAACGCCGGTTCTGCTGCAGCCGAACAGGAGGCCCTCAAGCGCCGCAAATATGCCGCCATTGGAAATGATTACGCATTTGCGGCATTTGGGGTGGAAACTCTGGGTCCGTGAGGTCCTAACGCTCTAAAAGTCTACCGTGACGTCGCCAAGCGGTTAGTAGACGTCACACGCGACCACAAGGCTGGCGTCTACTTCGCTTAAGATTAAGCATTGCTATACAACGTGGCAACGCCGCCAGCCTTCTGGGAACGACCCCGATAAGTAACAGTGGTTTGGGCCCAATAATTTATCATTAGATATTTTACCCCTTTTTTATTTTGTTTTAGAGTAATTTTATACATTTTTAGAAAATAAAACTGCACAGCACAACATCTCCTTTCAGTTCCCGCCAGAAACTCAGACATTACAGACTTATTTTGATACTGCCATATATATGTACTTGCGGTAACGGAAATAATCATAATATACTTTTTAAAACAAAGCACGGGATAATATACATGGTCACACGGAATATTTGAACAAGGAGTAAGTTTCCGGTGCTATAAAATTTTAGTTACTTTTTACTGTATTTTTTATTGCAGGAGTTCAGCAGACAGGCAGACGGCCCACTTGAGGGAAAGCGGTTACCATCGCCTACGGACAATTACAACACCAAAGGTGCTACATAGGCGCTGCTGCTCTGTTAAGGGAGACTAGCCCTTAAGACTATTATCGATATACCAAAAAGCCGCAAGACTAACACTATCATTATCTCGTAATATACCAAGAAAATATACCCATTTCATACAAATCCTATATAAACAGAGTGAGACAACAACACAAAAATGATCACGTGCACAAACGCGATCTGCACTGTCATCGCGGACACTTATGTGCTATTATTAGTGAGCTGAAGAGCTAGAACCTGGTCGCTAATGCCGGAACACAACTCAAAGTTGTTATGGCGATATACTTTAGACCAGGGGTAGTAGCTATCCAGTCGGGCAAATGCCCTACCTCCTGGACACCTGTTTAGTTCCTTCTAAAGCAATTTTAGTTATCGCTAAAAGAATAGAAGCGGTGCAGGAAACTTCTCAGCAACACATCTTGACTTCATTATTATTGTGTACATACATTCGTGATTTTTTTAAATGCATTTTTGCCTAAGACCAGGTTTAACAAAGTAATTTTAATTCATGATTAATGAAAAAGCACGGTAGCGATCGTATTTATCATATTCGGTTCGGTTGACTAGAAAATCTGTCGTCATATATAAGTATTGTTAGACAAATATATATATATATATATATAATTTTATTAACCGATATATTAGCTCGGGGAAAAGTTTCATCGCATTTTATATAAAAATTCAAAAGGTTTTTTTATAAAGTTTATTTACTTTTGACTAAAGTATGTAGGTGCCATTTTGTTGGATATCTTTTTGCCATCTTGTAGGTAGGGACGTGATCCCATTGCTATAAAAAATTTGGGGCTTCTGGTCAAAAAACTGCGACAAGTGGTTTTGACAGCCCTCTCGTGATGTTAACCCGACGCTGCCTAAGGAATTCTGCAGAGACCGAAACAGGTGAAAATCTGAAGGTGCAAGGTCAGGACTACACGGCGGATGCATTAACACCTCCCAGACAAACTCTCGTAATTTTTGCTGAGTGGCTAAACATGTGTGAGGTCTAGCGTTATCATGGTGAAAAACCACACCCCTTCTGTTGATTAATTCCGGCCGCTTTCTCTCAACTTTTTGCTTTAAACTCATCAGTTATCCGCAGTACAGTTCAGAATCGATGGTCCTGACTGGCTGTAACAGCTCATAATGAATAATGCCCTTCCAATCCCAGCATCACCTTGTTGCGAGTTAACCCGGGTTTCGCCACAGTCTGTGAAGCCTGACCGGCCTTTGACCACGATCTTTTTCGCACGTTCTTGTCGTACGTGATCCACTTTTTATCACCAGTTATCAGCTTTTTCAAAAATGCTTCGGTTTCATTACGTCGTAATAAGGAATCACAAATGAATACATGGTTAATTAGGTTTCTTTCAGTGAGCTCATGAGGCACCCAAATATCGAGCTTTTTTCAAATGCGCCAAAACCGTTTTGTGGTCCATTCCCAGTTCTCCAGCTACATCGTAACCACTAATATACCGATCTTGCTCCACTTTTTCAAAAATGGCATCAATTTTGTCCGTAACAGGGCGACCAGAGCGACGCGCATCTTTGATATGAAAACTTCCGGATTGAAAACGCTTAAACCAAATTTGCCCTACTCTCACAGATACTGCATTAGGTCCATAAACATCACAATTTTTTTCGCGGCTTGTGTTGCATTTTTACCTTTTTTGTAGTAAAATTTTAAAATGTATCGAATTTCTTCATCATATTCAGTCATTTTTTTAACAATAAGAAAACAAATGAAAATCACACATTTTCCTAATTTGAATTTGGAATTGTCTTCTTTAAAATTAAAACTTTTTAATGGTACCAAAACCAGCCAGACAGAAATGGTATAGCCAAAGAGATCTTATTACAAGTTCATACATACTATATGCGAAAAGTCTTGGTCCCCAACCTATTATAATACTACACATAGCATTACTTACATTTACGGAAATAAGTGTATAATAATTTTTAACCATATTTTTTGTATAGTTTCATTTTATGTTACCTAAAAACATGTTATGAATTTATGGAGATATGGTGTACTGAAATTTTTTAGTACATTATTATCATAATTAAGATTGTAGTGTACATACAGCTGGCATACTCTGTACAAAGATATTTATTTTGTCTATATTCTGTCAGCTGCATCTCCATTAATTCCTAATAAAGAAATAATTTCATATATTAATATGTTAAAAAACAAATTTTAGTTTATAACATAATTAAACCGAACTAGTTTGAATAAAAACATTTGGATATGAACATTTTTATTTTAATAATAGACCTTTTCAAGTGGTTTAGTTGCTCTTAAGTCCCTGTACTAAACTATTCCGTGTACCTACCCCGTAGTTTCTACTACTGATATAAATTCGGAATACACATAACACCCAGTATGAACCCATCGAATCGTTCCAAGTCTACTATTACAAATGATTTCACTGATTTTTAGCGCAGGGTAATCTTTGGGGCATAACTAGTCGTCTATAACCTTCGTGAACATGTTGTGTAACACGAAAATAATTTGCCATTAAGAACAGTTTTTTTAGAATTATTACATTAGTATTGGTAATTAACAGACTTATAAAAATGTACTAATATTTGTACAGACATTTTGTTGCAAATTAAAATTACTACATATACTAAAATGTTTTAGGAATTCATTTATGCATGTATTTTTTATGGTTCGTTCCAAGACACACAATTTTTGTAGCTAATACTTTAACTGTTTAAAAAAAAAACGAAAACCTCTGAGTGATATTAAATTATAACACATAAAGCGATTAAATCATAACGATCATTTAAACTTTTCACTTACATAAAAAAAATATTTAATTATAAAAAAATGGGGTTATATTTTTTACCTGATATCCCGAAAACACGCACACATCTATAGTTTATCGAGAGTGAATATAGCAACGCTTCGCGTTTTTGATGCCGTTTCTGGCGGTGTTTTTTGTTAGCAATGCTCTCTCTAGACATGTCTCAATGGGTATATTATATATATCCTAGGCACCTTGGATTTTTTACTGAGTATAATTCACGAAAATTCATATACAAACATCAATTATTCAGTGGTGATAAAATAAGTTTTATCTCGAATTTTAAATTTCTTGTGTAATTGAAACTCTTTAGTAGATATTTTCACAACCTCAGATATACATAGAAAGTATACTCACATATACATATTACGTCAAATGAAATATTAACATTAAGTTAATATTGTAAATAGCCTTGTCTCTACATTGAAGCTATTAAAAAATAAACAATTGGGATCAAATTGTCGGTTGATGAAGAATATGCAACAATTTAAGTTTCTTTCATAAATTTATGTTAATTTCTATGAGGTTTTCACTATTCTACATACAGTTTTAACGTAAATGCTGAAAAAGCTAATATCATGGGAATTCTAGTGCAATTGTTTATACTCCTTTAGTTTAGTGCCGGAAAGTTCCTATATTTTCTTGGGGATTATACACCAATATTATATATATAGAAATAGCATGAAAACTGGCTGTATTACTTTTATTACAGCGTAGTTTGATACTTTTACATGACTATCTTGGGGTCTTGAAATGTCCCGGGACTTCCATCCACTTCAAAAATTAAATCAACTTTTTTTTAATCGGCAGACAAACACACTTTTTGTATATCCTCAAATTAAGCAAGTTACGCTTGTGTTATGGGTAATATACAACGTACTACTCTACTCTGGGGCCGATCCCAGACTCAGACAGACAGATCCCGACTTTGACGCGTCTGTATTTATTAGAAATCATTAAATAAAATATACAATTCAAACATTACTAATGTCGGGGTTTTATGGATATATGCAAGATTCATGTATTATCATATTAAAAATCCATTAAATTTTAAAGATAGGTAAAATAACTTTAACCTTTACTATTCAACTAATGTGAATGAAGTCGAGGGCAAATATCAGTTATGTTATAAAAATAAAAAAGATTTTTATAAGACTAATAATACTATTTGAGCTTTGATTTAGAATGAAACCATCTCAATTTGACTCTAATCACATAAATGTGTATACTAAAGTATAATTTTTCTAGACCGTTACTTCGTTTTGGCAACCTTGCCTGCTTAGTTACATCTGGCGAGGTGGTTGTTAACATAATATGGATGACTTGAATGCACTCATGTATTCGGCATTCTTGGTGTGCCGATGTTTTTGGATAAGAAGGCTGATGCGAACTATTAGACTGCCTTGGTTGTATCGATATTAGTGATCACTTTCGATGTTCTTATCTATTTGACCACCTTGGCCGCTGCTTTCTATAGACGCTGACTGTACTTTCAGTCGATTTACTTTTCTACCTTCAGGTTTTAGAACCCTAAATATGTGCTCTTTTGACTTTCCTTATTTGACTATGTAATGCATAAACTGAAAAAAATATCTCTATTTTGCAGAATAGATTTTAAATAAAAATTCTTTCTACTTACTATGAAATGTTTATTAATAATAACATTTTTAAGCTATTTAGAATAAAGATACACTACGACTCAGCATTAACTATTATATTAATTTAAAAAAAGACGAGTTTAAATTCAGAATGCCTTTAAAATCAATACATCATTGGGATTTAAATATATTTTGATACCACACAGGTATTTCTAGTTGACAGAATAAACAACACTATTCACAGATATATTTTGAACAAATTATATATCTACATTTTGTCAGAAAGCAGTTTTTACCTTATAAAATATTACATAACATCTAAGTCCTAGTTTCAATTTCAAGTTAAATGCATTACATATGTCTACATATTTGTGTAGCTGCTAAGCAGGTGCTTTAACTTCAGTAGAAGGTTTTTCTTCAAGTCCATCTGCTGTAGCAGCTTCATTTTCACCAGTATCCCCATTCTTGGTGGCTTTATCGCTTTTTCTAAACTTGTCATATCTGTAACGATAAAAAAATTAAATTATGATAACTAAATACCACTAGTCATTCCAAATAATATGAGTTGTAATGCTTCCCAGAAAACATGCACTACTTAGGCAGTTTCTGTTGTACAATATGGAATCTGCATGTAATCCTAATTAGGTAAAAAAAAAATATTTGTAATGTACAAACACAATACAAATTATCCGGTCCTGTGTAACATTCAAAATTAACTGTTGTTTAATTGGCTAATTAATTTTTAATGGGACTTAATAAATCTTATGAAAATAAAACTGCTCAGCAAAACATAATACTTGAAGTTCCCGCCAAAATTCTGTAATATATAGAAATAAAAAAATCTTAGAGCAGACTGTAAATTACAACTATGTGTTGCATTATCGGAATCGTTACAACTGTACTTCGCCCTGGGGTCTTGCCTCATACTACAAATAAATTCGAAATTTGACATATGCACAGACCAAAATCGTCCACTCCAGAATCTTGCCAGCAATTATACCAGTTTTATATTTTTGATTATGATGAGTGGATCAGAACTAATTGATGAACTAATATTATTATATAAACATTTTGTACCTGCCAAGATCCTCTTCATCTTCACTAGCCTCATTACCTTGAGGGTCAACTTCACGTAGCAAGTCCCCAATATCTTTGTCAACATCAGCCCACAGCTTATCTTCACTGCCTGTAACGAAATATTCAACTTTGGAGAGAGATATCAAAACAAAGTGCTTGTAAAACTGGTTTCCTTATTTTATACAATTTGTTTATAGTCACAATAAAAACTTTTCAGTATCATAAATATTGTCTGCATATAAAAATATTTGCTTAATTTTTCAACACCATCGTCATGCCAAATGTATTATACGTGTTTTCTTCAGAGCCCAAGATCTACTTTCATGCTTTTTCTTCCATTTCACACTCTGACATCTCTCATTATAAGATTCTAGTTATCTCATACTCATTACACAAATTAAAAAGAAACTGGTACACATACAGTATTACACAACTAATAATTTCTCCCAATGTACCTGTGCAGTAAACAAATGTTGGTACATATAGCAATGTATGAATCGTGTAAACGGGACAGAGATATAAATGCGTAGCAAGCTACACTCTGCCTTTTGACCTTGCTAATAACGATCATTATACATTATTTACATATCGAAAACCGCTCCGCCTTATCAGCGCAAACGAAAACTGCTAATCGGAATTATAATTTGTGTAATGCCTTTTTAAAGGATCTTAAATTATAGTTCACAGGTTAAAAAGTCACCGTCTAATATCTAAATTATAAAATTTTAATCATGCCATGTCTGTCTGTTCCTTGAAGCTATTTAAAACAAAAAAACAACTGGAATAGACTATATAAACGATGGATGCATTTTTTTGGATTTCTTGTTTGTTTGTTCGGGATTCACGTAAAAACTACTGGGTCGATTTCGATTCGGTTTTTACTGATCGACATCAAATTTCTAAACTTAAAATCTGCGTTAATTTTTATCCGGGGAATCACGCGGGAATTTTTCTGGGAATGATTTGAAACAGCCGGATTGAAAAGAAATTGGAATTCAAATGTGATTTTTTCACTGATCGATAGCAAATTTTATGTAATAAAATATGTGATACTTTTTATCCCGGGAATCCCGCGGGAAAAATTCTCAGGAGATGTTTGTAGTTGTTTGGGTGCATAAAAATTAGCTTATTCTCAGACAGTTTTCAATCGATAGCTTACATACTTTATTAAATGCTATGATACTTTCGTGTCCCGGGAATCCCGTGCGAATTTTAAGTTAAGCGTGGACGTAGTCGCGGGCATATCATAATTATAAATATTGTTGCTGTTGGCAATGCTATTGCATTTCCAACAGCAACAATATGCCGGAAGATCGGCTTTAGTCGTCGACAATAGAAAAGATCCCTAGTAAGGTATTAGATACCGTCGACTTTAGAGGTCGATACCACAACCCGAGCATGACTTAGGTGTCAGCCCAAGAAAATTATTACTTTCAGTAAGGCAACAAATATAAGAATAAATTTATTTTATTTATAATCATGTACCATAATTATTTTTCCCGCGGCTACGCCGCATGAAAGCCCTAGGTGATAGCTCTATGTTACATACATAAAAAATTTATTATGTGTTATATATATATATATATATATATATATATATATATATATATATATATATATATATATATATATATATATATATATAAACCTTCAATACTTTAGTTTTCTTTGCAAATTCACTATAATTATGAAGAAACTAAGTTAATATAGTTTAGACAACTGCACAGCAAAACAAAGAAAAGTCACAGTCAACCTGATTTGAAGTACCTAACAGGCAATGAATGAAACATGTGTCCAATCTGGCAACATATTTGTTATTGCTTTACAATGATGGTTGTCTACATCGCAATTACAGCGTCATTTAATTGCTAATCCGTCTATTCTAAGTAAACAACGTCTTTTATCGGAATAAAACCTATCCTAAGTGTTGTTTCAGCTTATAAGCCTTATGTCGAGTTTCATTCTTATATGTTTATTAGTTTCGGGAATATAATATAAGCCAATTGATTAAACGCGGGAAAAATTTAAAGAAATGTTTTATAGGAAACTCAAAATCCTTTACATGTCATTTTATCCAAAAGGAAAAAGTTATTAAAGTTTAATTTTTTAAGAAGAATAAATACATACATACATAACTTCACGCCAGTTCCCTTGCGGGGTAGGCACGAACAACACAGTGCCATTTAGGCTTATTCTTACACACCTCACTTGCCTCTTTGACATTCATAACTCTTGTCATGCAAGCTCGTCTGTTCTTAAGAAGAATAAATATTATATCAAAATGTCTTTCATTTAATTATAGAAGGTATATAGAGATTTTCACCCGAAGCGTTAGAGGGGTCCGCGCCGTTGTCGAGTTTCTTCTCGTCATCAGCCTCGGCGTCGGTGGCGTTCGGCTTGTCGGCGGCAAGCGGCGCGGCGCCGGCGGGGGCGGCGGCGGGCGCGGGGGCGTCGCTCGCGCCCCTGTCGCGCTGCTGGTGCAGCTGGCGGTGGATACGCTCGGCGTGCTTGCGCAGCGTGCGCGTGTCGCGGTGCTGCACGTAGCAGCCGAGGTGGATGCGCAGCCGGCAGTGGCGGCGCAGCGCTTCCGCCTCCTCGGCGCTGCCGGCCTCCGCGCGGGGCAGGTACACGCGGCACAACTCACACCACCACACCTTAACGGTAACACACGCATATTTCGAACAGAACTATGTTTAAAAAGATGAAAATGAACACATGCGCTTTTCGTTCACATCTACATAGATGTGATAAAAAAAAATAATAGGTCTACCTACCTACCTCTTTTATTACTAGAGGTAGATTTTGACCTTGACCCTTGATTAGAATAGTAAAACCCAACAGGGTTTGTAGTAAAATGTGTTAATATAAACATATATTAACACATTTTAACAGCAAAGATTGCATTACTAAACTATCCATTATCAGAATATGTAGATTTTATATATGCCCTAGCTGTTACCCGGGATTTCGTCGTTCGGATGGAATATAATTTAATTTCCCTTCCGGTGCAGCAATGACAGCAATATGTGCGTGGGCCTTTCAATTTTCTTCTAAAATAAAAGTAGTCTAAGTTACTCCTTATAACATTAGCTATTTGCCAGTAAAAGTCCCGTCAAAATCGGTCAAGCCGTTTCAGAGATTACCTGGCACAAACAGACACAAAAAAAAATGTTTTTTGATATAAATACTGTATATACTTTCATATGCAATCAGTGAAAAGCTGCTGTTTTTGAATTACAAACAGACACTTCAATTTTATTTATTTGTATTATACTCACTACCAAACCTTTACATGTAAGATATTTACATTATATTAGGTCTACCGGAAAGTTCTATCCACTCGGATTTGAAATTTTTTTCAACAAGTCTGCAAGCTATAATTTGACAACTATTTGGCTCTTTCTTTTTAACGCTTATTGTATAGGTACATACCGATCTGTCAAATTAACTAAAACCAAGATGCTTGATATAATTATTATGTGAGATAGTACTGTGTAATTATGGCTATTGATAATAGTAGACAGTTAGGCCGGCCATACACGGGCAGCTTGACGCAGTCAAGATCGACTGCTTCAAGCTGCGACTGCATAGTGAACTAAAGACTTCTACGTACATACATACACGAACCGGTCAATCAGTTGCAATTGCTTCGGGCAGTTGGTAGCACGGTGAAATTTCATCATGCGGTCATGCAGTCGCCAGTACACTGACTGCTCTGGCGCAGTTACCCTCGCCCGCGCTCTGGCGCTCTTCATTCCACACAATTTTCTATTTTTACGCCACCGTCGTCGTCGTATGAGCAAAAGCAATAGAAGTGCTTCCTCCTCAAAATCCATGATGCTACTGATTTGAAATTGCCAACTGCTCGAACAGTTAAACTAACTGCTCAAGCAGTTATCAATGGCAGCCTCAAGCTGTTGACTCTTGACTGCAAGAGCGGTTCGTGTATGTTGGTCACTAGGTAACTGATCGAGCAGTCCGTGTATGGCCGGTCTTACACGAGAGGTGAAAGTGACCTATTCAGGCATGAGATGATTTGGCGCACGAGCGTAGCGAGGGCGCTAATAATTCAAGCGTCTAAATAAGCCTTTCACCCGAGCTTAACATTCTGCTTTTGATTACAAGGAAAGTAACAAAAACTAACAAGTTAAACAAACTACGACTTCTCTAATGAAATCAGGCTAACGCCTGATCTATATATTATTATCTAAATTTGATGAACTCATTTAATATGTCACATATGAAACAAAGTTATTTTTTTTCTGTGGTATTTTAGCCAGTATTTTTTATCACTGATGAAAGTAAATATTTTACTTAAATTTATGTAAATTGAATAATAATTTAGTGAAAAGTAATTGATAGATATAAAATGATGTTACAAAATTGTTGTTATTTTTTTTTACAATTTATGCCATTGACAGCAGGGAGAATTGTTTCCCAGGGACGAAAAGTGTTGTTTTGCTTAAGCAACTCCAAGCATACGTTCAAAATATGAGAAATGAAAAATTGAAGCGAGTGAGGTGTATAAGAATAAGCCTGAATGGCGTTCTGTTGTTCGTGAATACCCCGCAAGGGAACTGGCGTGAAGTCATGTATGTATGTATGTAGAAATGAAAAATTGATTTAGGCCACTGTACTTTGTGCCCAATTCCAACAAGGAAGAAATGCTACAGATATGTGTAGAAATTTATTGATACTGTTTAGTGATGGTTCAATTTCTTGTTTGGGTAATATAATAGGGTTTGAAAATTTTTAAACAGATGATTTCGACCTTTCTGATAACCCATGCTCTGGTGAACTGTCTTTGATTTACGACGACGCTGACATGGTAATTTTAGAGCAAAATGCTTTATTAAGAACATGGGAAACCGCAGAAAAGACTAATTCAGCTCAACAAATAATTTCAAACCATATATGAAACATGTGGTTGGAGTGGAAATATTTGAGATAGGTGCAACGTGAGTTAAGTGGGAAGAAGTTGAATGATTGAGACATTATATGCACTTCTCTGCTTGTATGGAATAAAATCGAACTCTTCATGGACGGGCCGATAAGTGGGGTATAAAGTGGTTTACCTATAAAAACATTCTTATCCTTTCATCCTTAAACATCCATTACAGCACACAAACACACTAATCGTATGTTCGCAAATTAAGCAAGGGACACTTGTGTTTTTGGTAATATACAACAGACTACTCTGAGGCCGATCCCAGACATCCGGACCATAGTAAATAACGGAAAAACATTTCCAAAATTTACCACGCCAAGAATCGAACCCGGAGCCTCTGCGTTCCAAAGAGGTAGGTCGGCAAACTCTTAGCTAGCTCAACTACAAAGGCCGTCAAGCCATATTGTGAAACCTCTAAACTGAAGTTGAGCCTGAGCAAGAAAATGTTGTGCATATGATGGAACCTTACCTACTATCCATTTCGAGTTGTTATAACTGAATGAAAAGCTAAATTCGAACATGTACAGTAAGCAGTTAGGTAATTTACAAACAGCACTCCAAAAAACACAAATTAGTAGAGCTAGACTGGGAAATTCTGTCCCATCCAGCACACTCCCCTTACCTAGCAGCCTAGGATTACCACTTAGAAATCACCTTACAAAAATTCTTATACATTCTTATGGGCATAAAATCCATAAACGTAGAAGTAAATCCAACAAGTACTGGGTCAATCAATTTTTCACCTCTAAGGAGAAGGCTTTTTTTTTTAAATGAGATAAACAAACTGCCATCACACAGACAAGAAGTCTTAAATAATGATATTAATTAAATTATTCAATAAACTTTATTCAAATTATAAATCTTTGAAGTGAAACTTCTTCAGAATCATTGTGATTTAAAACTCGATGAAACGAAAAAAGTGACACTAAAAAGAGATAAACACATAAATCTATCTATAGGACTAAGTCTGTGAAAGAATCAAATAAGAGTTTTGCATTGTACAACACAGATTAGTCAATAAGATCGATGATGAAACATAGGTCCAATGTGGACTGAAATAAAACTGATAATAATATTTTTAGACTAAAACCGTGAAAAGTTGAAGACTTAAACAGTTTATTTTGAATTACAATATGTTGGCAGATGAGGCTAAAGGCTAGGCTATTTATATTAATAAAAGTTATAGAAGAAATGATCTGTGAGTATCTGAAGTTTCACTTCTACTGCGTGTGAACTGCACTGCACACATCTTTTTTATTCTAAAAATAGACAGAACTTTACTTTCCAGTAGACATAATATTATAAAAGTTCACTTTATAATTATTGAAACGGTGAACACGGGTGTTTTATACGTGTGCACAAGTATTAGCCATCAAAGCAAGTATTGGATACTTTATTATTATAATCATACCTCCATTTTCTTAATGTGTTCACTGCCAATGTTAATTTCCACTTTTTCTTTTTTTGGTGAAGCTTCATCTTTTTTCTCACCACCGGAGTCATCATCTTCCACCTCTGTAGTAACCATGAATATTGATTTAAAAAAAAAATGTTGACTAATGTAACTACCCTTACATAATGATATTAACAAAACCAAGTGAAAATGGCAGACATAATATACTGAATATAGTTACTGTAATTTATAATTATAAAATTTCATTACAGCCGATTCAGCTATTTTAATAATATAACAATAAGTAGTAGTAACTGAGTAACTGCCCATATACGTTCAACTGGGCTCTGCTGGGCTTGGGTGTCCCATTATTTGGGAATGGACAGTATATCTATCACACTTGTCCAAGGCGGCCTAGCTGGTTTGACACATTGTTTATCTCAATGTGCAGGTTTCATCACAATGTTTTTCTTTACCATTGTTAGCATGTGGTAATCGTGACAATACGCATACTGGGTCAGAAAACTGCATAAGTGGTGCATGTATTGCGGCCAGGATTCGAACTCGCGCCCTTTATGTTTGGAAAGCATTCGCTTGCCATTATAGAACCATGACATTAATTATTTTATCGACATTAAAAACAATTTAGTGTTTTCTATATTAGTGTCAGAGGGAAGATTAAAATTAATGAATTCAGTCTCACCATCAACATCGCCCACAGAATCAAGTGTCATGAAGTTGTCGAGATCAACATCCATGCCCTCGTCGCCGCTGCCCTCGACTTTCGGGCTCGCCCGTCGAGCAGATTGACTCGCTTTCTTCTGAAGGAACAAAAATATATTTGTAACTCAGTAGTATGTTAAATCTACTGATATTATGAGGATTAGTACACAGACCACGAGAACACGCGCCTTTAAATCAAAATGTCAACTCTGTAGGTGTTCGTGCAGCATGCATCGAGAGCGAATGCGTTGCACTTGCTCTAGTACGTGCTCGGGTAAAGCGCTGACGCAGCGAAATCACCACCGCGCGAGCCGCTTACGGTCACCGCGATGACCCAGTTTTTAAACGTGTGCATCATGTGTTTGTTTAAACATTATTTAAGGCGAAGTCATATATGATCCTTTCTTTTGAGTATGTTAAAATTAAAAGAAAAACAGAACATCTGGTATATCAGAGTTTACTAGATGAACGCGCCGAAAGGAAAAAGCTTTCAAAGCTTAGAAAAAGACTTGAAGTCATGTATTCAGGAACTACAGAGAGAACTAAAACCCGTTCAAAACCCAAAGAAAAAAGATCCACCTAAAGACTCTTAGTGACGAAAGGTCATCTGAATGTGAGTAGGAGAGAGGATGAAGAGAAATTGGCTAAAGAAACGGAGTGGCTACATCAGCAGAACCGCAAGAAAAGGAAGCTGAATTGTTCACTAACCCCATCCACAAGACAGAGAAGCAGGGACAAGCTCTTCTCTAGAAAAAAAAGTAATACCGAAAATTAATAAAATTCCACAGCCACCACCAGTTATTGTGGAAAACATTAAGAACTACCAACAATTTTATTTTAATGTCTCTGCCTGTTGTGGACAGGATCACTTCCCTGACCTCTCCCCCGGAACTCCCGTACCCCCACACCCCGCTTACAGCAAATATGTAGCTCGCTCGGTTAGCAGCTAAGCGTCTGCTTAAAAGTTGTACCTTAGCCAGTGCGGTGCGAGCCTCTGGCATGGATATTAGTTCCTAGTTTATCAAGTATACAGTTTCCGAACAAGTAGTACACACACAAGGAAGAACAGTAATAACAGGAAGCATTCGGAAGTCCTACACTACCAAAATAATCACTTTTGATCAAAATGAAAAATGGTGATGGTGTGAAGATTAATGTCAATAATGAAGAAACATACAAAAGTATTACCTCGCCCATGTCACAAAATAATTGTACTTGGTACTCCTACAAGAACAAGCAGGATAGGCCTATAAGAGTAATCACTAAAAAGTTGCATCTTTTTTGAACCACTAAAAACGTCTATTGTGAACTCATGAATGCCATTATAAACCCCCGAGGAATTAGATTTGGAAGCAAGAACATTAATAAAGCATAACAAAACAACCAAGCTTATTATTCAGTTGATGATTATTTTTGTTCTTAAATATGATTATATAAAAATATATTTTTATTAACACAATATTTTGTAATATAAATAATATTTATTGTAAATTTTTCATTTTTTATAATGGTAATTATGAACTTTTTAAAATAATTATTTGAGCCTTATGTAGTACGTATTTATATTCAGACACAAATATTTTTGTTATAATTAATATAAATAAAATAAAATATAAGCCCGCAGGAAATAAAAGAAAAGTCCAGCCCAACAGTTATCCAAATGAAATACTTAAAACTCATACACGAGAATAGGAAATTGAGAAAAAAATGGCAACAAACACGATACCCACCAGATAAAACTCTAGGAGAGGTTTAACTGCTGGGTATTATCTAACAAAAAAAATAAGCAGGGAAATACAAAAATTCAAAGACTATGCATTCCTACCACAGTGAATTGAATAGTAATCAAACAACAGATTAGTCTTCATGGAAAGCAACAAAATCATTAAAACAACCTGTTACATATACCCCCATTTAGGAAGAAAATAGAAACTGAGCAATCAACAACAACCAGAATGCAAGTTGATTTGCACATCATCTGGAACGAATATTCCAACCTAACATTATTGATGTTGAAGATCCCATATTTGGACCAACATCACAAGAAGAGAATAAACTGGTTACCCCCAATGAAGTCAAGAAAGAGAGAAATAAATTACAACTAAAGAAAAGTCCCTGATACTATCTCACAACCGCAAAGTTCTCCGAAACTTACCAAGGAAAGCGATAGTAAAACTATCCACCCTTATTAATGCTGTGTTTAGAATAAAATATGTTCCTGATGTATAGAAAGTAGCTGAAGTTATCATGGTACCTAAACCTGGTAAAACCTCCCCATGAAGCATCATCATATAAACCAATTTCTCTTCTTCCAATTATGTCAATTATTCACCTAAAAGAGGAAAAGCAAAAGTATGCGGAAATATTACATTACTTCCATTATACGCCACCATTAGACCAGTAACAGAAGAAAAACAAAGATATTATGTGTTTACTAATACATCCCTCCAGTTTTTCAGGAACATTTTAAGAGTCTTAAAACCTCGAAATGATAAAAATGGATCACTTTTTAAAAATAATTAATAAATGTTCATGAATTATTTCATTAAAGTTATTGTTTCAAATAAAACTCATAATTCTTTATTGCTTCGTCACTTATAGGACATTCAGTTAATTTTGAAAATGGTCTAAGTCAATTGAAGCTTTAAAAACCACATTTTCATATGAAATTCAGACAAAATTCGATATTCATAATAAATTTCCATTGATCAAGAGCAAAAAAATTATAAATTAAAATGTCGTATAATAGGAAAATATTTTTTGATACATTCAAATGCAATTCATTAAATATCTCGACACAAGAAATATATGACTTAAACCACTTTCATAATTATGGGCACATTTAACCATGTTGGATATGAAATGAAAGGAAGTCACTGAAAAGCAAACATTTACAAAATTAGGCCTTTGCAATCAATATACACTTATTAGGAAAAGCAACTGATTAGTGAGGTGAAGGAAGGGATCATTATTGAACCTTAAGATGTTCCAACGAGCATATGTGGTGCTCGTATATCATCGGCGAGCGGAATGTGGCCCGGCATATGCGGCAGAAGGGCATCAGGAAGCGTTTCATGGCACGGTGCGTGTCGGTGAGGTTATGCGCGTGGCGCGTGGTGCGATGGTTCAGGCGGCACACTAGGCAGAAGGTGGTGCGCGCGGCGAGCTCGGCGCCGGCCGCCGCCTCCAGCTCGCGCTGCGCCCCGCGTTGCGCGACGCGCATGCGCAACAGCTGCGCCTTATGCCGGCGCGCCACCGCGCTCATCGCCGCGCGATGCTTGCTCGACGTCAAATGCTTCGTGTAGCCCTGCCAAGCAATACACAACATGAAACATACGGTATTTCTCTTTTTAACGGTCTTCCGTGATCACGGCTGTTGAAAAGCGGCCGAAACGTTGGAATAATAAAAAACAAATAAAATTACCGCACTCAAAACCGTCAAAACATAGTTTTATTATGAGACATACGGTTTAAAATGCAAACAATCTACTTAGATTTATAATTGAACTTGGTAGATGGCAGTGGATTTGAGCTCCAGAATTTTGAAATTTTGGTAAAAAATTTGTTTATTTGAGTAGTCAATTTACATTCGCAATTGAATCAGAGAGATGGCGCTGCAATCGGGTTGCAGAATTTTTATTTTTAGAGCAGAACAATGTCTGCCGGGTCACACAGTTATCTTGTGTGTGTAGATTTTAAACCACTATTTTTTTATTCAAAAACCACATCTTTTAATCCGTCCTTAGCACACTAAGGACGGCTTTAAAGATGTGGTTTTTAAATATCAAATATAGAATTGCACTCACGGCAAATGTAGCACATTTCTCTTTGCAATGCACACAGGACAAATGCACATAGGGACGTGGACGGCGCGGTGCGGCATCCGACGCGGCGTCCGGCTCCTTGTCAGTATCTTCGGCCGCCTCCTCTTGCTCTCCTTCCGATACCTCCGGTTCTGGCTGCATTAGTAATTAATTAACATAATCTCTAAATATTATATATACATGTCATAAATCATAACATTCTTAGATTTCATGAATAACATCAGAACAATTAACATTGTTGAGTTTATACTGTTACGAGTTAGCGGGACTCGAATTAAAATTCCGTTAGTATTATTAAAGTTTATTAGAACTATACAAACACGTATAACACAGGTACAAATATAACACACAACAACGACGTACGAACACAACAAATCCAAACGTATAATGCAGAAGGTCGTAATTCATAAAACGCGCAAAGTCCGTCACTATTAGATTCCCGAATGTACACACGTCACGCCCGTATCGTAGACGTCGACACAATCAGCTTGAAATCGTAATCCCCAACACCTGGCTAATGATGCAGCCGCAAGCGGCCGTAAATGAGTACAATAGAACAATAGGCTGTACTTTACAATAACTAGAAACGTATACCAATACAAAAGTGAACAAAAGAAGACGATCATAAAAGGATTACAATTAGATCAAATGCCGACAGGTAATAAAATGTGCTTCCACAGATCTGTATGTGAAATTTGTCTTTGTCGGGGCCTAGGTTGTAACAATATTTAACATCTGTTAAATTCTATTGGTAGTCAGTCGCAAAATACACCTTTATGAGTAAACACGTATTTCATTGTCAATCCTGTTACAAGTCAAAACAATAGTGAACCTTAATACATCCAACAAACATTGTTTTGCTAATTTCAAAAATGTTCCTACCATTCCATATTAATATTACTAATCTGTCTGTCTGTTCCGTTTTCACGGAAAAACTACTGGACCGCTTTGGCTGAAACTCAGTATATATTCAATACTGAGAATGAACATAGGAAACTTTTTATCCCGAAAAATGGGATCGTTTCCGGGATAAAAATATATTTGTCTCCTCTGTTTGTTATGCTTTTACGGAAAAAAGACTGAACCGTTTTGGCTGAAATTCGGTATATATGTAATTTTAATACCCATGGTGGACACGGGATACTTTTTACCCCGGATAATGGGATAGATTTAAGTAAAGGTTATCCTAAGAAGTAGGATAGGTTTTTTGTAATTTGCTATTTTTGTCATTTATGTAGTTTTCATAGACGAGGGATAGATAAATAAAACTAGGACGGTTTGAAATAGAGGATGAAAGTTTGGTTGAGACCACGATGGATGGGTTAGCCCATCTCCCGGGATGAAAAGTATTTATGTCCATTTTCGGTATGACATTTAAACAAAATTACAGCAAAACCGATCCAATATTCCTAGTAGTATTCCGTTATCGTAATTCGTTCGTTAATTTTTATATCTATAAACTTGATAAATGATTTAGTCTCATCGAAACTTTCATCTTCTATTTCAAACCGTCCTAGTTTTATTTATCTATCCCTCGTCTATGAAAACTACATAAATAACAATAATGACAAATGGGACAAAACGGGCAAAAAGGACAAAACAGACATAAAGGATAAAACGGACAATAAGTAGAAAAGGGACAAAATGAGAAGTGACAAAATGACAAATATGACCCAAATAACAGAAATGACTAAAATCACAAAATCCTATCCTATTTTTTGGGATAACCTTTAAATTAATCTATCCCATTAACCGGGATAAAAAGCATCCCTTGTCCACCCTCGGTATTAAAATTACCTATATACCGAATTTCAGCCAAATTCGTCTAGTAGTTTTTCCGTAAAAGCATAACAAACAGAAACAAATATATTTTTATCCCAGAAACTATCCTATTTTTCGGGATAAAAATTATCCTATGTTCATTCTCGGCATCGAAAAAATAATTATATATGTACTTTTTCCGTGCAAACACAACAGACAGACAGACAAGATACTTTCGCATTTATAATATTAATAGGGATATGCAAGTATCACACAAGGACACTATCGTGTCACAGACTTCTATCTCACATTGTGTTAGTACAGGTGTTTGATTTAAGATTTTTTTTTTCAATTTTTTTTTATTGCAGGAGTTCAGCAGACAGGCAGACGGCCCACTTGATTGAAAGCGGTAACCATCGCCTATGGACATTTGCAACACCGAAGGTGCTACAAATGCGCTGCTGCTCTCTTAAGGGTCACTGGAGCCTAGTCACTAATGCCGGAACACAACTCAAGGTTGTTATGGCGACATACTTTAGACGAGGGGTGGCAGCCATCCAGTCGGGCGAATGCCCTAGCACCTGGCTGTGGGTTGTTTAGTCGCCTCTTAGGACAGGCCGCCCGGCCGCAGGAAATTGTATTCTTTCTCCGTTCCTGCACGGATAAAAAGCCATTTTAAGCCCAATCCTAGGATCTCACTAACCACTCATTTGCCTTTCTATCGGTTAAAATGTTGACAAAGTTCCATACAGGTAAGATCAAATTTCTACTGATGGTAAGGTAAAATCTATACTAATATTATAAATGTGAATTATGAATATAATAATTATGAATGTCAAAGAAGCAAGTGAGGTGTGTAAGAATGGGCCTAAATGGCGCTCTGTTGTTCGTGCGTACCCCGCAAGGGAGCTGGCGTGAAGTTATGTATGTATATGTATGTATGTAATATTATAAAGAGGTAAAGTTTATGACGTCGTAGGGGGTAATCTCCGAAACTACTAAACCGATTTAAAAAAATATTTCACTGTTGGCAAGCTACACTATCCCCGGTTGGCATAGGCTATATTATATTTTCAATAAAATTAGGGATTCTTACTAAAATTCCAATAGTGTAACCCAAGGTGTAAAAAAATACCTAAAAAATCGCGTACGCTGCGAAAACTATTGATGATAGAATAAAATTTATGTTCTACGACTTTGCAGAGCTCATCATTATTTACAAAAAGTCTCGCGACAGTATATGTCAAGCTATTATAGTTATACCACAATAAGTGTTCTTCTATGTTAAAAATTTAATTAAAACGCCGCCGCTGGAAAAGGCTCTTTATTTGTATCTTGGTATTCATCCTTACCAAAATAAATAACTTCATATTCAAGACTGCTTCAATACCTTTATATAACTTTGAATTAAATTCGGACATTCCATTCGAAAGATATCACGAGTTTAAAAAATTAAAATCGGCTAGATATGCTTATGCAATGTAGACGTCACTGGGCTACTGGTAATACGGGAGAAATATTTCGAATTCGCTTAATAGGTAATTAAACTCAAAAAAAACAAAGAGGTAAAGTGTGTGAGTTTGTGACGTTGTAAGGGGTTATCTCTGGATCTACTAAACCGATTTTCAAAATTCTTTCACCAGTGGAAAGCTACATTATTCCTGAATGACATAGGGTATATTTGATTGTGATTAATAAAAGTATTTTTGAATTTTTTCTGATGTCCAGCGAAGTGGGCACGGGTCAGCTAAGGATAATGATATAAAGGAACCAACTATCAATAATTATTTTACTTACTTCAGGTGACTTCTTTTTGATGTCTTTCTTTTCTTCAGGTACTTCCTCTTTTTCATCAGCATCCCAGTCTTCTTCGGTAGATGATGCTTCATCTTTAGATTTGATTGAGCTGTGTTTTATAATCATGTTATAATTTATTATAATGCTACAAATAATTATGATAATTAAGTAAGAATAAACATAATAACATATACGAAAAAAATATGGTTTTATGTCAGTATCTCCTGTAATAAATTTAGGACTTCTATAATTATCTATATGCCATGACTTTTTTTTAAATCTTCTTTTTGTTTATTTAACAACAAAATCCACCATCTATTGATTGATATATAAGTGTCACCACAATATCTTGTTCCTGAACATGTACTATGCAAATTCATTTTTCATTTAATCAACATATCTGTATGTATATCTTTTCTATAGTCCCATCAATGACAGAGGTTTGTCAACTAATTATCCGTGTGCCTGTCTTTTTATACTTTATAGTCATGTAGAAAGGATAAGGTGTGTATTCAAAATGTAAAATTACCTTCGCCCCTTGATAGATTTGTAGGCGCGGGTGTACCCCAGCGATCTTTCAGTGAATCGCCTAGAGGAGAAGGAGGGTCGCGAGCGCGGCGCGCCGCGGAAGGAGGCGCGCGAGCGCATCGTGCGCCCGCGGAAGGAGCGGCGCGGGGCGCGCGGGCGGGTGGCCGCGCGGCTCTCGCGCAACTCGCGCGGCGGCCCCATGCTCGCCTTGCGGTAACTATCACGGGCGGGCGATCGCCTCCTCTCCTCGCCCCCGAATGATCTCCGCTCACCGCTGTAACTCTCTTGTCTAGTGGCGTATGATCCGCCGTAATGGCCACCATCGTGGCTTCGTCTATCGCTTGACCCCTGTACATAACTCTCTATGGTTCTTTCGTCCAGCTTTTCGGGCGAACAATACCAATATTTGTTTATTAATCATTAAACGTGAAATTATAATTTCTTCTTCTTGGGCTGGCATTAATGTAAATAATAGTATCTATTTATTTAAAAATAAAATCCTTGTTAGCGTAACAAATTACTGAAGCAAGTTTAAAGGGATGTGTGTAATTCTGATACAAACTAACTATATTTAGTGCAACATATTAATGCACATTTGATCATTTGGGAAACATGTCTGTGCATTTTGATATAAAATTCATCCACACTTCAGTTTAAATTAAATGCAGGTTTTAATCAATTTGATGTTACATCATTCCACTTTAATATAACATTTATTCTGACACTAAAAAGGAGTATCATCCTCATGCTGTCTCGTAAATATATTATGGGTTATAAGTTAATTTGATTGAACCCTCATTAAAATGCTTTTTTAATAAAAATCTGCATTTGAAATGGTTTTGGCCCTCTCCAATTTAACAGTTGTAACATCAAAATGGGTTTCAAATAATACTTCTGTCACTGATAATCTTCTTTAATATAAGAAGTAATTGTTAATATCTTTATTTTGCTATTATAATTCCTAATCCAGGAACAATTCAATATAAATCATCAGTTCTAAGAGTAGGAAACCAAAAGGAGCACCATCATCATTTTATCGAGTTTCTGCCCAATTATTTTGCATTGGTTAGATTTGAGTTACATTACCATTCTGTTCTACTCATGTAAACGCACTTTTTTACCTGACATCTTGTTACTATGAACTTATATTTTATAGTCCTTTTATCTTTTCTTTCCTTCACTTCTGGTACAATACAACCATATTTATGTTTGTCTCATGTGCACATTTCATTACTCACATGGATTAGGTACAGCATTATTCTTGTAAAGTTTACATGTTTAAACAACTGATATTGAAATCATTCCATACCATCTGTAATAATTATTATTAAGTTTTCCAGTATTTTCACATTTAACACTTACCTCCATCCTCATCCTTTTGCGTTCTGGTGATCCTGACCGCCCATATTCACGATTCGAATAAGATGCTGAGCTTTCCTGCAATAGAAGAAATAATGAGCCAATATGTTACCATGGTTGTACTTCAAGCTCAGAAGATTAATAAGGTTATTATTAGTTGTTATTATTGCATTTGAAAGTCTATATTGTGATGGGTATGCATAGCGGAATTTCTTCTCCTTACGAAAACAGTGTGCAGTTTTTGTCTTAACAATAGCATAGAATATTCTTTATATAAAGGCTATGTTCCACAAGTCTCACAGCGACCGCGATTTTTCCCGTTCCACTTGCTTGCAAGCGTTGCAAACAAACTCTAGTGGAACGGATTATTGAGTGTTGATATCATTAACGACGATATACACAAATGTCACAGGTTGATTAGAAAATGGCGCCTTTTTCAATGTCAAGATAGAAAGAGAGAGAGAGAGAGAGAGAGAGAGAGAGAGAGAGAGAGAGAGAGAGAGAGAGAGAGAGAGAGAGAGAGAGAGAGATCATAGATGGAGAGAATTAATGCTCCGTGGTCAACGAACACTTCGATCCACCTCAAACATGGGTCGTTGTGGGCGCTGTGTGATCGAAAATAATGACGTCACTAGTGACGTTTTGGCCACTACCGTGGTCACCATGTGAAACGGCAGACGCAGTATTTTCGGCGTTGTGAGATATAGATAGAGATATAGGGCCAGACGAATTATTATATAACGGGAATACTTGTTGGACAAGGATAGACATATGGTAGAACTAGCTGCGCCCCGCGGTTTCGCCCGCGTGGTGATGGAAAATCGTTATATTTTGGATAATTCACACCATATCTTTATAAATTATAGGCTATGTGTTATTTTGATGTGTAAGCTATATTATTGTAAAGTTTCATCAAAATCGATTCAGTAGTTTTTGCGTGAAAAAGTAAAAAACATATATCCATACATTGTTACAAACTTTCGCGTTTATAATATAAGTAGGAAGTAGGATAGTAGGATGACGTAATAGGGTTCTTTCTAGAATGTCGACCGGATATTTAAGCGCGATAATCTGCGCACGGAGCCAATCTCGCAGTAGGAGCGGGAATTGCACGGACTACCGAAGCGAAAGGAGCTAAGGTGGGGAATTTGGGACACGAGAGGTAGAGAACGATCCAGCTCTTTTTTTATTGCAGGAGTTCAGCAGACAGGCAGACGGCCCACTTGATGGATAGCGGTTACCATCGCCTATTGACATTTAAAACACCAAAGGTGCTACAAATGCGCTGCTGCTCTCTTAAGGGAGACTGGAACCTGGTCACTAATGCCGGAACACAACTCAAGGTTGTTCTGGCGACATACTTTAGACCAGGGGTGGTAGCCATCCAGTCTGGCAAATGCCCTACCACCTGGCTGTGGGTTAATTTGTCGTCTCTTACGACAGGCCGCCCGGCCGCAGGAATTGAATTCTTTCTCCGTTCTTGCACGGATAAAAAGCTGAGGCGAAGGAGAGCGTTGTAGGCAGGTACTGATCTACGCGGTGGTGCTGCAGTGAGTCGTCGGCGGTTCGACGCGCAGGTGAAGAGGACCGTGTTAAGAATTTCGGAAGTGACTCGTTGGAAGCGGTGGAGTGGCCACGCGCGAAGGTGGAGTCGCGTATGCCAAAGAAGAAGACTCGTCGTAGTGGAAGCATTGTAGGAAGAATGCATTAGAGTTAATCAATGTACACCGGATAAGGATAAAGAAGCCTACAAGTTGGTTTGTGTTATCGGTAGATTCGGGACTATCGTCAAGTGTAGTTTTATCGTGGACTTGGACAACATGTTGGACTGACTGTTCAGTGTTAGTCATCGTCGCATTGGCTTAATACAGGCATATATATTCTCTTCAATTGGTGTTTCCTTTCAATCCTGGTCCCTACAGCACGTAACAATATTACATAATATATATTACAACATTCTGAACATGCCGTGTCAATGCATTGAAGCTATTTTAAAAAAACAACTAGAACACTATGAATGTTTTAGATTTCTTGCCTGTTTATTCGGAATTCACATAAAAACTACTACCTGTGCACAGAAAGTTTGCAGACAGCCTCATAATGTCACGCGGCAATGGTCAGTAGGGTTGACAAAAAAGGTTACATAAATAGTTGTTGCAATAAATTTATTATTTTAATTTTTTATTGTATATATTTTACATAAGTATATACAATAATAGTAATAAGTAGCCATCGGCAAACCTGCGCGCGGCTTATACTGGGCCGATTTTACTGCGGTTTTCGCTGGTCAATAGCTAATTCTTAGACTTAAAATCTGCATTACTGTTTATATCACGAAACCCGCAGGATTTATTTTTTAATATTTAAAATAGCCAAATTGAAAAAAATATTCGAATTCGAACGCGATTTTTTCACTGATCGATAGCAAATTTTATGGAATAAATTATGTGATACTGTTTATTCCAGGAATCCCGCGCGAATTTTTCCGGGTGCGGTTTGAAGTTGTTCGGATGCATAAAAATTAGCTTTTTCTATCTAACACAGTTTCCACTAAAACAATAACATAAATATGTCAGGAGCCTAAAATGTATTTGTATGGTCACATAATATAATGTCCTAAACTGCAACTGTCAAATATAGGAATATACCTATTTCTCTCTTAATTTGTTTTAAAATAATCTTAACATCCGTAAACTTAAAACTGGTATTCAGTTACTTTGTGATCAAATGTTTAGAAAGAACATAGCTCATACAGTAATCGAAACCTTATGACTAGTGTTAATAAAACTCAAGCTTTGCATAGTCTTGGAGATAAAAAAAAGATTAAAAAGTTTAACTTTACTTTAATATATTGTGAATTTCAAGAATTCTTTTCAATGACTATAATCAAGCAAAGATATACATATAGTTAAAACTCACTGATCTATATTTTTTATAGGAATCATCAACTCGGTCGCGGTTTGAATTATATCTATTTGAACCACTATTAGTGTAGCGAGAATCATTATTGTATGAAGAGTAACTGCCTCTTCCTCCACGGCCCTCATAAGATCCACGGCTACTGTTGCCTCTATAGGAACCTCTGTAGTTGCTTCCGCGGCCTCCACTGTAACTGCCTCGGCCGCCATAGCTCCCATAACCTCTGCCTCGTGACGACATCTATCAAATATTACCATATAAAATAAATAATTATATATAAATAAGTAGTGACATAAAAAAAGTAGTATTACAAGGTTTGATTTTAAATCAATAATAAAAAATTAACATAGCTGGGCACCGTTAATCAAATAGTTAACTTCGTTAATCGCTAATCCATTACTGAAAATGTAAACTTCATTAAAAGTTAAAACATTGCATTCCAGAAAATTTAACGCAAGTTAACGTTAATCGTTAATCCGTTAACACGTGATAAAAATTGCATCTTCCTATAAGAACTGTTGGTTCTGGAAGTTAACAGGTTAGAAACAAAAAAATAAGACAGGTATAATTATTAGTGTTTAATATACGCATGTTGAGAAACAATGTTTTTTCATTCATTTGGATTAAGGTTTAGAATTTATTTTATTAAGATAAGACTAGTTGCGTTCTGGACGAAACACTAATTACACGAACTAATTTTAAGATGATTTCATAGTAATATAAGGACCAAATGCTATTTAGTCAAATTGCTACATAGACCACTTACATTTTAGACGAAACGATACTAACCCCCAATTTATCTGTCAATTTAGTCATCTGGCATAATATGAATATTCCCCTTCATGAACATTAATATGTTGAAGTTCTTGTCTGACAGCGAGGCTCGTTTCGGCTGTAGTATAATCCTTGCCCATAGAGAAAAGACGTTCAATTGCAATGCTTGAGGGTATAGCAGTATTATATTTAATAAACAGATTTGCGAATATCTGTTCTTGCGTGGTTCTGACTTTGGGCTTTGCTTTTTAAAGACTTGTTGCTGGATTAACGACTAACAGACTTTGGAAAATTTAACGGAAGTTAACGAGTCCGTTAACATATTTTTAAGTTTACTTAAAGTTAATCCGTTAGGAACTCGAAATGTTAACTTCGTTAATTAACGATTAACAGATAAACGAGTTAATGCCCAGCTATGAAAATAAATATATGAAAGTGGTTATAGTTCCATATTCACCATCATGGGAATAAAGCAATTATAATGAAACTAGGTTTATAAGCAGAATTTCAAAGAAGACATTAACTGAGCCATCAATTTCTAGATGATATTTTAATGATGCTATTCTTCATTTTTACATATTACACTTACAATCATATAAACAATAAAGTATGATTATTAAGATGGATAACGATTTAAACATATTTTGTGTTGTTATGAGTTTTATGAGCAATTTTATTTATTGCATTAAATAGTAGATAAAACCGTCAAGAAAACAAAAAAAAAAATAAGAGATGTGTTTGGGTTAAATCATGGGTAGCAAGGATATCAGAGAAAGGGAAAATCCAAAGATTGATTCTTAGATTGAACAATAAATAGTCTTACAAACTATACAAGATTCCAGTCAAAATTTTTACATTTTGACATCAATTTTGAGGCTAGATGGATGATATTTGTATGCTTGCTGTCAAATAGGGTCTTTAACTATGATCATAGACAATATGAATCACATATATGTAGGTTCTTCATATAAAAATATCTCGTACTTCTCTAATCATATTTCTATGATAGTCTAATAAGGCTCTAAGAATGCACTATGATTTATTGATACTACCAGACTCATCCTTTCACAGAGCTGTGTCCAGTAATGATAAATTATAGTGCAAGCTTAAGCTAAGAGGCTTATGCTAGCAATACTTACCGAGTATATATAGGCTGGTCATGGGAACTTAGGACATTACACACACTACACTAGCACATAGCAGATTGTGGTAAGAAGTAGAAACTATGAGGCTAAAAGTGAAAAACTGACCACTGGTGAAAATAAATTGTTAAAAATCAAAGAGAATGAAGCTAGTGTATGAAAATCAGATTTATATCTGTTAAGTTCATTCTGTCTGTAACCTCTAATGACTGGTTCCTATATTTTACTATACTATTATACTCTTGCCTTACCATTGGTGGAATTTTGACATTACTTATATAGAGCTTATAATGAATAGTCAGTAAAATATAGGAACCAGGCCTATAAGATAGAAGTAAAGTGTGTTGTTTACAATGGTGCTAGAGTAGCAGACTAAACAATGCCTTCTAACAGAAATTTATAACAGAGAATGTCCTCCTTACCTCAATACTCCATATAACATCAGGAAATGGAGTAGCTTTTATGACATAGGTACTGTTAACTTACAATAGATGCAAATTTTAGAGCAAACAAAAGCTTTATATACTAATATTGTAACTGTTTTCCTTGATAGTTAATACTTAAATAATATAAAAATGTTATAATACTAGTACTTCTTTTATATAGGACTTGAATTTGAATTAAGTAGTGAACCAAGTTGATAGAATGCAGGATTGAGATATAACATGTCTAGAGAGAGCATTGCTAACAAAGAACACCATAAAAATCGGCATCAAAAGTGTTTTGGGGATAACAGCTAAAAAATATTACCGTATTTTTTATAATTAAATATTTTTTTATGTAAGTGAAAAGTTTAAGATCATTATCATTAAATCGCTTTATGTATTATAATTTTAATATTATTCAAAGGTTTTATAGTTAAAAAAGTAATTAAAGTATTAACTATAAAAGTTGTGTCTTGGAACAATCCATAGAAAATAAACTACATGCACAAATGAGTTTTAATATATGTACTAGTAATTTTAATTTACATTACAATGTCTGTAGAGATTTTTGTACTTATAAGTCTGTGTACTAATACTAATGTAATAATTCTAAAAGAACTATTCATAAAAGAAAATTATTTTTGTATTTACTCAACTAGTTGACAAATGGTTATTAGACTAGATATACCCCAAAGATTATGCCAAGCTAAAAATCAGTGAAATCAGTTGTAATAATGGACTTGGAACGATTCGATGGGTTCATACTGGCTAGTGGGCATTATGTGTAACCTAAAAAAAATAAAAATAAAGTGTGACAAGGTGAGAAGTATTCTAAATTTCGCGACGTCACATTTCATATATATCATTATAATATATTTAAGCTTTAAAGCAAGAAATTCCAAGTATTAATGCAAAAATTCAAAAGAAAGAAGACTTTATTTTAAGAAAATGGTGAAATAATTATGTTTACATATTATTATATAAATAGCATATTTTCCAAAACATGTCTAGCTTTATCTATAAGAGCATAGTTTAAATTATTAAATATAATGTATTGAATCTCTTTCTCGTGCAGGCTTAGTCCTATAGATTTACATGTTTACTTTTAGTGTTGCTTTTTCGTTTCATTGAGTCACATACAACTCCCCAAATTTTGGATAGTAACTTCTATTTATCACCTGACAATATCAATCAATTCTCGATACATAACCTTTGATTTTTGAAAATTTAATTTCATGTTTTCATAAAGAAATCATGAGAAAAGTGTGCTTGCCAAAGAAATGACATCTTATCCTTTCCTCTTTTAAAATAGTTCAGACACCTTTTAATAGCGCAGGACGGCGTAATAATTTTAATTGCGAGAGCTCTAACCACTAAAGTAGTCAAAACGACTCTTAACAGGCGTGGGGAGCGAGTGCACCAAATTTAGTGGGCTTTTTTGTGCCATTCACGTGTTATCTACACGTTTATATGATCTAAGGAACACTGCCACTTCATTCAACATGCAATAACACAAATGTGAGGCAAAAATAACGAGTGAACTAGTAGTAGTAGTAGAGTTCATACTAGTGTTCACTTAATATTTTTGCCTACATTCTATGTACTCGTGTATAGGCTAAGAATGAAATTAACTGCGTTTTATATGTTAAAAATAGAATTAAATTTAGTAAAATATAAAGCAGAACTGAAGTACATAAAATGGCGACGACGCTACCGGATTCACTGAATAGGTTAGAAAGCATTTAGAACGATTGTTTAACGTGATTTAATTAAAAAAGACATATTACATACCTATATTGCAAGTGTTCCGCTAAAATAAAATTATACCTAAATAAAGATTTATTATTGCTCACAAAATCACCTCGAAACTCGAATTACAAGTGCACAAAATAATTCACAAAAATTATATTCATAGAAGGTAGGGAACTAGGGATGGCGAACTGAAATCGTTTAATGGAAGAATCGATTTGAAGAACTGAATAGATTCAGTGAATCGATATTACACACAGAAAATTAACATTCGATTAATCATAACGAACTCAAACGAGAGCTAATTTTATAGTAGGAAGCACAAACTACTATGGATACTACGTATGTAGGAAGCACAAACTACTATGGATACTGCGTATGTAGGAAGGGCCAAGCGGGGGAATTTTGGGATTTAAGGGAAGACTGCATTTGTGCGGCGCTGCACGTCACTGCACGGCGCGTCGCTTCACAGCACCTATCGCACTATAACGGCAGGAAAGCGGCAGCTCACGTCATTTCTTTGTTTATTCGCGTGAGAGCAACTAAAGATGGACTACGACTATTCCCGGCTACGGCAGCGGTCGCGGTAACGGCGTGGTGGAGGGTGCTAACAGTCTCCGAGTTACGGGAGGCTGCCAACTCACGAAATTGACCTTGGCGACGTATAACGGACGGACGATTAGGCTGGACAGTCACCTCACAGAATTGGAAGTAGAGCTAAGTCGAATTAACTGGCACATCCTAGGGTTATCAGAAGTTCGAAGAGAGGGTGAGGATACGGTAACCCCAGAGTCTGGCCACTTACTCTACTTCCGGGAACGTGACAGGGCCTCCCAGGGTGGTGTCGGTTTTCTCGTGAACAAGACTCTCGTTAACAACGTCGTGGAAGTCAACAGTGTGTCGAACAGGGTAGCATACCTAATACTGAACGCATTATGAAAAAGAAGACTCCGAGCGTTGCTGCACGGGCGAGCAACCCCAAAAAAAATCAAGAAGAAATGGATTGCTGACATACCAAGGTCACGTTACAAAGAAGGAGAATACTACTATTTATTTCCTCGCCTACGTAATGACTCTGCACGATTTCACATTTATTTCAGAATGTCGAAGACGAAATTTTATGAACTATTGCACTGGCTGGAACCACATATGACATTTAAGGATACTTGTTTTAGAAAATCAATTAGTGCAGAAGAAAGACTCATGGTTACAATTAGGTAAGTATTTGCAGCAGGGTTCTGTTGTGGCGGTGAAGTGCAATGGACCAGACGGGTGCACCGTACAGTGCCATACTCCTCAGGATGCCAGAGTATTTGTTATTATTTATTTTTAATTGAGACATAGATTAAATAAATTAAGGGGGTAAGGGGTCTACGCTTAACATCTTTTGGACCCAATTGTCAACCTCACCTGCACGCGGTACCTCCTGCCGTCAGCAAAGGATATGTCGAAGGTACGCGCCCAACAGCCTCGAGGCTCTGGCGACCGATCGATGGCGTTCGCTATGTCTAGCGACACCGCAAGAACGACATCCTTCGTATAACTCGAAGGCGTCCATGGAGCGCCTCCGCCGCAAGAAAGCCGGCCTATAGAAATCTCTTGGTCGGAGACGAGCAGCAGCGTCTCCGATGCAAATAGGCCGGCACTGCGGTTACCAACCCCGTCGGGTCCCGGTGCCGTCTTCCTGCCCCCAGGGCATGCCAAACGTGGTAACTATGGCATTTATCCCCCATGAGAAAGCACCATAGAAAACGGCCCTCAATTCCCGGTGGCCCCGCTATTCCCGGCTACGGCAGCGGTCGCGGTAACGGCGTGGTGGAGGGTGCTAACAGTCTCCGAGTTACGGGAGGCTGCCAACTCACGAAATTGACCTTGGCGACGTATAACGGACGGACGATTAGGCTGGACAGTCACCTCACAGAATTGGAAGTAGAGCTAAGTCGAATTAATTGGCACATCCTAGGGTTATCAGAAGTTCGAAGAGAGGGTGAGGATACGGTAACCCCAGAGTCTGGCCACTTACTCTACTTCCGGGAAGGTGACAGGGCCTCCCAGGGTGGTGTCGGTTTTCTCGTGAACAAGACTCTCGTTAACAACGTCGTGGAAGTCAACAGTGTGTCGAACAGGGTAGCATACCTAGTACTGAAACTCACCAACAGGCATTCCCTAAAGGTTGTACAGGTATATGCGCCTACCTCGGCACACTCTGACGAAAAGGTTGAGGCTATGTATGACGACATTACTAAAGCCATACATGGCACAACCTCCGCTCACTACAACGTTGTTATGGGGAACTTCAACACCAAAGTGGGAGTACAAGAATGCGACGAACCGATAATTGGACCTTATGGATTGGGGCGCAGAAATCACAGGGGGCAAATGCTGGTCAACTTCCTAGAAATGCAGGGGCTCTTCTTAATGAATTCCTTCTACAAGAAGAAGCCCCAGAGGAGATGGACCTGGCAGAGCCCTGACACTGTGACGAGGAACGAGATAGATTTCATTATGGCGAGTAAGAAGCATATATTTAGAGATGTCTCAGTGGTCAACAGGTTCAATACTGGTAGCGACCACCGACTTGTACGAGGCACTCTAAATATCAATTTTAAGGCTGAAAGACTCCGCCTGGTGAATTCTACTCTCCGACCCAGCCGCCTCAAATGATCCACGGGTCTGAACAGTTCCAACTGGAACTTCGCAATCGGTTTGAATCGCTGGAAACCACAGGAGATGTTGACGAGATAACCGACAACGTGGTGAAGACGTTGCAGGATTTGGGTCGCAAGCATTTTCCGCCTGTACAAAGAAACAGACGGTCCGAACTTTCTACCAAAACTCTGGATCTCATGAAGACGAGACGTGAAATGCCACCCGCTTTGTTTGGTTCGCCAGAGCATCGGGCCCTCTCCAAGCAAATAAGAAAACTTGTAAGGCGGGACCTCCGCTGCTCTAATACTCGTGCTATTGAGGCGGCCATAGAGCAGAACAGGGGTCCAAAGTTTTCTCAAGAAGCTTGGGGAGGAGCCACATTGTAAAGCTGAGGACAGCGGATGGCAGAGAGCTTACGTCTCGTTCTGAGATCCTGACGTAGTAGAAAAGTTCTACGGGCTACTGTATTCTTCGCGGGCGAAGAAACCTGCGACGTAAAGCAACGGAGATCTACATGCGCCACTCACACGCCATTATACGGAGGACATCCCGGAGGTCGACGTGGACGAGATTAGTGCGGCTCTCGACCAACTTAGAAATGGCAGGGCTCCGGGGGATGATGGAATTACAACTGAGCTCCTTAAGGCAGGAGGAATGCCAATCCTCAAGGCTTTGGCTGAGCTCTTCAATTCCGTTATCCACCGGGGCACTGTGCCGAAGGCGTGAAGCAAGAGTGGTGGTCTTGTTTTTCAAGAAGGGTGATAACACTCTCTTGAAAAACTATAGGCCAATCTCACTCTTGAGCCACGTCTATAAGTTGTTTTCGAGAGCCGTCACGAATCGTCTCGCCAGAAGACTTGACGAGTTCCAACCACCAGAGTAGGCTGGGTTTCGAAAAGGTTACAGCACCGTAGATCACATCCATACTGTTCGGCAGATTATACAAAAGACCGAAGAGTATAGTAATCAGCCGCTGTGTATGGCATTCGTGGACTACGAGAAAGGCTTCGACTCCATCGAAATTTGGCCTGCTCTGGAGTATTTGCAAAGATGCCGTATTGATTGGCTATACATTGAGGTGCTGAGATGCCTGTATGACGCCACAACGATGCCCGTCCAGATCCAGGACCGGAGGGCGAAGCCTGTACCCCTACGTCGCGGGGTGAGACGGGGATGTGATTTCCCCGAAACTGTTTACCAACGCGATGGAGGATGTCTTCAAAACTCTGGACTGGGCTGGATGGGGCATTAACATCAACGGCGAGCACATCTCTCACCTCCGTTTCGCCGACGATATCGTTGTCTTTGCAGAGACTTTGGAGAAACTTGCCGAAATGCTGGGCAGCTTAAATGAATCTTCCCAACGGGTCGGTCTCGGCATGAATTTGGACAAGACGTAAGTCATGTTCAATGAACACGTCATGCCGAGACCGGTGACCGTCAATGGCGTCCCTCTGGAGGTTGTACAGGAATATGTCTACCTTGGACAGAAAATAAAGGTAGGCAGGCACAACTTCGAGGGGGAAGCCTATAGGAGGATTCAGTTGGGCTGGGCAGCATTCGGTATACTTCGTCAAGTCTTCTTGTCAACCATTCCGCAATGCTTGAAGACAAAAGTCTTCGAGCAGTGCGTCCTCCCCGTCCTGACCTACGGGGCCGAGACGGCAGGGTGGGTCCACAAGTTCCAAGTCGCTCAACAGGCTATGGAGCGAGCTATGTTGGGTGTTTCTCTTATGGATAAAATCAGAAATGAGGATATCCGTAAGAGAACCAAGGAAACCGACATAGCTCGCAAAATTAGCAAGTTGAAGTGGCAGTGGGCCGGTCACGTCCGCCGCAGGACCGATGGCCGATGGAGCAGACGAGTCCTGGAGTGGAGACCACGTCTTGGTAAACGTAGTGTCGGACGCCCTCCAGCCCGATGGACCGACGACCCGTGCAAGGTCGCTGGTAGGCGCTGGATGAGAAATACAGAGGACAGGGATGAGTGGGGCCGTCTTGGGGAGGCCTACGTCCAGCAGTGGACTACGAATGGCTGACGACGATAGATTAAATAAATTACAAATCTTCTACTATCAAACCATCTGTAGTTATATAGTATTGCCGTTTAGGAATATTAAGAATACTTTGCGATGTTTCAGTGTTACAGTCTTTGGCCCTTGATGAAGAAGAAGGTGTTGCTATCGCAGTGCTTTGGGTTGCGTAATCATCTGGTATTTGGGGAGGAAGTGGGTTTAACTGGTAACCCGCTGATTCAGAACTCATATATCTAGTTCTGGATCTAGGAGGTGACGGAGTATCGATACCAAAGCATTGGTTTTCTAGCCTAGAAACATTTTGTAGGGACTGATGGTGTTGTAAATCAAATTCAGCCTGCGAGACGGCCGAATATATTTGGTTTTTTACTTTTAACTGCACATCAGGCGAAAAAGTTAGTACTGTATCAGCCATCGCAATAAAAAACTAATGAATGGGGCTGTTGTATGTCCCCTTGTATTCTTATGTTCTCGGTTCGCTAACTTAACTATTTAACTTTAGACTTCTGTTGTACAGTCTTCCCTACTTTTCTTTTTCTTATCTCGTTAAACATCGCTGATGAAGTCGATGCTGGTGTGGAACTTGTATTTTCCTCGGGAATAGGCGAATTTGAATCATCTTCGGTCACAAATTTCTCCAGACCACCTTTTGTGGGTCTTACTTGAAAGTATGGTCTTAGAAATGTAATTTATTTTTCGTAACGCCATGGTTTTGACGCTGTTGCGCCATCTCCACTTTTGGTCTTTAGTTTTTTGAGACTTCTATTGTATCCACCTCGCAACGATTTCCAGGTGGAAAGATTTCCTTGCAAATTTTAGCTGAAAATAACAAAAAATTGTCATTAAGCAAATGCATTTAATTTCAGATATTTGGCAACTGGGGATTCTTTTAAATCAATTGGCGAAAGTATTCGCCTCGGCTACACTATTGTTCAAGAAATCGTCCATACAACCTATGCAGTTATTTGGGAGGTGTTATCAAAATTAGTTATGCCTGAGCCAAATGAAGAAACATGGAAAAAAATTGTCGAAAATCTTCAAAACAGGTGGAACTTTCCTAATTGTCTAGGAGCACTGGATGGAAAGCATATAAAAATACAAGCTCTTGATAAAAGTGGATCACTATATTAAAAAAGTTTTTTTCAATCATACCGATGGCTTTAGTAGACGCAGATTACAAATTTATAATAGTATCCGTGGATGAACTTGTAAAAACAGTGATGGTGGCATATTTTCTCGTTCAGAATTAGGCAAAAGACTAGAATGTAACAACCTGAATGCACCTTCACCAAAACCATTATCAGTGATGATGATAGACAATCCTGTCCCCTATGTCATAGTGGGTGAAGAAGCCTTCCCATCAAAACCGTACCTCATGAGACCCTACCCTGGTACTCAATCGGATGATGAATCAAAAAAGATTTTTAACTATCGCCATAGCCGCGCATGTCGTGTTTCAGAAAATGCATTTGGTTTATTATGCCAAAAACTCAGTATTTACTATCGCACAATATCCCTTTTTCCAAAAAATGTAGATAACATAGTTCTGGCAACTTGCTGTCTTCATAATTTTCTAAGCTACGATTCAGTTAGTTTTATCAATGAACGACATCCTATTCAAGAAAATATAGAATCAGAAGCTGTTTGGCAAGATTTGCCGCAGATAGGTGGTAATTTTGCATACAATGCCTTCGAGCTTCGCGAAAAATTTAAAGGATATTTTACTTCTAATGAAGGATCGGTGCCATGGCAAAGAGATAGAATCAGAAGGGGATGTCGGCGAGAAGGAGAATCAACATAAATATATTACATACTTATTAAAGTGCTTTTGACATTTTGTTTTTCTTCGTGAATTTGACACTACGCCACACACTGCGACACAGATCTAGCGAGCTCTGTATGAAACTAGCGGAAGTCCCCGCTTTCTTTTGTTTTTTTCTAAATATGTGAAATGTACAGCAGTACTATTTTATTATGTATAGATATGGAATATAAAAGACCGTTAAAATATCAAAACATTGTTTTACTTACCAGATATACCTATCTCTATTGCAATTTCCGCCCATATATTTTTTATCCTTGTCTGATTATGTAGTGCTCATGTTGGAAATCGTACAGCTCTCGGTAAGAACTAACTGTGTTGATTAATTTTTCTTCATCGAGCTCCATTTTATAAAAATACAAATACAGTGCACGTACTTTCTCACAGAGCGCAGTGCGCAGGGCGCAGACTGACGCGCCGCGCCGCTTGCTATATCGCACCGAGTGTCGCTGCACAGCGCGTCACGGCGCTGCGCGTCAAAATATTCCCCCAGAGGCAACTGTGCTGCGACGCGCAATGCAGCACCACTCTAATGCAACATACACTATACAACTGAAAGAATATTTTGACGCGTCGTGCCGCGCCGTGCAGTGCCGCACAAATGCGGTCTTAGCTTTACTCAAGCGTAGCAGAATAAAATAAGGGGGGAAGCCTTGCATCTTCAAAAATTGGCCATGACTTTTGGTCGCTCGTAAATAATCAGTCTTTTGAATAGGAGTTCTTATAGTTTACTTATCATCCCTTCTGAATATCTGACGAGCTCGAATAAATTATTTTTTATAAATGTCAGCAGTCGTTAGATGTCATAATTTATAACTGTCATTTGATCATCATTTTCTGTTATCATATACGTAGTATCCATAGTAGTTTGTGGTTATCATTATCAGCTAATACGACACTTGTTTATCATAGAGTACATTAATATTATAGTAGATTTATTACCTTAAATAAAATAATTTTTAAGTGATGGTAGTAATACACATTATTTATTTACAGTTATTCTTTAAATTACGTTCGATCTGATTTTTCACCAATTTTTTAAATTGCGGTTTAAATATACATTTTATTTTCCGATGCAGGCTAGAAAGCGCTATTTACTTCTTTTTATGTCGTTTGCGTTGCTACTATATGGTTATTTTGGTAGCTATCAATTGAAGTCTGAACCTGGTATCAATATTCGACGAGATAATTTACCTACTTTTGCCACATTAGATGAACTGACTGAGGCTCCTTCTACTCTGAAGAGACAGCCGGCTACAATAGCTCTGCCATGTCGAATGGAAACTTGTTTCGATTTCTCTAGATGTGGGGTGGATCCTAAAATTTATGTGTACCCCAGTGAAGGACCTGTAAGTGCATCATACAGAAAAGTATTATCAGTGATAAGAGAGTCCAGATATGCAACTAGAGATCCTTATGAAGCTTGTCTTTTTGTGCCTGCAATAGATACGTTAGATGCTGATCCTCTTTCTCCAGAACATGTGCCAGATGTAGCATCACGATTGTCACGTCTGCCTCACTGGAATAATGGGCGTAATCATTTAATATTCAGTCTTTATGCTGGAACATGGCCAGATTATGCAGAGGAGGCCCTGGGTTTTGATCCTGGGGAAGCAATATTGGCAAGAGCTAGTGCTTCAGAAACTGTTTTCCGTGAAGGGTTTGATATATCACTGCCTTTATTTCATAAAGAACATCCTGAACGTGGGGGAGCACCACCTGCTGCACCGGGAAACCCATTTCCAGCTCCAAAAAAACATTTAATAGCATTTAAAGGAAAGCGATACGTACATGGTATTGGTAGTGAAACAAGAAACTCCCTTTGGCATCTACATGATGGTAATAATCTAATTTTAGTGACAACTTGTCGCCATGGAAAGTCATGGAAAGATTTAAGGGATGAGAGGTGTGATGAGGATAATCGAGAATATGATAAGTAGGTATATAACTTCTATATAATTTTGAAAGTTATTAGCTCCTTGTATAAATATGTATATTACCTATTTTAGAATACATAAAAATTATGCAAACTTCTTGAATAAATAGTATTAATAGATCTACACTCTACATAAACACATTTAGTCAAATAACTACTATTAACAAAAACTGATCTAAGAGAGTTTTTTGTTTAGTGGTTTATTGTGTGACATACTATATTTTACATAGATTAGTGTTGAAATATGATTTATATAAACCATATTTTATACTTAAGTATGAATGTTAGATGAGCTCAATGTATGTTAACTTAATAGTGCACTGAATATCTAAACTTCTGTAATTAAAAATCTCTTATTAATTTAATAAAAAAATATTTCTTCTTTGTTTATAGAATGCTGATAATGTATGTAAGTGGCTCATTCTTAATGTCTTAGAAATTATTTCTTTATTATTTGTTATAAATCTCTTCTTTGTTCAACCCCAATATTGAAGAGGTATATATGGAATTTTATGATAATCACAATCCAAACAAATTTACTTTCACACTTATGTATATATAACTTTTAATTATTATTTCAGATATGACTATGAACAACTATTGGCAAATTCAACTTTTTGCCTTGTAGCAAGAGGCAGACGCCTTGGCTCGTACAGGTTTTTAGAGGCATTAGCTGCTGGTTGTATTCCAGTTTTATTAAGCAATGGCTGGAGATTGCCTTTTGATGAAAGAATTGACTGGCGGCGTGCAGTCATTTGGGCAGATGAGCGTCTGCTCTTACAGGTTTGATCCTTAAGAAATAATCCTTTGTGTGCAAGTAATTATTTTTCTATATTTATCAGATACAGCAGAGCTTCTGTAATCTTACCACTGAAACCAACTCTGCTCCTGAATTCTAGGCAGCATGCAAATCTGTTCTTGATTACAGCATGGAGTAGAGTTTCTAAAATTTGGAATATGTTCTTAGGTATTTTCTATATGTATCTCTTAATTTATTATTATTATATTTGCTTATATAGTTTAGAGTTCCATTGTCATTTCAACAAAAACAAAACCCTTATTTGATTATCATGTTCCCCTGTCTGTTTGTCTGAGTATATCACAGACATTTTTCTCGGAAACTGTTGGGTATGTATGAATACAATTTGAAAGAAAGGTCTATTTAGAACTACATTAATATGCTGTTCAATTTAATTGTAACTAAGTAGTTTTTGAAATATGGGGTATTTTTCATTAATTAGCTTTGAACACATTCACACAGGTTCTCAGGGTTTGCTATCATTGAAGCTTCACAATATCTATAAAGCTAATGTGTAGTAACTTGTAAAAATTTTTTTTGTTGATTAAAGTACCTGGAATTGCGACCACATCAAAACTGTTATATATATATTATGTATATTCACTAATTATAGTCCTTAATATCACAATTAGCTTATGAGTGGCATATTGTTGCAGGTGCCAGAGCTTGTGCGCTCTGTTCCACCTGAGCGTATTCTTGCTCTTAGACAACAAACACAAGTTCTTTGGGAACAATATTTTTCATCTATTGAAAAAATTGTCTTCACTACCATTGAGGTATGAATCTTTTTTTAACACTGTCTGTTAAACTATACTACTGTAAATTACTCACTGACCAATTAGTTAATATGTTGTACATTTGACCAAAACTATAAAGTTGAAGGTCTTGTTTAGTTTACGAAGACACTGGGGGATTGGGTACCTCCGGCAGTAGATGAGGCTGATGGGCCTGTCCGAGCTTGCAGAGTGTACAAGCTGTATACCTGTGGCCCTGGCGTAAAGGCGACAGACTGGAACATTCAGGGGTTTTAGTAGGTATAGACCCTGATGGCAATAGCATTCATTCGAGTGCTATTGCCACCCTAACGTGGCAAATCTCTCATGCCACTACTGCCACTGTGGCAGCAAGTATTCAATCGGATTTTGTCTTGGTAAAAAAAATCTAGGCATTTTTCATTGAGAGTGACATCTAACTATTAAGTGCAACGTGATGGGTGAAGTATTATGAGTATTGCAATGTATCAAGTTTGACACGACTGGTCGCGTGCGACGCCAACCACTTCGTGTCACTTGACGCTAAGCCCGAGTGCACTCCGGAATTAAAATATAATATTCGTCACCTTAGAGTCGACTTTTCCTTGCACGAGTATAAGAAACAGTACTGTCAATATTTTGATAAATGTCACGTTTATTAAAAAATTCTAGCTGTGCCCGCGACTTCGTATGCATGAATTTTTTAGTGAAACTTTAGAATTATTGTCATTTGAAACTCTATGAAACGAAAAAAAGCCACAGTAAAAAGAGATAAACACATAAATCTATAGGACTAGCCTGCGAGACAAAGAGATAGAATACATTATATATAATAATTCAAGCACTATGCTCATACAGATAGAGTTTTTTGAAGTTTTTCGTTAATATTTCAAAATTTAATTTAATTTAAATTTCGTGTTTTAAAACTTAAATATGTATATTATAACGATGTGATGTCACGAAATTTAGAATCCTTCCCACCCCTTGTCACACTTCGTTTCACTTCTATTGCGTGTGAAGTGCACACACATACACACAATTTTTTCTTGGAATCCTATAAAAAGGTAGCCTAAGTTACTACTTAAAACATCAGCTATCTGCCAGTGAAAGTCTCAACAAAATCGGTGCAGCCGTTTCAGAATTTAGCCGGAACATCCAGACACAAAAATAAATTAAGTTTTTGATATAGGTACCATATATACTTTCATATGCATTTAGTAAGAAGCTGTTATTCTGATGTTACAAACCAACACTTAATTTTATTTATTTGTATATATAGAAACATGAAAAAAGAAAATTGCAATGTTGGCAATGACAGACGCTGAGATTAACAATAAGAAACAAAGAGGATATAATCACTATGCTTATCATAAGTATTAATACCAATAAAAAGTTTTACATCTTTAAACAATCTTCTTAGACAAGATAGAAAATCAAACAACTTTGATCTAAGTAGTTTTAAACTTTATTATCAAACAGTTAAACATAATTTTCTGTGGAGTAGTCTGTTCTGTGACTTAGTATGAAAAGGTAACATGTGTCCGCGGAACAGTATATAAATCGATTTGAAAACTGACCTAACTTTTTTATTCCGCCACTGTGTACGTAGACAAGCTGTTAAGGATGTAGAAATTTGACTTTATTCCAAATGCTAGTTTCTGAGTGCAATATGTCAACCCATACATGTTCTATTCCTGACCATAAACCTCCCTATTGCAGTAAAAAGGATAATATTATCCACCCTTGTCTAAGGCAGACTGGTGAGTTTTAGGTAACTTCGGAATGTAGGTTTTATCACAATATTCATCATCTCCATCAACATGTCTTGTGTAATGTGATTATAGTTACCATTACTACTGTAACAATAATTGTATATTAAAAATTAGCACAGAATAGCAGCTGAAGTGGTACATGCAGATCGTTTGATGTAAATATGGGTGCTATAGGCAGTAGGCACTATTTTTTTTTACTAGTAGCTATTGTATTATGCAATAAATTAATATAATGTGCGTTTGTATGTAAAGATCCTGTTGGAGCGCGTATTAGCACACAGATCGTCACGACAGCGCGATGCTTTGATTTGGAACGCGTCGCCCGGCGCGCTGGGCACTCTGGCGACCTACGGCGACTCGCGCACCCACTTGCCGTTGGCGGGGCTGGGAGCGTTGGCAACGGTGCGCGCGCCCCCCGCTCCCCGCGCCGCCCCCGCGCCCCTGCCAGCCCCATCCGTGCCTGTCGTGGGACCACCACCCACCCCCGGGAATACCTTCACTGCAATGTTATATGTCCAAGCGACCTCCCCGGCATTACATAAATTGTTGGCCAACATAGCAAGTAGCGAATTCTGTGAAAAAGTGAGTAAGGTAGTATTTAACTGACCATATAATGTTGTTGAATTTCTTAATTACTACAAAATATGATTTATTTCTTTATGGAAAACCTACAGCTAAACACATTTTAATTCACAATTACAATGATCAACATGAAAGTCAGTTACCGGTTTTCATAAATAACTTATTTCTTAAAATAACATGCAGATATGAGAAGCGTGTCGAGATACTAACTGTTGCAAAACAAAGCTTTAGACTCGCTAGACTCATGAAATACTAATCACAAATGAGTCTATATGAATCAAAACTAGGTTTCTGTAAATAGAATGCTTCTTTATAAATATAATAATACTAGGATTTGCGCGCGACTTCGTCCACGCTTGACTTGAAATTTCCGCGAGATTCCCGGGATACAAAGTATCGTAGCATTTAAAAAAAAAAGAATGTAAGCTATCGTTTTAATGGAAACTGTCGGAAAAAGCTAATTTTTATGTATTCGCAAAACTTCAAACTGTTTCCGAGAAAGTTCCCGCGGGATTCCCGGGATAAAAAATATCACATATTTGACTACATTAAATTTGTTATCGATCAGTAAAAAAAAATCACATTGTAATTCATTTTTTTTTATTAATCCGGCCCTTTTTGAAATTGTCCCAAGTAAAATTCCCGCAGGTTTCTCCAGATAAAAAGTAGCGCAGAGTTTAAGTCTAAGAATTAGATGTCGATCAGCGAAAAGCACATCGAAATCAGGCCAGTAGTTTTTATGTGAAACTTGCACAAACAGACAAGAAATGTAAAAAAAAGTGTTTTCCATCGTTTATATAGTCTATTCCAGTTGTTTTTTTATAGCTTTAATCTACAGATATGGCATGTTTAGAATTTTATAATATTATAGACAGATTACACCCGGCACTAGGGCTAGCCTTTTTCACAGAGAACCAAATTTAGACCATTAATAAAAAATTACAATTTAAATACCGTAAATAAAACCATAGATAAAACATAGATTTAATTACTGATCTACGGTTTTATTCATATTGAGTTATAATAGATATCTGTTCTTTTTTGTTTAATTGCTCGAAGGTGGTGTTGGTATGGGATAGTGAACGAGCGGCTCCGACGCTAAAGTCGCTGTCGCGAGTGGCTGGCGACCCCCGCGACCCGCTGCCTGTCCTCGTCATAGATGCAACTACCCATTATCCCGGGTAAATGTCATATTTCTCTATAATAGTTTTATTTTTAAAAGGTCCTTTGTTCAGTTTGCATCCAAGAACGATTTTAAACAATTTTGACATCACGACTAGGAAGAGACTTATTAATCTGTGTGATGACACTAGGTGGGGTGGCTTTTCAAGCAAGCTTTGGAATCTTTATAATTTCTGATATCTTCGAAAGGCTAGGAAAATCAGAATTACAATAAAAGTTGAGTTATGAAGACGATTGCATATTTTGAATGCTGTCTAAGTTATACGGTGGTTAACTTTTTATATTTATGATGGTGACATATTCAGTTATTACCGTCATAAAAATCGTGTCCCGCGCTATAAATTTGTAACTATAGAGAGAAAAAATTATTGCGACAGAACTTAGAAGATACTGTCCACATTTGTTTTGAATACTTCTCTGTTGAATACTATTTGAGTATGCCAGTTATGATTAAGTATTTGAGTTTTAGGGTTTTTTTTTATTAAACATCAAAAAAGTGGTTGTTTTTCGCCATAAAGGAACCCTTTATTATGCGTGGACTGACACACAACAATATCAAACCAATTCTTATTTCTAATAGTAAAAGTTGTATTTTTACTCTGCTGCCTCTCTGAATTTTTCTTTAAATGTGGCTTATGTATTACATTACACAGTTATTCATTTTGTACCCACTTACTTACTCAATTCGTACAAAGGCGTTTGACATTGTAAGGCAATTAGTTTATGTATTTATTGATTTTAGGGATGGTGTGTCCGCCAGATGGCAACCACTGTGGGCAGTACCGACTGCTGCAGTGTTTTCTTTGGACGGAGATGCCCCCCTCTTAGCTGAGGAACTAGATTTTGCATTTCGCGTATGGCAACATTTTCCAGAACGGATCGTGGGCTACCCTGCGAGGTCACATTTTTGGGATGAAGCCAAGGTTTGTGAAAACTGATTCATTTGATTCATACTTTTTTACTAATAATTAAGTGTGTCGGTGACTATGTTATTGTAACCGACTTGAAAAAAAGGAGGAGGTTCTAAATTCGTCTGTATGTTTTTTTGTATGTTATACTATTTTCATTTCTTTATTTTCTCGATGACAGCTCCTGTGGAAACTTGAACGAGCGTCTTTTTTACATTATGTATACATTATTTAATAAAAATATGACGCTTACGCACGTACAAGGTCATAGCAGAGTCGGAGAAACTGATAGGGATGGAGCTATCGATAAACGTAACACGATAACAGACCCGATATTTTTTTACAAAGTGTAAGAAACTAAACTATTGTCGGATAATTTTGTAGAAATTTATTAACTAATATTATATTTCATTACAAGATGTAATTATATTATGTTGATTCTTTATTTATTTATTTTAATCAAAATCTGATGAATCGTCACTGTCACTCGATGAGCTCTCCCCAACATTTATTATAAGTTCCTGTACTTCAATATTATCGAATGCCACATGAATTTCCCAATCCGACGGTATAATGTTTTGGGTTCTTCTCACAATTTTTTCCCAGTGTTCGGCAGTTACTTCTGCACATGCATTTTTTAATAAATCTAACATCTTGTTTGCCGTAAAAGGGGGATGGGTATTGTTTCGAGCGGCGTGTCCTTTGATTTGTGCCCATATTAGTTCTATAGCATTGTACTGGCAATTATACGGCGGAAGTCGAAGAACACAATGACCACATTCGGCAGCTATTTCGTCGGTAATATATCTTTTAGGGAAGCCTTTTTTTCGATTTTAAAATATTCACTAATTGTACTTTTAATAAAGTATTATCCACATTTTCGCCATGACATTGGAGCTAATCAATTATCTCTTGTTTTTTTTATTGGCCTGCGTCGGCATTTTATCAATTTGTCTGAATTGATATGTAGCATTGTCCATAATAATTATCGACGGTTCTTCCAGAGATTGCACCATTTCTTTAAACCATCCTTCGTAAATGTCCGCGTTCATTTCTTCGTGGTAGTCCACTGTTTTCTTGGATGTAAAGGCCAGTAAAGCATCATCTGACACGAATCCATTCGTAGACCCTGCATGGCATATGATAAGGCGTTCACCTTTTCCCATTGGCACTGAACTAGTGGAACCGCTTCCACGGTGTCGTCAGTTCAGTTCTTAGATACTGTGTGGTTTGCATTTAACCAATCTCGTCAGTGAAAATAACATTTGACCAATCTGATATCTTTATGCCTTCGATCAAAAATTCGCAGCGAGCCATAGCAACGTCGTGACGCTCCATCAATATTTTACGTTTGTCCGATTTTTTATAAGAAAATCCAATTTCTTTCAAAACCAAGCTTCATGACCATTTTTGGCCATGTAACAAACCACATTCACGTAAAGAAACAACAAGTTTTTTAAGTGTTGGAATTTCTTTGCGCACGTAATAGTCATATATATGACACACGACGTAGTTGGCGTTTTTTCTTCGGCGTACGAAGCTTATTTTCCTGCATGCCGCTTGTACCGTAAGCTTCGGTAGTAATTTTTGAAACAGTATGTCCACTAATTCCTAATGCAGCCGCAACACGCTCTCGCACTTGCGACAGTGGTAATAACGGGCCACCATTTTGATACTCTGCTTCAAAGTAATTACGAACCTTGATCACCAGTTCTCTCGCCTGCCTTTTCAGAACAGATCCTTTAGGCATTTTGATATTTGACAGCTGGGCAGTAATCAACACGGAGGAACACAAAATACACAACGTAACGTATGGATAATGTGAAAAAACTCAACGAACAGAAATGTAGTAACTATATAGCACGACCGTCTTGTTGCGAGTGACAGATTAAAACAAACACAAAATGGTGGTGGGCCATTGAGTGTTCCCAGCTTGAAAAAATATAATTGAATGTTTTTATTGTATTTGTCTTTGTTCAAAACATAATAAATATATGCGATCGATATCATTACTTATTTGTTCACAACACTACAACTATCAAATTAGAACTGTCATCGAGAAAATAAAGAAATGGAAATAATATAGTTACTCGATTTCCACGTCAATTGTGGCCCGTATTTTCAAAATTTTTATTTTAATCGAAAGGTTACACTCCCGAATTGGTCCCATGGTCACCAAGTCAGGATGTCTTGTCTGATGAGTGGATCGGATCCCAGGGCTATCGAGCTTAACCCTTATTAAAGAAAGCCGTGCGTCTAGCTAATGCATTTTCTACAGGCGTTTAATTTTCTATATACATGTTACGCGATTTCTTACTCAAGTTTTGATCGATATTGATTTTTTTTCTTTATTCATAAGTATGTATACTTCCGAGGCGGTTCCATGGTCACCAGGTCAGCATCTGATGAGTGAATCCCAGAGAATTCGATAATTATCCTTAAGGATCTGATTTGTGGATCGCCAGAAAGTCGAGAGCAACCCTTGTTGAAGAGCATATACACTGAAGAGTGAGATGGCAAATTTGTATACGCATGCCAGTTGTACAATTTCTAGAGATGCTTAATTGATTATTTTTAAAGCTATTGAAGTATATGCACTACTAAAAAGTAAAAAAAAAAAAAATAACAAAAAGAAAACCGGCTTCGCACTAAAAACCAAAAAAAATATATTTAACCGACTTGTTTCTACAACAGCTTGAAGTCAGTGTCAAATAAAACACAAAAATTACTATATTTTGTGAAATTGTTGTTGTTTTTTATGTTTTACTTAGCACCGACTTCAAGATGTTGTAGACAGAAGTCGGTTAAATATTAGGTCTTTACATATGAAATTGGCGTTTCATAAGGGAGGAACATAAAGTCGATTTTTTAAAAATACAATATATTTATTTAATCAAAGTATGTACCATTGCTATCTATGCACTTCTGCCATCCATAGGTAGTTCATTGATCCCTTTACTAAAAAAACCATTCGGACGGGAATCAATAAAATTTTTGAAGGCGCTTTGGACTGGCCCATCGTAGTTGAATTTTTTCCCTTGCAAGAAGTTATCCAAATTTCGAAAAAAATGATAATCTGTTGGAGCAAGGTCCGGGGAGTACAGTGGATGTCTTAGACATTCCAATTGATAGTCCTCTAATTTGGTAGCCGTCTGTTGTGCAGTGTGTGGTCTAGCGTTGTCCCGATTGACCAGCCTCGGTTGTTTAGCAGCTAACTTTTCCATCATGGTTTGCAGTTGCTGACAATAGACATCCGCCGTAATCGTCTGGCCAGATTTAAGAAATCTGTAGTGAACGACACCGGCACTAGTCCACCAAACGCTCAAAAGTAATTTTTTTTAGTCAATTTTCGCTTGGGGCAGGATTTAGCTGGTTCGCCAGGGTTCAGCCATTGCGATGAACGTTTCCGATTATCGTACAGGATGATTCGACTTAAAATCCCTTCATTATTGTGCCGGTTGAGTAATGTAACGCAGCAGTCGACGCGCGTTTGTCGGTTTGCTGCACTCAATTCATGAGGTACCCACCTTTCAAGCTTTTTCACCTTCCCAATTTGCTTCAAGTGGATTAAAACACTTTTATCACTAACACCGCAACCTGCAGCTATCTCGGTCGTGGTTTGCGATGGATCCGCTTCCACAATAGCCTTCAATTCTGCATTATCAACTTCGGTCTCCGGCCGTCCACGGGGCTTGTTCTGCAGGTCGAAATTTCCAGAACGAAAACGTTGGAACCAAAAACGCATAGTGTTTTCTTTTGCGACACCGCCGCCATACACATCAATAATCTTTCGAGCCGTTTCGGCAGCACTGGTGCCACGATGGAACTCGTACTCGTAAATAACGCGATATTTCATGTTTTCCATTTTGTAAACTGAGTGACGCAAAGAAAAAACCAAAAGAGGAAAAAACAAATGAATTACTGTTTTCAAAACACAAAAACATAAGTAAATAGCTGTATAAATTTGAAATTGGAATTTCTAACCAAAGAGGAGATATTTGAGATCAAAGTGGCCAGTACGACAAAACGCCAACGTCATATGTAAGGACCTAATATTTATTTTTTGGTTTTTAGTGCGATGTCGGTTTTGTTTTTGTTAAAAAAAATATATATTGATAAGTTTGGTAATCGATATACTTTGTATACTTTTATAGTGGTCAGAATTTAAAATAGTACATATATTATTTATGATGAAAATGCGAGGCCTGCCGTAAAATTAAAAACGGAATTTTAGTTTTCGTCTGACAAACCACAAAGATAAGTTTAGAGTCTTGGAATGTTAGTTATGGAAAAAAATGAATTGATTATTTATTTTTAAAGGATATTATTTCATTTCATTTGATTCCTTTTACTAGTAGTTACAAAGTCATGACATCAGAAGTTTGTAGCTTGTACAAAATATTTGAATCTACAACATTTTGTACATGGAGGATAGAGGTAAGAAGTGTAATATTATAGAGGGCTAAAACAAGAAAGTCTTCAGTGATGAGTATAAATAATACATAGTGTTACGTCACGTTTCATGAACCAATTTAATGATGTATAACTAGAGTTTACCCGGGTCAGACTCTGGTGCGTACCTCTCGTTTAAAGAGCAAGTGTTAATACAGCTTACATTGTACTACATCTTTATGCTATTGGCCCCCGGAAGATTCGTTTTATTTTATATCGCAAACAATGCCATCTCCCGGTGAACTATCCTATCTCGGAATTAAAACTACATCATTGCACAAAATTACAGCAAAACCGATCCAGTACTCTTAGTAGTTGTTCCGTAAAAGCTTAACAGACAGACAGATCGAGTTACTATAGTATTTTTGATAAATGTTTATATCTATAAGCTTGAGAAATGAATAGTTTCCCATACAAAAAATGTCATCCTCTATTTCAACTCGTTCTAGTTTTACTTATTTATCGCTCGTTTATCTGTCTATATACTACAAAACGTCAAAAACGACTTAAATTGACAAAAAATGACTGAAATGGCTGAAATGGCCGAAATAGGCGAAACGACCGAAATGGCCGAAATTACCATTACCAAAATAACGAAAATGGCATATCCCAAAAAAAAACTATCCTACTTTCTGGGATAACCCTTACATAAATCTATACCATTATCCGGAAACAAAAGTATCCCTTGTCCTCCCTCAGTATTTAAGTTACATATATACCGAATTTCAACCAAATCGGTCCAATAGTTTTTCCGTAAAAGCATAACAGAGAGACAAATATATTTTTATCCCGGAAACTATTCCATTTTTCGGGATAAAAAGTATCCTATGTTCATCCTCGGAATCGAAAGTATGTGTGTATATATATATATATATATATATATATATATATACTCTGTTTCAGCCAAATCAGTCCAGTAGTTTTTCCGTGAAAACGGAACAGATAGACGGACAGACAGAGTACAACAACTCGTCTTATTTTGTATTCCCCTTACAGCGATTGAGCCATAGGCTCTCGCCCACTGGTGTACTTCACCTACGAAGCTTTAGCCCGCTTTATCTTCTAGGTACAGCGGACCCCTGTAATGGTATCATCACGGGAGAAGATTTTTTACATATCTGTGTCTCCGGGGGCCAGTCTGACGACGGCGACCGGAGGTTGCATGCGCAGTCTTCTCCCTCTCTCTCTGAGCGGCCTCCTTTTGGGTCATAACTGACTCCCAAAAGAATGAAACCGCATGCCAGTGATAGTCCCCATGGAGCAAGGCCTCAACCATGCTTTTCAGCGAGTCAATCGGCCCGACCGTGGTCTCTGACTTTGCTATGCAGCGCACTCCACCATCGTATGAAACGTCGAGTCAACTAGCTCGTTGCGGGGAAGTCAAACATTCCACAACCTGACGCAGATACTTGTTGAAGCACTTGTGCCTTGTAAGTATTTGCGTCATTCTATTATAGTTGAGGGTCCCGCATTACCGCGTGACACATCGAGATGTCTGGAGACGGATGGTTTCCACCGTCTCCACGCTGGCCTCAGGAAATTCCAAGTCCCTTTGCCAACTTTAGATAATGGCCTCGGTTTTCTGGGCCCTGATTGCTTTCGTCTCGAATGGGCATTGTGCCCGGCCTCTTGCCCGCGCAGCCTGCCTGGAGCGGTGCACCTTAATAAGTTCCTCCGCCTGATATATCAACCTCCATACATAGTTCAAAAATCGACCAGGTTGGCGCTAGTGTACCAAAAATTCAGTCTATAACTGTTTAGTTTGCTCAAATTAATTTATTTATTTCAATTTAATTTATTTGCTTAAAAATTACAAGGATGTTACCTAAAGTTTAAAAAAGTACAGACCATGTCCTTGTCAGATTAACGTGCAAATATCTATCAAGCAATTAATTTTGCTTATTAACCTAATCATTCATTCGAATATTGTACGTTATTATTTCTAATTGTTGAGAAATAAATTACTTACAAAAGAATTTCATATCCAAATGCTGTCTGTATCTATAATCACAAAGAGATGGAAGAGACAGAGTGAACTGTCCCGAGTTGCTTGCCTGTAGCTACAGTTGCGCAAGTTCATACCTTTTGACGGTACGGTTCCATAGTTGTGTAAAATGGTAAAAAGTGTCTTGAGTGTCCACTACCCTGTCGGGTGTCTGTGATAAATTGGCTTTGGCGTGCCGCAGGGCGCGTGGGGCTACAGCAGCAAGCGCGGCGGGGCGTACTCGATGGTGCTGCCGGGCGCGGCGCTCGTGCACCGCGCGGCGCTGGCGCTGGTGGCGCGCGCGGCGCCCGCCCTCCGGCTGGCGGTGCGCCGCGCGCGCAACTGCGAGGACATCCTGCTCAACTGCCTCGTGGCGCACCACACGCGCCGCGCGCCCATCAAGCTCGCGCAGAGGCGCAACTACAAACCTACGCACCATAAATATAGGTACGACTACATTTCTAGTTGCAACGACGCTCTCTCGTAGGAGATCATTGAGGTCATCAAAATTCATTATAACATAGTAGATTATTTATTATTGGTTATAGATTGAATACAGGTGTCATTGATAGAAATTCAACACATAGGTACTAACATATATAAATACTACCATAAAAAAAATGCTTTTTCATCACATCTATTAAAAAACGATGATTTTTCCAATTAATTAGTGTTCCTGTTCAGTATTCTGATTTATTATTAGTCGTCGTGTACGATATTGTCTGCGCTACGATATGGCATTAAACTTCGCGACCGGCAACGCTTTGGAGGTGTTACACACGTCCATTAGAGACGGTAGCCACTTTCCATCAGGTGCGTCGTCTGCTTGATTCAGACAATAAAAAAGACAAAAAGAAGAGAAAAGGTCATGGTAAGAATTTTAATGTTGGTTCGTTTGCAGATCACCTTGGACAGATCCGGAGCACTTTGTCCAGAGGCAGTCGTGCCTGAACACGTTCGCCACGGCGTGGGGCTACATGCCCCTCGTGCGCTCCGTGCTGCGCCTCGACCCCGTTCTCTTTAAGGACTCAGTCTCCACTCTGCGCAAGAAGTACCGGAAGATGGAACTTGTTACATCCTAAACATATAATACAAATGATTTTATTAAACCCAAGATAGACATGTTACATTGGTGCTTATGGGTCATATGGATAATATACAACATTCTGGGGCCGATCTCAAACAACTAGAACGGAGGGAATAGCAGAAAGATCGGTTCACCAAATATACCATGCCAGCAATCGAAATTGATACAGCCGCGTTACACTTATCGTGAACTAGGCGGGCTAACGCGTAAACCACTGTACCACAATTAGTAATATAAAGAGCTCGAATTAAACGTAGTACACTACTATAATATTAGCTCACAAACATTACTATTAGACTCGAGCTTTTCCATTTGAGGCTTAGTTAAAGCGGAATAGAAGTACCCATGTACTGCAAGGGTTAATGCTTACCTGCAAGACTGCCGAGATACCTCAGCAGCCTTACTTATCATATACCCTGTTCTCAATGCGTTTAGCTCAGTCTGTCGTTAATTTCTATTGTGAGCGGTTGCTTCTCTAAAAATAATTACTTATAGTGTTTAATTAAAATATTCCTTTTTTAAAAAGGGTAAATTTATTTCCCTTATAACATTTTTGGTGGCAGCGGTGGGATCCGGAAATCCCCAGTGCCTAGCAACCGCATCGCAGACTCACCCCGGATCTCGCAAAACCAGAATCCTAATTTCTAAAAACTATACGTGATTTTAATGAAAAGTGTCAAGACTTACCAAATATCCTCGTGTATCCAGTTGTGTTTGTGTTAAACACACCGCCGATTCCCGATAGTGGTCTAAATACTTACCACATTATCCTGCTATACCCGGCTGTATTATTACAACGACGCTGTCAGCCCCTGGAGTAGATCTGCATATCCTGTGAAGAGGTATCCTGAGCCGCAGTTACCTACCTTCGATCAACCAAGGAGTTCCAATTCTAAACCTGAAAACATAATAAATATCCGCATCAATTTGAAGAACAAAGTTTCGAGTGAGGTAACCCGATACGCAGCCTTATCGCATCGGAATGTTCCTGTCCGTCTCATCTATATCCGTCGCCTACGCACTGCTAATACTGTAAGTGTTAGTCTTTGGTCATCGCTTTATATATAAATTAGGGTTCCATAACTTAATAATTAATGTTGTCGTAATCACATTAACTTGCTATCTGTTCCGATTTATTTTTCATTCATAAATTAAATTATGCCAAAAGTGCCTAAACAGGAAGAAACAAAACTCACAGTACTTATTCCAGAACCGGAACAGATTGTAAGTGATTCGGAAGCGAAATCACCTGTTATTTCACCTCGGCTCACCAGGAAAACAGCTGCAATCCTTGCGATGTCTGAGTTGGACCTAAACACATTATTTAAATTCATTAAAGCATATGACGGCAGCCGCGAAACCTTAAATTCATTTTTAGTTAATTGCGAAAATGCATACGAACTCGCATCCGAAACTCAAAGAACTATTCTATTTAAATATATCCTCAGCCAATTAAATGGTAAAGCGGAGATAGCCTGCTCCATCAAAGAGTTCTCGTCCTGGGAACAACTAAAGGAATTTCTTAAAAATCAGTTCAGCGAAAGAAAACATTATTCCCACCTCCTAACGGAGCTTCAAGAAAGCAGACAAGGTCCGCAGGAGAATGTTAGCCAATACGCCCTTAAGGTGGAAACTCACCTTTCACAACTATTGACGGAAATTTCTCTAGCCAATACGAAGAGTAAGGAGTTGCCCGGCCGCACTGCGGCCATGGAAGACCTTGCGCTCCATCATTTCCTTATGGGATTACATCCCCGTATTTCAAACATTGTCAGATGTAGATCTCCCAGGACGCTTAACGAAGCCATTAACTTAGCCGTGTCTGAAGAACGCATTCAACAGACACTTTATAGACGCCCACAGATCGAACATAAACCTAGTAATTTTAATAGAAATAAACCAAGCACAAGCACACCCAGACCAGAATATAATACGAATCCACAAAGGACGTTCACCCCTTCAACTCAAGGACCACCCAGGGTCTTTTGCCGCTATTGTAAGACGGCCGGCCATGATATTTCTTCGTGTAAAAAACGAGAATATAACAATAACCGTTATAGGTTTTATCCTAACTCATCTAACACCCTAAATTCACCAAGATCACCACCGCGGGTGAACTTCGTTGATCAACCGGACGAACAAATCGGGCAGGATGAAGTTGATGTTTCGCTAGCCCCTTTAAACGAATAAGCGTCTCGCCTCGGTGTCGCACGAGACGAGTTCAGGAAGCCGACACCATATCCAATCCTTGCCAACGACCTTATCTTGATACATTCAGGTCCAACCGACAGGGTAACCAGCCCCAAACCGACGGTCCTAACCTTATCCTAGAGTCCAACCGACAGGGTAAACAGCCCCAAACCGACGGACCTTACTCAGCCATAAAATCCAATCGACAGGGTAACCAGCCCCAAACCGACGGACCTTACCTTATCCTAGAGTCCAACCGACAGGGTAAACAGCCCCAAACCGACGGACCTTACTCTTCTACAAAGTCCAACCGACAGGGTAACCAGCCCCGAACTGACGGACCTATTCCAGAAGTATCCAGTTTCCCGCAATCAGCATCTGAAACAAAAGAAACAAAATTAAAATCATATAATATAAAACCTAATCTAAGAAAAGATCACTCACCTGTTGCAGTAAATAAAAACCCGAGAGTTATCCCAAGCCACAACATAACTGACAACAAGGTTTACGAAATTAATTTAGACACTTCAAAAAAGCTCCTGCCTCACGTACTATTAGACTCGGCAGCCTCAGATATTCCATTATCTCTTTTAGTTGATTCCGGTTCTGCTATATGTCTAATAAAAGAATCCAGTATTCACAAAAATCAGAAACTAACGAAAGAACCGATTAAGCTTAAAGGTATAGACCCGGGCGATGAGCCAACACTGACCGAAGGACATTTTCAACTAAAATTAAAATTAAACAAATCCAAATCAGCATCCTTCAAATTCCATGTCATCAAGAACATTAACTTACCTTACGATGGTATTATAGGGACTGACTTTTTAACCGCGTTCGGCTGTAAAATTGATTATACTCACGATACTTTGAAAATAGAAAACATGGAGATAAAACTACTCTTCTCCGATCCCTTCTACGTCATTCCCCCTCGTAGCGAGGCCGTTATAGAATGTTCAATCCGAAATACCAACCTAAAAGAAGGCATTATCATAGATCAACATGTCTCTAAAGACATATTAATATCCAATTGCATAGTCAAGATAAAAGACAACAATCGTGTTAACCTAACAATCGCTAATATCTCAGAATCCAGTATCAGCATTAATCCGAACCTAAACCTTAAGGTTGAACCACTTCATCCCATCGCCTTTTGCACCAATGCTAATCCTCGAGAAACAACTCACCGTACCGATGAAGTAATTAATTCCTTAAGAATAGACCATCTCAATCAAGAAGAATCCAATGCTCTTATAGAAGTTTGTTCTCAGTATTCAGATATTTTCCATTTAGCAAATGATCTGCTGTCCCACACATCTGCTCTTGCCCATGAAATAAAAACAAGCAGCGATGTTCCCATTCACACTAAGTCGTACAGATTCCCAGAATGTCACAAGAAAGAAGTTGAAACTCAAATCGACAAAATGCTCAATCAAGGCATCATAGAGCCCTCATCCTCTCCTTGGAGTTCACCAATATGGATAGTGCCTAAAAAAGCAGACTCCCAGGGCCAACGTAAATGGCGGATAGTAATTGACTATCGCAAGTTGAATGATATCACCATTGGTGAAATTTACCCCATTCCGCAGATATCCGAGATCCTTGACCAATTAGGAAATAGTAAATATTTCTCGACACTAGATCTTACCTCAGGCTTCCATCAAATCCTTATTTCTCCCGAAGATGCTCCTAAAACAGCCTTCTCTGTGCCCCAGGGCCACTACCAATTCAACAGAATGCCATTTGGGCTTAAAAATGCCCCGTCCACTTTTCAGAAATTGATGAATACCTGCCTTTCCGGTCTCCAAGGAACACGTTGTTTCGTATATCTAGATGACATCGTGATATATTCTGCCGACTTAAATTCACACATTAACAATCTAAAAGCTGTATTCAATAGACTTCGTAGTTTTAATTTAAAACTACAACCAGAAAAGTGCGAGTTCCTACGAAAGGAAGTAGCATATCTAGGACATATTATCGGTGAAGACGGCGTTAAACCAAACCCTGATAAAATTAAAGCTGTAACAAACTACCCGATTCCTCAGTCACCGAAGGACATCAAATCCTTCCTCGGCTTAGTGTCCTATTATAGAAGATTTATACCCGATTTCGCCAAATTGGCTAAACCACTGACTTCCTTGTTAAAGAAAGACGTCCTATTCATATGGCAAAATGAGCAACAGCTCGCATTTGAATCCTTAAAAAACAAACTTGTCACAGCCCCAATATTAGCCTATCCAGATTTTACACAACCATTCATCCTAACCTGTGACGCATCCAATCATGCTATATCAGCTATATTATCCCAAGGCGCAGTAGGGCAAGACCGCCCAATAGCCTATGCGTCGCGTACTCTTAACAAAGCTGAGAGCAATTACACAGTTACTGAAAAAGAATGCCTTGCCATAATTTTTGGTACTAAAATATTCAGACCTTACCTTTATGGTCACCGATTTAAAATACTTACCGACCACAAACCACTCCAATGGCTATTTAGTTGCAAAGACCCCGGGTCACGACTCGTCCGCTGGCGACTGAAACTTGAAGAATTCGAATACGAAATTCAGTACAAGAAAGGAAAAATAAATTCTAACGCGGATGCCTTGTCTCGCTTTCCCGTTAATCCAATCCAACCCGGAAACCCAGATTCCAACCTTGCAGTAGATGGAGATCTAATGGACTTATTGATATCACCACCGTCTTTTAACCCCGACGAAATCATTACTACCTCGCCACATACCCTCGACCAAAACGATGACCTTATGTCACTTTCGGATATTATTGAAAACTACAGAGGTGAACCTGGAAACGAAGTTGTTGACTTACCTGAACAAGTATTAGAACCTCTATTACTTCCCAATGACCAACTTGACGCTAATAGAATTGACTTACCTGAACATACATCAGAATTACCAATCTCTCCCAATACTGCATCCAATGTCGATAGACCTAACTTACCTGAATGCGTGCCGAGCTCACAGTCAATTCCCGATGTTCATACAGATATCGATCCAATTCCATCTACCAGTTCATGCCCTGACTTACCTGTTGACGACTACCCCACTTTCCTGAAAGCTATGGCAGATAAAAACAATTCCTTTAATACAAATATCGAAGAACATAACGAGAGTCTAATGAAGTCTTCCACAAAAATTACACTGGTCCCTACATCTATGGACTTAGATGAATCTAATCCCTATATCCAAGAGATTCTAAGTGATCCCGAAACGCTCTCCAACGTTTATAACGCCGAAAAAGAACTTTTCTCTTTCCGAAGGATTGAATACAATAATAAAATCTATTACTTACTTTTCATGAAAGTACATCATTTCGACGAATCATCGTATCCTGAAATCTTCCAAACGCTGAAAACAATTCGAAACGAATTGATAGTCTTTGAAGATATAAATGAAATAAGTATATCCGACCTGAAAAATCCGTTTGAAAAGCACTCCTTTGTGAAAATCTATAATATATTAACATACCTTTTCCATGACACACGTATTAAAATCAAAATATATCATAATAATATTATATATCCAGCCCCTACGGAAATTAAGAAGATCCTTGTCGATAACCACGATATTCCTATAGCAGGCCATTTGGGGTCTGTCAGAATGTATAATAGAATAAAACAAACATACTACTGGAAAGGGATGCGTAGTGATATAGAATCATATGTGAAACAATGTAAATCTTGCCAAGAGAACAAAGCCCTTAGGAAAATAAATCGCGCTCCAATGCAAATTACCAGTACTTCAACAGAACCCTCTCAAAGAATATCCCTCGATATTGTAGGTCCACTCCCTGAAGCTGGACCTGCAAAACTAAAATATATATTGACAATCCAAGATGATCTCACCAAATTCTCTTCCGCATACCCAATCCGCAGTACTACTGCCGAAGAAACAAGCGAATGCTTGCTCCATTATATATCAATCTTTGGTATCCCCAAAATGATCCTTACAGACCAGGGCCCCAACTTTACGTCAGACCTTTTTAAGAAAACATGCGAATTCTTAAAAATCAAGAACCTTTGGTCCTCTCCATACCATCCACAAACCCAAGGCGCTCTCGAGAGGAGTCACTCAACCTTGAAGGAATATTTAAAATCCTATATTAACGAGGAACAAACAAATTGGCCTCGTTATGTATATACAGCCATGCTTGCTTATAATACCTCTGTCCATTCCACAACCCATTTTACTCCTTACGAGTTGATGTTTGGAAATAAACCATTCATTCCAAATTCCATCTATAACGAGTCTCCAGGAGCGACATACCCCGACTACGTCCGTATGCTCCAAAATAGATTAAAATATTCCCGTGAAAAAGCTCTAGATTTTATAAGAAAATCCAAAGAATCATCCAAAACATATTACGACACACATACTCGCTCAGTCAAATATAAAATCGGCGATTATGTGTACCTGAAAAACCACCTTAGATTACGTAAGGCATTATCGCCTATTTGGAAAGGACCTTACAAGGTGATTAAAATAAACGGTAATAATACTCTTACCTTGCTTATTAACCGGCGTCATGTTACTCACCATTATGACCAGGTGAAACCAGCTGAAGTTGGAAACCTGTGAAGAAAACCTACTAATTATTAAAATAAAAACAGAAACTCTTAGAAATAGAAAATCTAGACCAGAAAAATAATATATATAACTTACACAGATATAGATATAGGTTAGTAATAGAATTATATTATATTATAATAGTTAGGTTAGATATTACAAAATAGAATACTTACGTTAGTTAGACTTACATTAATTATTATTTGCAGCGCAACTCGGGTCCAATCCGATCAAGACTACATCCAATCAATTACTTCAAGTCCAGGCCTCTACTATGATTACTTAGGAAAACTTAAAATTAAAAATGTTCAGTTAAATATCCTAATACCGGTAGATATTTCACACTTTACCTCCCATATACAGAACATTGAAAATGCTTTTGAGATCACAGGAAAATTGTGTAGTCAAACCAGAATCATGGAAGTCGACACAGAATGCCGTAATATGTTACAACCTCTAAAAGCACGTTATCAAGATATGAATAAAGAATTTTCCTCCATCTCACACTTAATAGATAACCGCATAAAACGCAGTGCCTGGATAGGAGGGATAGGTACAATTCTGAAACAAGTTTTCGGCACCTTAGACGAAAACGATGCTCTCAAATACGATGAAGCGATAACAGCATTACAAAATAACGAAAAACAGTTGATTTCGCTCATGAAGGAAAATATACTGGTTACCACATCTGTAATAGAACGTTATAATGAAACTTTACAAAAAATAAAAGATAATGAAATTTATCTCAGTAACGCTATTAACAACCTCTCTGTCAGTGTTAAAAACATCACCGAATTAACAAATGGATTACAAATATTAGTAAAAGTTAATGAAATCCTAACCACCTTAGAAGCATCGATACTTACGTTATCATTTCAATTAGAAGACATTACCAACGCAATATTATTTAGTAGTCAGAATATCCTGCATCCTGCCATTATAACCCCAAACCAATTATACAGAGAGCTTGCTAATAACCATCGTCATTTGCCCGGTGACCTCGAGTTGCCCGTAGTTTTAGATTTAAGTAATATGCACCTTATTCTAAGTATTTCAAAACTAGTATGTTATTATTTAAATAATAAAATCATGTTTGTTGTGCAAGTACCGTTAGTAAGCACCAAGGAATACATGCTATTCCACAACATCGCTCTGCCTACTCCGCATAACCCTGAACAACCGAACTCATTTAGTTTGATACTTCCAACTAATAAATATATAGCAATGACCAAAGACAAGGCACAGTATTGTATCTTTAATGACCTCGGAAACTGCAAGAATGTAAGTCCGGGTAACTTCATTTGTAATGTAGAAACGGTCTATTCCACGGACGCTAAACAGTGCTGTGAGAGTGAATTACTAGCAAAGGTAATTAGTGAAAAACCACCGCAGTGTGAAACGAAAACAGTGTTCGGGAAAATAGATATTTGGAAATCAATCTCTAACAATAAATGGATTTATATACAATCAGAATCGACCAAACTTTCGATTGATTGTTCCAATTCCAAATTGTACGAAACTGTAATAATTGGAACAGGTATCATTAATATCCCCGAAAATTGTGTTGGTTATTGTAAAAGTACAACACTTATACCCAATTCTAATATCTTAAATATAACTTCACCTGTCAATAGCTTTCCAGAATTTAACCTTATTGATGATACTTGTTGCGACCATGTAAAACTAAATGAAATAGATAATGTGTCTCCTGTCAAGTTACATGATGTAGATTTGGACGATTTTAATAAGAAAAGCAAAATGCTTTTGGAAAACATGTTAAGTGATCTAAATTCCATAAAAGAAAACCCGCACATTGTAAGATATGGGACACACTATTCTATCCTAACGATTTTACTTTTCATTTGTATGCTTTGTTATTTTAGTTATGTCTTATATTATAAAATTTGTAAACCTAGAGGCAACCGACCACAACCATCCAGATTTAAATTAAAATTACTTTCTCCGCAGAATTCGGATTCAAAAGATTCTTCCGATAAAGATTCTGATATAGAAATAGTCACCCCTAAGGCTCCGACTAGAGTAAAAGTTTAATCACAGAGACTTTGAAACATCCCCAAAGTCTCTTCTTAAAGGGGGAGGTGTTATACCCATGTACTGCAAGGGTTAATGCTTACCTGCAAGACTGCCGAGATACCTCAGCAGCCTTACTTATCATATACCCTGTTCTCAATGCGTTTAGCTCAGTCTGTCGTTAATTTCTATTGTGAGCGGTTGCTTCTCTAAAAATAATTACTTATAGTGTTTAATTAAAATATTCCTTTTTTTAAAAAGGGTAAATTTAACTTGAACACATACAACAACAAAAAACACCTAAATTCTGGTACCCGATTGCAGCGCCATCTACCTGGTTCAAATTTCAATCTAAATCATCCCAGTAGAAAATGATTAAAATGCTATTAAAAAATAGTGGTTAGTGGTAGAACGGTGAAAATTTTGGGTCGTATCTATTTTTTAATGCTGTATCAAAATAAAAAAAATGTCAAAGAAATATTTAGGGGTGGGTCACCCTTAAAATTAAGGGGTATGAAAAATAGATATTGGCCGATTTTCAGACCTACCCGATATGCACACAAAATTTCATACAAATCGGTTCTGCCGTTTCGGAGGAATTTGGTAGCTGACACCGCGACACGAGAATTTTATATATTAGAGATTATATAAAACAATACAATATTCATGTAAAACTGTACTGACTTTAATACAGTTTTGCGGTAAATTGGCTGACTCAAAATTTGCAGTACTTTATATTTAGGAAATTCTATCGGAATTTAGCCGGACAATGTGTTTTATTCATCTTATACTAATATATAAATCTGAAGAGTTTGTTTGTTTGAACGCGCTAATCTCAGGAACTACTGGTCTGATTTGAAATATTCTTTCAGTGTTAGATAGCCCATCTATCGAGGAAGGCTATAGGCTATATAGGCTATCACACTAAGACAGAACTTTTAACTATTTCACGCGGACGAAGTCGCTGCCAGAAGCTAGTATGTTTATAAAATAGTGAACTGTTTTGATACTCTTTTCATTGATAGATACCTTGTAGAATAAAATGTACTTTATGGCAGCAAATATTCTGACCACAAAAAATTCTTTGAGACCTTAAGCTTTCTTACCAAAAATATACTAAACACTGAAAACGAAACATATACCAAAAAAAGAAACTAAAAAATGACAATGGTTCTGACTGTTTTAGTTTTGACTGCACTTCAAAACAGGATCTTAATTTTGATGACAATTTACTATTTTTGGCAGTGTAAAGTATTTTTTTGACGTTATATTTCACTACTAGGATATACCCGCGTCTTCGTCCACGCTTAACTTGAAATTCCCGCCAGATTCCCAGGACACAAAGTACGTACCACAGTTTTAAAAAAATAATGTAAGCTATGTGAAAACTGCCAGAATAAGCTAATCACCAGCTATGCACCCGAACAACTTCAAACCACTCTCGGGAAAATTCCCGCGGAAGTCCCGGGATAAAAAATATCACACATTTAATTATATAAAATTTGCTATCGATCAGTGAAAAAACCACATTGGAATTCGATTTTTTTAATATGGTAATTTAAAATTATTCCCAGAAAAATTCCCGCCTGATACCCGGGTTAAAAATAACGTTGATTTTAAGCTTAAGAATTTGTTGTCGATCAGCGAAAACCGCATCGAAATCGACGCAGTAGTTTTTACGCGAATCCCGAACAAACACAAGAAATCTAAACATTGTGTTCTCTGTCGTTTATGTAGTCTATTCCAGTTTTTTTAATAGCTTTAATATACAGACAAGGCATATTTAAAATGTTATAATATGGATATCTGAAGATCAGTTAAACATAACTCATGATTTATAGCACATAATAGGAAGATATAATTGTATAAACATTTTGTACGTAATAATAAGCTTTAATTGCTCGGTGACGGCCTAAAATAACGTGTAAATTAGCAACGTTACTCTTATTGTGAAATACTTTTGTGTTCACGCAGACATATAATTTTTATATCTTAATATGCAGGATCTGTGGAATATCCTAGTTTCGTAATTAGAGCAATGATTTTGAAGCAGTGCAGTTTTATTGGTACTTTAGCTATTGTTGTTAACTTGCTAGCTGTTAACTTTTAGTCTTAGAAAATATTTGTAATTTATTTCAAGAAATATCACACACAAAAGGATTGCGTAAAGCAGGACGTAGGCTAGTGTAATTTTTAACTACGTATGACGTTCACAAAATCTTTAACTTGTTTGAATAAATCATTTTGAATTAGAACTCGTATTAATTTAACCCTGTAATTTACGGATACTTTAATGAGTTAAATTTTATCAGTAAAAACGCTATTACAGAAATGTTTTTCGATTTTTTAAATTAACAATAATCTTAGTAATTTAATTGTTCTTCGTTCAACGTGCACGAAATTGCGGGCTAATACTAACTAGTCACTATCATAAACAGTGTATAATGAAACATGTATGTAGAGCTCTGACACTGCTGTTCAGCATTTAATCATGTCCTTATCATATGTAAATTAAATCTGATGCAGTAACGATCACCATGTAGACGCCATGTAAATTATGAAAGATATTGACCTACAACAATATCATAATACCAGGCCACTCAGAAAGTATTGCGAAAAAAGTGTTTGTGTATGAGAGACTCGCCAGTATTTTGAAAATATGATTATTTATAACTAAAAATAGGTACGTTCCAATTTCAAAATTTCCCCGACATTGTTTGGGAACTAAATTAAGTTATCGTATCTCATTTAAAAATGGATCTGCGCCGGGAACAATTTCGCGCAATGATTTTTTACGATTTCAATTGTCGCCTGAAACCGGACGAATCGTACGATAGACTTCAAATGACATGCATAGATGAAGGCCCTTCTAAAGCAACCGTGTATCGTTGGTACAACGAATTCAAGCGCAGTTGACTAACTTTGGAGGATGAAGAAAGAAGTGGTCGCCCTTTGACGACTGTTACGGAAGAAAATGTGCTAGCAGTGAAAAATTTAATTCAAGACAATAGGCGAGTTACGTATCAAGAGATTCAGCACGTACTGCAGATTGGATCGGGAAGCCTTCACGAGATTCTGTATGTATTCTATATATCTTCGCGTGAGGAGGATAGTTTCATGCTGGGTGCCGCACAACCTCACCGATGCTCAGCAGCAGGCTTGGGTGGAATGGTGACGTGATATGATAAACAAATCTGAAGCAGGCTCGTCTCGGCGTGTTTATGATATCATTACAACTGATGAGTCCTGGATTTATCAATACGATCCAGAAATGAAGCGCCAGTCGACGGTTTGGGTGTTTCAAAACGAATCGTGAGTTTTTTTTAATTTGACTGAGTACTTGGTGTCTATTCCTTTGCGGAACCAAAAAAGCATCAACGCCGAACGGTATACTACTAAATGCTTGGCAGAAGTTTTCTCAGTTTGAGCAACAAGCGACCAAACACAGGGCTCCGCGGGCTACTGCTTCGCCACGACAACGCGCCCGCCCATACCGCGCTCAAAACGAGGGACTTCCTGGACAGCACGCCAGTCAACCTCCTTACAGCCCTGACCTAGGATCGTGTGACTTCTTTTTATTCCCGAAAATAAAAAATCAGCTCAAAGGGATATAATTTTCAGCAATTGTCAATTGTACCGAGGTGTCTGCGGTGGACTGGAAAAAGTGTTTCAAAAAGTGGTTCAGACTCACGAAACTTTATACAGATGCCGGTGGAGAGTACTTTGAAAAGGTTTAATAAAAAAATATTCACCTATAGAATTTTTTTTTTTTACTAAGCTGAGTGAGCTAAGCTAAGTTTTTTACTTACGTACATATTTATTTGTCTTTATACAAAAAATAGACACTTATTTTTTTGTTTTCATTTGTAATACCTTTTCCTTAGAACTAAGCTTTTGTTGATACTGCAATGCTGCTGTCGGTGTATTTGTCATTCATAATCCTAATGTTAAATCCTAACTGCGTCGGAGACCTATAATAATATATTATCTTATGAAAAAATTTAATACACGGCACGGGTTATCGTCGTCAGGTTTTGAAAAATCTATTGACTTCATTTAATTCAATAGATGAGGTATTATTTATTCCCTTCCAAATTCGTAAACTCTCCTCTAACTGTGACTGGAAAATTATAAAAAAGGGTGGTAAAACCATGGAAGATGGTATTATTTTTCCATGTAGAACTTAAAAAATACAATCAACAATAATGGATTTTAATAAAATGAGTTGAGTAGTTTTTAAGTATCTTATCGATTAAGTCCTGTTTTTGAATTCTTTTGTTTAACGAAAAATACTGCGGACGATGTTCATCTTTACGATTTTCTTTTACCTTCACTGTGCGTGAAATACACGCAATTGACTAATTTAACAAATTGGTAAAGTTGTATCCTTATATTCGCAGTAATTTCAACGCGCCTCGCACTATCCTCCTTTTTATGTTTGATTTGACAGATTCTCGTATTACTGTGGGGTAGATGATGTACCAGAAGTGGTTGCTGTTACCTATGGACGTTTGGTAACACTAAAGCAGATGACGCAGGAACAAGTACATATGCTTATAATTTGAAACTTACCTTGTAACCCTTACTACAATCAATGGCACGTATTGTGTGACGTATGTCTCACACCAGCTCCAGATCTGCATTTGAAGTTAAATTACCTCGAGAAATCAGATCAGAGTTCTCAATAATAATATCTCCTTATGGTAGATACAGCTTACCTACTAGCCTACTTAGTGAGTCATGGAGACGTGCTATATTCGAATCCTGCCATAATGTTGTTAAAATCCTCATGTTCTGAAGGTAAACCTCGTGATGAATCCTTAGTATTGAGTTTAATGCATTGTAAAATCCATCTTGAACATGCTAAGAATTAGGAGTCGCAGCCCAGCAGTGGGAAGTTTATGGTTTATGAGGTGATATTATTAATTGACAGAATTATCACGGCATCAAACTGCATTTAAATAGTGGTCATTGCATAATTAGAACGCATTCTGACATAACGAATAGCTAGTTGCTTCGCAATCAAGTCCAGCGGCAGCCTTGGCCCGCTTGGCGAGTGCGGCTTGCGCGCGAGTCGCCTGCAACACCCGGCGCGCGGCGTAAACATCGCCTGCCGCCACCACTGTGCCCGCGACTGCCTTGCGTGTAAAGCCCGTGCGCCGTACACCTTAGATTCTATTGTAAGACCACTAATTATTGTCAAAACTTCAACATTTGAAAAGCATTTACGGCCAAATCATACTTGTGACCTTTTAACTACCGCTGTTTTTCTGTTCTTTAAAATATTTTATTTTCAAAAATATTTCATGTTTAAAAGTAATATAAACAAAAAATTTCGGACGTCTTGTGTTTAAGAATAAGTGCTTAATTAGTGCAGTAGGAAACCTAAATTGTTCATAACATGGAATGCGAAGGATTCTAATTGCTTACGGAAGTATAGCCTTGTTGCAAGCCATTATCACATCTATGGTGAAGGAGAACAATATTTTTTATTATATACACTATAATTTAAAACTCATTAAAGTTTGCTACTCTAAACTCGTAAGAATTTTTATCGCTTTATAAATGTTCTAGGTCTTTAATAAATTTAAATTTATGTACGATAAGCGTAATGAATTTAAAAAGTTTTTAAGATCATAAAAGTAGATACAGACGTATTGAGAACCTCCTCCTTTTTTGAAGTCGGATAATACATACATTATATGCAACCGGCCAACCGCATCAAATGAATAATTTTGATTTAGGTAATTTAGTAGCAAGAACGAAAATTGGCAAAAAATTGGTCGAATCATTAGACTAGAAAGATAATACCAATTAAAACCGAGCTCGAATTCATTAAAGTGTAGGTAAACAAAGTTAAATATGACCTAAGTTGATATACAAGTATATACAAATTTATTATTTCCCAGTTGAGTAAGTTGTAATGTCGTAAGTAAAAATTAATTACCTTTGAAATACAGGTAGCTAGGTACTCATGAAATAAATTGTGGTTGACCTTAAAAAGCTGTAAGTGTAAAACGTAATTTTGCTTTATGAAGTTCCGATTATCGATTAAAAATAAATTATGAAGTCCAAACTGTTATAAAGATTTCAAATTTACACTTTTTTTTTAAATTGATATAGAATCATAATATTATCTTGTAAATTCGTTTATTTTGTGAATTATTTTGGTTTACACCTTTGGTATTTTTTTGTTAGTCTTGGGCATATTATTTGTACGTACTGGTTACAATAACATATTGAACTATTTAAAAATTAACGAAATATAATAATGTGGTTTTTTTTCGCAAGACGGTCAGGACAGTAGTGGATAAAACTTATGGTGCGCATTAAAACACGTCCTAAAGTGCTCTGTACCCAATTCTATGTGTTACTTAACATGGGTTTTGTGGTTTTGCACGTTTATATAATTTTATTCTTACTTGAAAATAAGAAAGAGTGAAGTTACAATAAATGGGGAAGGAGAAGAAATCTAACAAGAAAACTAAAAATTTCAAAATGAATCAATAATAATAATAATCGGCAGACAAACACACACACTGTATATCCCCAAATTAAGCAAGTTACGCTTGTGTTATGGGTAATGTACAACGGACTACTCTGGGGCCGATCCCAAATTTAATTTCAAATTGCACATATTTATAGAGGCTTCTTTGTTCTATTACTTTTTGTTGCGAAGTTGGCAAGCAGGCAGACAACCTAGCTGATGGAAAGTGGTTACCGAAGCCAATGCATTGCCTGCCTTTAGGATGGAATAGAAGGAAAGTTAGAGAGACCAGACCAGAGGAATGGAGCATGGACCAGAAGAGATGGGATTAAAAGGGAGGAGGAATTGGACCATCGGCACTCACTCATCGCACGAAACACGATTAGTATAATGCTAACCGTTTCACGCTGATATTCTGTGAGAGCATCATATCTAGTCGAGCTGACCCTAAGAGTTGTAATCAAGATAATAATTTCAGCATAGCCCTACCACGTCATATAATACTCCTTTTCAATATTCAAAAATGTTTTCGCTTTGACACCATATTTTTAAAGATATTTAACAGTTCTACATGAGTCAAAGTATCTCCAGGTTTAATAGTTTCACCTTTCGTAAACAGACGGGTATGGCTAGACTGCCTCTATAGGAGATATATATAATAACAGCCCATAAATGTCCCACTGCTGGGCTCGGGCCTCCCATTATAGAGGAACTAACAATATACCCGCCACGCTTGTCCAAGGCGGCTTGGCAGGTTTGACGCATTGGTTATCTCGATGTGCAGGTTGCATCACGATGTTTTCCTTTACCGTTATTAGCATGTAGTAATTGTAACAATATGCACATTAAATCAGAAAAATGTCTAAGTGGTGCATGCTTTGCGGCCAGGATCGATCCCGCGCCATTTGAGTTTGGGACACGTACGCTACCATGACTTATATATAGGAGGAAATATAACTAGACGAAATTAATAATTTAAAGTATAAACTTATTACTTAATGACAGTAGGTATGTATGTATATACAATCGTCTTAAATAATATATTTAATTAATATTATACTTGCATACAATTTATGTAATTAGGTATGCAGGAAAGATAATAAACTATTTTATTATATTTATATTAAGTTGTTTTAAGAGTTCATTAAATGAACAGAAGACTTGGAAGTAGGTATCTAAACTACGTACTCCAGTAAACTTATTAGTGATGGAATAGGGTTCAAATCGTTCCCATTCATAATGGATTCTACTGATATTTCCATTTACCAAAATTATTGTATCTTGTTCACGCTACTTAAGCAATAACCTTTTATTCGATGAATAGCCTTGACACGTCGCCTTGTGTACGACGTGTAGAAATATTTAATGCTAATATATGATTTGTATGTTTCCACTAAGCACCAGATTTGGCCGTGGTTTGGTCCAGGTAGAACCAACCATTGCGCAAACCGGAGATGGCGCCCGGAGCCCAAGGTTTCATGTTCACTACACTCGTCGCTGTCGCTGTTATTGCAATTGTGATACAAGCACAACCTGTTAGTAAAAAAATATTTTTGAATGAAAATCTTGGTTACTTTATAAATTAAGCGGGATCTATTGGATTGGTTATCTATAATATTATAAATTTATAAACATGCCGTGTCTGTATATTGAAGCTGTTTAAAAAATAACAATTGGAATAGACTATATAAACGATGGATAACACGATGCAACTTGTTTAAGATTTATTGTCTGTTTGTTCAGGATTCACGTAAAAACTACTGGGCCGATTTCGATGCTGTTTTCACTGGTCGATAACAAATTTAATGTAATAAACTTGTGATTTTCTATCCCAGGAATTCCGTGGGAATTTTGCCAGGAGCGGTTTGTAGTCGTTCGGGTGCATAAAAATTAGCTTATTTTGACATAGTTTTGACTAAAACGATAGCTTATATTCTTTTTTAACTGCTGTGGTGCTTGGTGTTCCGCGAATACCGCGGGAATTTCAACTCAAGCATGGAAGAAGTCGCAGGCATATCTTAATAATGTATAATATAACATTGAGCGAGGTGACCTCGGAATTAACAAAAGTTCATTTGTTTTCAAATTAATTCATAATTAATGATTGTGCAAATTTTTTGTGCCGTTCGTGCGCTGCACATAAGACTTATATCATTATTATAGCTTGCTTTTACCGCAGTTTTACTGCCATAGTTTAAGTTAAATAAAATTCCTTTGTTAACCGTTTAAAAGAGACGATTGATTTTCTAGTTTATTTATTCATTGACTAAGTCTTCTCATTTATTTGTTGTAGTTGCGAATTGAGCTTATAATAATTTAAAATAATCATTAGTTGGTTTAATAGTCATTCATTGTTATTTAATCCTAGACGTAGACCTTAAATTTTTCGTCTCGTTCTCTTCAGATATAAGTTTATAGAAATACTGGGATATGCCCGCGATTTGGTCCCCCTAGACTTGAAATTCCCGCAGGATTCCTGAAATAAAAAAGTATCACACAATTTATTACATAAATTTGTTATCGATTAATAAAAATATCACATCGGAATTCGAAATTTTGTTTCAATTTGGCCATTTAATTTCTAGAAAAATTCCCGCAGGATTCCCGGTATAAAAAGTAGCGCAGATTTAAGTCTAAGAATTTGCTGTTGATCAGCGAAAACCTCATCGAAATCGGCCCAGTCGTTTTTACGTGAATACCGAATAAACAGACAACAAATGTAAAAAAATGCGTTATGTTCTCCATCGTTTATATAGTCTATTCCAGTTGTACTTTTAAATAGCTTTAATATACAAACACGGCATGTTTAGAATTTTATAATATTATAGATACAGGTAAAATATAAATTTATCTAATACTTTTATAATAACTTTAATTGCTCTTCAAATCAATTCTTTTCTAAGCTGATTGAGTGCGGTAGTTAGTCTATGTTACTTAAGTTACACAAATGCTAATGTCATCGAAGAAGACTTCCATGCTAATCGTAATTTAAGGAATGTTTAACTACTCACGCACATGTTTAATAAATTTTTCAGCGGACTGCCGATCAGGCCATACAAAAGGACAAGGTTATTCGCCAAGTAGCAATTAAAGCGGGCTATCCTGTTGCTAGAAAACCTAAGTGGGGTTTTTTCGGGACCATATTTAGTTTAATATTAGAGGTAAGGCAAAAAATTTACAAGTTAACGTATCTAAAAATTTATTACTAGATATCATTTTTGTCAAATGGAAAAGTTTTTATTAAAAATAAGTTCCACTGGAGAACACTTTTTGAAGGTCATACATGTATCTAAGTCAAAATTTAAATCTACTTCCTATTCTATGTACACCGCTTCTCATCGTGTTATCGCCGGCAAGAAACTTCCCAGCAACACTAGCTAAAAAATATTTTATCATCATAATTATTTATATATCTCAAGCGCTTTTTTTTTTTGTTAAGAATCAAATATTTCGTACACGATATTCACAATGTTGGTACCTAATACTCAATGACGTTTAGCGAGTGAGTATCGCTTCTCATGAATAAATTAACTATCAAAACAGCACGTTGGTTTAAGGAGACATGTAAAGTATCAAGTCGATTAAGGCTTCGTAAAAACGTAAAATTAGAGGGAACAGGATTAAAAAGCTACGCAGAAAGCATATTTCGTTTCCTGAAGTAAGATTCGAGAGTTCGAGATAGAATTCGACTTTCATGCCAATCTGAGAGAATGTAAGTAGTTGCGAGTGGGTTGTCCCAATCCCCAGAATTTAAAAGCCAAAAGCAAATTTTATCATGACCCGCCACGGTTAAACCTAATTTAAAATTATCAACTTATCAACTCATAGCGGGTTGTATTCATCGAAAGCCGATAAAAACCACCAACATTAGATAATTTATGTAACAGACAACGTCGACAGTCATCACTAGATTTCAGTGTAGTGGGCGAAATGAAATTCTACGAGGATGTCATTAAACAGAAGGCGGCGAATAGGTAAAAAAGGAGAATGAGCGTGCGGACCCCCGTTGCAGACGGAAAACAGGGTATCAAAGGCGCTGATACGCTCATCTCCTATCAATGATGTATTGGGACCGGGGATGATAGGTGGACCCAGCGAGCCACACCTAGAGATGTGGTGTGTCCAAGTCCCAGGGGCACCCTAATTTGACGGTTTGCGTCGAGGCACTGCAGCGAATTACATAGGATAAGTCCCGTGGCGTCTCGCCAAGACCCGGAGTGACGCTTGGTTTAGTGGGTAGTCTAGCGGCGGGCATTTCGTAACTCTACCGGAAACATGTGTGTCCTTTGGGAGCAACATATACTCAGGTATAAAATCTCCCCGAGGTTCGAAGAGATGCGTAAATGCAGCGTTACAAAAAAAGTGGGCACATTACTTGAGCATCCAATCCCCACGTTCTAATTATATTGTTACACGCCGACAAAAGTGGACGCACAGTTACCTACCATAAAACACGCACTTTATTACCTTTCCGCATTTGGACTTCTTTTGTTTATTTTGTGTTTAATATTTTTAATTAGAAAAACGGCCTATTTTAATCTTTTATGGCAGTCATTAGGCAGGTGTGTCGAACTGATTCTAAGAAATTTGCACTGGTTGTGTTCAGTTATATTTGTACCTGTGTTATACGTGTTTGTATTGTTCCAATAATTTCTATAATAATTCCAACGGCATTTTAATTCGAGTCCTGTAACTCGTAACAATATTTATTTATGTCTTGTTTACATTTCGATCAAATATACATTTGATGATATATTTTGATATGCTAGTAAAATGGAATTTAGAAAGGGCTATTCTAACTGTACCAACTTGCTGTCTAACAAGAGCCGTTATAACTTTGTTTAACTTTTATTCTGTATCTTTTTTACAGCAAATAAATGATACGAAGAGTGCATACAATCAAATATCGGATTTAGTAAACAATCAATTCGTTCCTGACAATGTGAGTAAAAATGTTGAATGTATTACCTAAGCACGTGTTTTACAAATGACAGTAATTAAATTAGTCTCCTAACAAGTTGTTACGAACGTACAGGTAGGCCAGGCTATTATAGGTATCAGGTAAATTTTAAATAACTGGATTTGTATAACTATATCTAATTAGTTTTGCTACTTAATGTTTATGAAACAAGCCATAAGTTACCGAGTTACGGCCTATATATAACACTATAAGTAATTGATGTTTTATATAATAATACTAAGTACTCGCTACTTTGTCTACGCCAGTAGAATGATAAAGATTAAAGTCGTAACGTACCATATTATTCAATATTCGAATTCATAGGATATTCTTATTCCTTAAAATAGCAATGGGTTTTTTGAAATCAACAATAAATAAAACATAACTCCCGAAGACTTATAAGCTTGGGATAACTAATGTTGGGTCTCACATTCCACCAAAGATTTCATCGTTATTTCATATTCCCCAAGCATACTTATAGAAAAATTTATAAGAAATTAATTAGCGATTCATTACATTTTTTTTAAGAAAAATAAAATCGACTTCAAGCTAAAAAGCAAGAAATAAATATTTAACAGACTTCTTGCTACAACATCTTAAAGTCGATGCCCTGTAAAACATAAAAAACAACAACAAATTGCAAAACATAGTAATTTTTATATTTTACTTTACACCGACTTTAAAATGTTGTAGAAAGTCGGTTAAATATTATTTTTTTCTTTTCCGTCTGAATTCGGTTTTGTTTTTAATAAAAAAACTAACTTTTTAGGTGCACAAATATTTCAATAACTTTAGAAATAATATATTAAGCGCCTGTAGAAATTGTACTAGTGACACGCGTATAGAAGTTTGCCATCTCACTCTTCGGTGTAAACGCTCTTCCACAAGGGTTGCTCTGGATTTCCGTGATTCACTCATCAGATCTTGCCTTGGTGAAAATGGGACCACCTCAGAAGTATACTCTTTCGAATAAAAAAAGAACAATTTGAAAATCAGTCCACAATTGACGTAGAAATCACGTAATATGCATTAAAAAAAAATCAAATGCCTGTAGAAATTGTAATAGTGCCTCGTGCGTAAAAGCTATTTTAACGAAGAATGTAGGCGCTCGGCACTTTTCAATAAGGATTACTCTCGATTTCCCTGGGATGAACTCATCAAATCCTGACTTGGTGACCATGAGACCACCTCGGGAGTATACATTTTTGAATTAATAAAAAACGGTGTCCACAATTGACGGAGAAATCGTGTAACAAATGTATTTTTGAGGGTTTCTGTCGATTTCCCTGGGTTCTAGTCATCAGATCGACATGATGACTATGGGATCAATTCGGGAGTATGCCCTTTCGATAAAAAAAAAACATTTTGAGAATTGGTCCACCTTTGAAGGAGAAATGGAGTAACGAACATACAAAAAAAAAACATATAGATGAATGGAGAACCTCCTCCTTTCGGAAGTCGGTTAAAAACCGCCTCCAAATCAGTTCAATAATTCAAAGTGTAGAAATTCCTAGAAAAAAAACCTGCAGAATCCCAGTATATGTGACAAGGTCCCAACAGCCTTGTTACTTTGCCTATGACTAGTAAATATTTACGAAGAAGAACCGAACTCCTCCTAAACGATGGACCGATTTTGATGAAATTTTTTGTGTGTTCAGGTGGATTCGAGAATGGTTTAGATTCACAATTGGAACCGATAGGTGGCGCTGCAATCAGGTTCCAGATTTTACTTTTTCGGGGCAGGACAACGTCTGTCGGGACAGCTGGTAGTAATTTAAAATAAATATATCTTTGTAATAATTAAGTACCACAAAATATGATTCCAGGCTGTTACAACACAACCTGTCACCATAAATGGTACCACCGAAACACCAAAGATAACCAGAGCAGAGTTTCTCAACATTCTCGACCGCAATCTCAAAGGCTTAGCTCGCCTACGTAACTTAGAATGGAGAGAAGCGAAAAAGGTATTGTATCAAAAAATAATAGTTTATATAATTATCATAACAAGCATATTTGTGTTACTTGTGTATACCTAAGTGTATTATTTCAACCCAACAATAGTAGACTAGAAACGGATACAATAAAAATTGGGCCAATTGCGGTCAGTCCACGCACAGTGAAGAGGTCCGTCGAGGTGTCGGACGTCCAATATTTTTGTCCTTTCGTTACAAAACTTTAAAAATGTTTCATAAAAATACTTTGTCTCAAAAACCGCTCAATGGATCTTGTTGAAATTAATTTTCCTTTATGGTATTTTTTAAATTCTTCCTTGACATTTCTTGACGTCCTGAAAAGAAAAGGAATTCTTAAATACCATTTAAGAATCACCTATCACTACAAAACGTCGCTACGATATTTCAAGGCCTGTTTAACGATACCCCACACGTCTATGTATATTGATTTATATATCTATAGACCAGGGGTCGTCAAATAGCGGACCGCGGTCCGCATCGGGGCCGCCGACCCATTCTGTACGGACCGCGAAAAAATGAATTTTTTCTCATTGATATGTAAAAAAATACCTTTGTTATTTCCGTCATTACATTTGCTTAGTAAATATCCAATAAAATGTGCGGACCGTGATGGTCATTTCATTTCTTAAAACGGACCCCTGCTATAGACCTTAGGGTTCTTTAGCCCAGATGACAAGAACTAAACAGTTGACGTTCATTGTAATACGTATTTACGAATCACTTCTTTGCGCACTTGGCCGTTATTATTATATGGGTACCTAATGCCAATAACGCCTTTACTGTTACAGGACTCGGCAGCGAACTTAGGTGCTTACAAAGATGAAGTATTTAGAGGAAAGAAAGCCAGAAATCGGAGATAGTATTATAAATCTTTTGGATTATTTTAATTTACTTTTAGATTAACGCTGGGAGGTATATTTCTAGTCCTATTTGCGATTATTCCTGCAATATGAAGACGTGTATCATAGGTATCACATATCTTGTATATAGCTCTAAGAAAAAGAAGTAGCCCGCTTTCATTAGTATCTATCATCTCTTCATGTACGGCCACCAGACTAGTTGGGCCTATGGCGATCATACCCCAAAGCCGCAGAGAGGATAACATAAACCACTAATTATTGCCAACTAAAGCCTGAGATGGCTTTCGGACGCCACTGATGCACCAACCAAGCCGCTGATGTAGTTTACGCGAATCCTGCTGAAAGGCACAGATTAGCCAACAAGAGCTGCTGTGTTGTGCTATATTGAGATAGCTCTAGCGGTTTCGGGCTCTCGACACGGGAGGGTCGTTGTTCTCCGAGGTGAAACCGGGGAAAAGAGCGTTAACTCGACACACAAACCAACTGAAACGAAAGGAGATGAAAACTATTGATTTAGTATCTAAGAAACGAAGATTATTCTGAAAGCTTATAGTAGTGGTACTATTAATATTGTAAATTAAACAACTAGAATAAAATATTAATCTATAATATTATGAAATTCTAAATATGCCGTGTCTGTACATTGAAGCAGTTTAACAGAAAACAACTGGAATAGAGTATATTATAAACGACGGAGAATACGATATTTATTTTGCAATTTATTAGATTTTTTGTGTCGATTTGTTTGTTTGTTCGGGATTACGTAAAAACTACAGGGCCGATCTTGATTCGGTTTTCACTGATCGACAGCTAATTCTTAGACTTAAATTTGCGCTAGTTTTTTTTATCCTGGGAATCCCGCAGGAATTTTCCCGGGATTGTTATAAAGTGGATATTATATTAAAAGTTAGCGGATTCTGTTCCGATTGATACTAAAACAATATAAGACAAGACTTTTATATTCCTCGGGATTTCCTAACGTCGAAAGCACGTGTTATTAGAACTTGCTTAATAAGACAGTTTCTATGTTTATTCGATATTTTTAGTAGATTTAGATATGTATGCCTTTAGTAATGTTACATATCCCGGATTTTTATGAGAATCTTCGGAATTCATATATTTTCTTACTAATAAGTCCGTTGCCTTATTGAAAATACCCTTTGATTTTAAATAGGTACTGGCAAAATAACTGTAATCTCCGTTACCTGTCAAGTGTCGACGAAGTCGCGGGCAAATCCTAGTTCTAAATAATATTTCAATTAATGTATATTACTTAACATACTTACCAAACTAAATAATTGATAGATAATCATACGATTTCTTTTCCTGGGTCTTTTAAGGCGTGGAGCGGGCTGTAGACGGTCAATTGCAACTAGGAATAATTTATTGTACGCATATTGCTTTGAAGCATTCTTAACGTCTGCTGGTAGTGCAATTGATACAGGCTAATAATTATTTATTACATAAGACGTCGACAGTTGCTTTGCCATTTCACTGTTAAAATTGATAGGATTTTTTGAGAATAATAAAAAAAAATAAGTGACAGAAGAATGACCTAATGACCTATGGCTCATCACCCACTATGACATTGGCAAATTAAATGCTAACTGTCTATTAAAGCCATGATCCGCACAAGGAGCAGATTCCTCGAGGCTCCATCTATTTATTCAGGATTTCATCGATTTTTAGTCACATTTTTATTCTGAATGATGGTCATTATAGTATATACACCTTCCACGATAGTAATGATATTCTGATTCACACTTATAGTTTTTTGTTGAAAAGACCACAAGTTCTGTGAGCTCATCATCAATATTTAAAGAAATTTGGAAAATGGAAAACAGATTAGTTTTTTTAAATATTTTATTTCATATTAAAATACCGAAAGAAGTTTGATCCCAATCTATTTACAAAATTATTATTTTAAAAAATAAGACATCGTAATGTTTATAATTATATTTATTATTCTACATACATACATCATGTACCTATGTACATTTCGTCTATATCATTTTATCCTACCTGACTTATCATCACAGAAAAATAGGGCTCTTGCAACAAGCACCAGTCATGGTGATGCTACTGGCAATGATGAGATTGTGAAACGCATACCTATTTTGAACCTCTAAATACTTTGTGCAGCTTCCTTTTCAACTGGTTTTTGTGTTCTATTCGTGAAAATGTTCAAGATTGCTCGACAGCCGGGATATAATTCGTAATTTGTTTTCAATATTCCAGCCGTCAGCCTCCTCTGTACAACTTCTTGGTCGAGCATTAATTGCAGAGCATGTTCGTAATTTAAATTAACCAGATCTGAAGCTTTTATCTTAAGATCACATACGTCAGCTCCATCAACCTGAAAAAAAATCAGTTCATCTTTTCTTATTCTTTGGGGTCTAACCGTAGTTACCAAAATTGCGCTTGGAACTATTATAGCGTCTAGGGGTAAGGGGTAGCAAAAAAAAACGCCTCTTTGATATAGTATTTTTTTCTTAACTATATAGCAGTTACATACTATATAAGTTTTTGTAAATTCTATAGGAAACAACAATAGTAAGTTGTGAATATCAGTTGATTACGAAGACTGGTGGTATATCTAATTTAAATAGATGGCACTGTTACCAATACATCCATATTCTTTTTTTCAACACACATCCTTTTGCATTTACGAATTAGTTTTAATGTAATTTTTTTGTTAATACTACTATAAATTTCATCTAGTGGAAAGAAGTTTCTAGAGTCAATTTCCTTTACTTACTTTACATAAAAATGATAATTTGTAGTGATCGTCAACCGTGGGCCAGCATTGTTCCAACACATTTTTATTCCAGTCTATAAAGTTTGAATTCTCACACACTCTGTTAGGTGCTGAAGCAAAACCGGCCCACAATTCACAGCAGAAATGGGGCGTCACAGGTGACAGCATTATTATCAACGACGCTAATGCTAGTTCGAACTCTTTACTTTTGGCTATGACCTCGGGTGGTATTTTATTCTGTAATAATTTAAATACAATTACACATTTATGAGTGCTAAATTTAGAAAATATAATATAATTATCATTATTTTCTCCTAGACAGCATCCATTTGAGATTATTTTCAAATTTTGTTAAAATGGTAGCCCAGACAAATGCCTGAGTTTGATTACTGGTCTATAAAAAAGGAAATTATATTTCATCAAAGATTGCTACAGTAAAACAGAAAGCACACTCGATGGAACGGGGTTACCGTCCTCTATGGCCATTTGCATCACGAAAGGTACTACCAATAAGATGGCCTTGAATAGAATATTGGAACCTGGCCACTGATGCCAGAACTGGATAGAAGATATTTGGAAGCCAATATTATAACTTCCCCTTGGGAAATAATATTCTTGTAAATATCTATTGTTCTGTATACTTGGCATATTATTAATGGGTACAGCAGAAAAAGTAAATTTGACTAAATATTGTAATACACCATGCAAGTGTCATTTTTTTCAGTATCTTCATGATAAATAGATTTTCATAAAATATATTTCAGAGACCATAAAAACTGTAATGGTCTTATTTATAGAGTTAGAGTAAGTTTGAATTCTTTTTATGGCTCTTAAAGAAGCATTCAAACTTACTCTAGCTCTCTATGAATAAGACCGTAAGAGTTTATATAGGCGAACACTCCACCTAACTTTAAATAATGGATTAATTGTAACTAGTGATCCAACATCAAATGTGTCAGGAAAGTCACAGTAAGGTGTTCATACTCTGAGTGTATTTGTCAAACTTTGCAGTCTTGAAATGGCCACACTAAGTTTTTGAGTGTGCCTAAAATGATATGTTGCAGTTGCAGTCATAAAATTCCTTGATTCCCATATTTTGCTTTCCATTTCATTGAACTGATCTGGAGTTAATAAACTGTTATCAGATGTGTATTCTCGGCATTTTAAAAAACTTCTAATTGTCATCCAAAGTCTGTGCTGCCAATTCAAAACACCTGGTAAAGCTGAAATGAAAGTTAAATAATTTTATTAATACAAGCTGCATATATTTATGTTGAAAAATTTATTTATAAAAAATGCTTAACCCTTTCCAAGTTAAAATATTTATAATCTCTAGCATTTGGATTTACAAATAAAATTATTCTTTACCTTGAACTTGCTGAAATTCATGATTAAAAAAATTAAGATGCAAAATTACAAAAAAGAAATTATTTTACACTAACTTGCATCAGACCACCGTCTGGCAGTAGCTGGAGGTACATCGGCAAGTATTAAAAGTCTAGTAGCATCACAACCATATGTAGAAAGCAATCTCTCTGGATTTTCTCCATTGTATTTGGATTTACTCATTTTTTCCCACTGCACCACCAAAGTTTCTGCTGTTTCTTTCTCCTTATATTCTTTTCCTACTTTTTCAACATTTTCAGGTGGTATGTATTTGCCTGAAGATTTTAATTTATATGACTGTCCCATGATCATTCCTTGAACCAATAGCTTTTTAAAAGGCTCTTCAGTTGGTGTCCAACCAAGTGAATTCAAAAAGTAGCTCATAAAACGTGCATAATATAGATGAAGCACAGCATGCTCTTTGCCTCCTATATAAATATCAACAGGTGCAAGACCAATTAGGTTGTCTTTGTTAAAAGGCATATTCTCATTGTGGGGATCCAAAAATCTGTAATAATACCACGAAGAATCAACAAAAGTATCCATTGTATCTGTTTCCCTTTTTGCATTTAATTGGCATTTAGGGCATTTACAGTTAACCCAAGTTTCTACAGATGCTAATGTTTGAATTCCACCCTCAGATGTATCTAGTTTAGGTAATTCAACTGGTAGTTGCTCATATGGAACAGGGATGGAACCACAGTTCGGACAGTGAATTATAGGTATAGGTGTACCCCAATACCTCTGTCTCGATATTAACCAATCTTTCAGAGTTGAACTTACAAAAAATCCACCACATTTTTCATCAGTGGCTTTTGCAATTGCTTTATGGTTCTCATTTTCTACATTAATTCCATCATTAACTCTCTTTATGGGAATGTTCAACATTCTAGCTAAATTTTCATCTCCTTCATTAAATTTAGCGCAACCTACATAAACTTGTTTTCCTTCAGGATACTGAATGGCATCAGAAACATAAACAGGAATTTTAGCTTCGCTGACTGGATTATAACATACAATTGCATTCTCCATATTAGAAACTACTTCTTGTGCAAGAACATGGGTGGAACTAATCAAAACAAAGTCTCCATGCACTAATTTATAAGGATCTGCTGTCCATACATCAAATGGTTTTATATCATTATTTATATTAATTTTAAATTCAACTAAAATCCCATTACATTTACCTATCCAATGCTTTTGTAAGTTTATTATATCTTTCCAATTTTCCAAATTTCTACTGTTTAGCCCATCATACAATTTTTTTGCATATTTTGTAGTTCTTAGAAACCACTGTGAGAGGTATTTCTTTTCAACTTTTGCACCTGATCTCCAAGAACATCCGAGTTCATCCACTTGTTCATCTGCTAACACAGTTTTATCAATTGGGTCCCAGTTGACTTGTGCCTAAAAATATACGGATGACTTCATAATAATAAATGATAAACATTCTAAATATTTTCTTTTTAACCATTATTACCAACCTTACTTTGATATGCCAAACCATTTTCAAATAATTTTAAAAATATGTATTGTGTCCATTTGTAATACTCAGGATCACATGTTGACAATTCTCTATTCCAATCAAAATTGAAGCCCAGCTGCAATAGTTGTCTCTTCATCGAGGAGATGTTGGTTTTTGTCCATTCAAATGGTGGAATATTGTGTTCAATGGCAGCATTCTCAGCAGGTAGGCCAAATGCATCCCATCCAATTGGATGTACGGTATTATAGCCATTGAGTTTATGAAATCTTGCAATAGCATCAGATATAGAGTATACCCTGACATGGCCCATATGTAAATTCCCAGAGGGATAAGGAAACATTGGTAGTATATACAAGGATTCTAAACTAGCTTTATTTTTATACGACATAGATACTTCAGGTTGCCAGTGCTTCTCAACTTTTAATTTAATTTCAGTGTTTATATCTGTTTCCTGCAATGTTAATAAATAACTAAGTGATATGAAATAATCCAACAAAAACATTATATAATTATTATAAAACTATGTTTTAATGGTTTTAAGTGTGGTAATTTATTTGATTTTTGTTATTCAATTCATTGATCACGGAAGACACAGATGTAAGTATCAAGGAGTATTGTTAGAGTCTTATTTAGCCTACCACCAACTTGTTATTTTAATTATTTAGTTTTAATTTTGTTTCTGGTCATTATTTACTCTATGGGAGCCTAATCTAATTTATCACTGCTTCGCAACATGTTATGGCTTGAAGAGAAGAAGCGGCGTAAGAAACTGTTCAGCAAACATGCCTAGCTCTAATAATTTTATATAATATTAAAATTAAAATGCATGGAAGGAAAATAAAAAAATTATCAGTCAAGTTGGTTTGTGTTCCGGTGCATGCAGAAAAAGTTCACAGTGTCTTGAGTTATGGCAGTTGGTTTTTGCTGGGTTTTTGTCTTAATAGTTTTGATGATTGTATCCCAAATAGGTGGTATTTACCAAACATCTTCTCTATTGAAATTTGAGTGTTTTTTTTATTTCAATAGCCTCACGCATCATTCTAGGTATGAAACGATTCTCTTTCACTAGGATTTGTGGGTTATTAAATCTGATGTAGTGATTGGGTTTATCTAGTGTGTGTTCACTGATCGCAGACTTCGTAGACCTTGTGTGTTTCATGTCAGTAATGTGTTCTTTTACCCATGTTTTTATGCTCCTCTTTGTTCACCCAATTTATGATAATCCACACTCACAATCGAGCTTGTAGACACCTGCATCCTGGAGTGGCATATTGCATTTCACAGGTCTCAAAAATTGGGTAATCTTTTTATGCGGCTTGAAATATGTTTTGATTGAAGCGCGCCTGAGGATGTGACCAAAAACTGTCAACACTATTAAGACCCACTAGCACTAGCTGATTACCTACAGTTCAGCTGTGCTACACATAGGCTTACGAAAATGAAGAAACTATATTGTAAACTAAGATCTGGCTTAAAGGCCTAGCTGCCAAGCCATAAACTTAAATAAAAATTATATATATATATATACATATATATATATATATATATATATATAAAAAAAATTATTAGAGCTAGGCATGTTTGCTGAACACTTTGTTGCGCCGCTTCTTCTCTTCAAGCCATAACATGTTGCGAAGCGGTGGTATCAATCAATTTGTGGTAATTAACAACACATATGAGTAAAAGTAAATACAATACATAAATTACAAAACTAAAAAAAACTTACCCATAAACTAAGACAGGACTTGTTTCTTCGTATTGATAGATCTTTACAATGTCTTTTTATTATCTGAACGCGATTCTTCAGAACGTTAATTAAAAAATACATTTTATAAAATTATAAGATTTCTAATGAGATGTGAAAATATAAAATCGTAGGTTAGTAGTACTAGTAGGAGTGAGGCGTATATATCGGAATTCGGAATACGTCTCAACAGGTACACGGTACAGGTTTCTCTATGAAAAAAACTGTCCTGTTATCTAAAGACCGAAACAAGGAAACAACTGTTCCAACTGTTCTGCCTGTTCAGCCTGTCTGTCTGACTCTGAGCCTGTTCCATTATATTCCGTTCCACAGCAATCAGTTCGAAACGAAACAGTTTAGAACAAACTCTTTTCTCTTTTCACATACTGTAAACGAAAAAGATAGCAATAAATTTTTTTTTTTTTTTTTTTTGGTTTTGAGGCGAGGGAAAATGCTTAACCGATTTACGCACAAACTGGGTCGTTGCTAGGGGAACGACACGCGTCGGTCGGGGGCGATAATACTGTAGCAATAGTATGCTCTTGGCAGCGCTCCGTCCGCGATCGACGTCACAGAATAGTGTGGAAGACTGGACCATGCCAGCCAACATAAAACTGGCATATTAAAAGAAAACCAGTTGAAACAATTCCTGTTTTGGCCGGTCCTGACACCTCTACCTTGGTATTAGCTGCACGAGCGTTGCTGCACGGGCGAGCAACCCCAATACCCACTAAAAACCCCCTCTTCCCTGACGACCCTGCGCTTTGAATGTGTTGGAAAGGCTGAGATTTAGAACATAGTTACGCCCAGCCGATCCAGCGCAATAAAGTGCCTGGAGTGTGCCCTGGGAGAACACACCCCACTTCGTTGTGCGGGGGTAGAAGGTCCTTTGCTCTTCCTAGCAAGCTAAAGGCCCCCCGCGGTAAACGGAACCTAACTCAGGGAGGGAAGTAATGCGCGTACCTGCCTCTCCGGGTGCCAGCTGAAGGCCGGCGACCTCGAGAAGACGCATTGGCACGCGCTGCAGGACTTCTCTCCCTGTCTCGTTCTGCGGCCTCCTTGAGTGACATTACTGTCTCGCAAAAAGTAACCGCAGCCCCTCAATTGTCGCTGCTCTGCAGCATGGCCTTGACCAAGTCGCAGAGCGAGTCGACTGGACCTACGTCCGTCTCAAGTTCGAAACGCTGCGGCGCCCATGCGGCGCACTCGACTAGCGTGTGTAACGCCGTGTCGAGCGCGCCGCACTGGCGGCAGTCCGAGGAAGGCAAGCAGCCCACAATGCGACACAGATACTTATCGAAACATCCGTGTCCGGTAAGTATCTGTGTCGTCCTGAAGGTCAAGGTGCCGCTGGTACGGTTGACCCATTCCGTCAGCTGTGGCCTGATTGCATCCACCGTGTAGCCACCATAGGCCGCAGGGTTGTCGAGCTCTTGAGACCAGACGGCGATCATGGAGGCGGTTTCCCGCTTCCTGATCGCCTCGATTTCGACCTGACAGAAGGTCAGGCCTCTAGCTAGGGCATCCTGCCGGGTGCGGCGCACCACTGTCAGGACGTCCGCCTGGAGATGCCAGGGCGGATCGCCTGCCAGGAGGGTGGCCGCCGTCCGCGACACTGTGCGATACCCCCGTATAGTCCTCACGGCCAGAACCTGCTGCGCCCGTTGCAGCAGGGTTCTGTTGTGGCGGTGAAGTGCAATGGACCAGACGGGTGCACCGTACAGTGCCATACTCCTCAGGATGCCAGAGTAAAGTTTCCGCGTCGCACCTCCCGGGCCCCCTACGTTGGGAAGCAGCCTCGAGAGTGCGCCCGCGGATTTGACGAGTTTGGGAACTAGCTGCTCAAAGTGCGCTTTGAACAGCCATTTCCCATCGAGAACTAGCCCCAGATATTTCATCTGGGGCCCTACTCTAATGGCCACCCCTTGGACCGAAACGGTCAAGTCCGCGGGGGGATTGCGAAATTTCCTATGGAACATGATGGCCTCCGTTTTCGCGGGGGAGACCCTCAAGCCCAGCCTAGCTATTCGATCTACGACAATCGCCAACCCGGCGTTAGCGACGTCCACGGATTCCGCAAATGACGCAGCGCGTGCCGTAAGTAGGGTGTCGTCCGCAAAGCAGATCAGCCCTACCCCGGGTAGGACCGGAACCCGAAGGATCCAGTCATAACCTACGTTCCAAAGAATCGGCCCGAGGACCGACCCCTGTGGAACGCCGCACGCGACGCGTCGACGACCTACCTCGAGATTGCCGGACTCACCGCCCTCCCAAAGGATATGTCGATCCTGCAGGTACGCGCCCAACAGCCTCGTGAGGTACGGGGGGACTCCATGCGCGCGGAGCCCCTCCCTGATCGTCTCATGAGGGAGGCTGTTAAAGGCGTTCGCTATGTCTAGCGACACCGCAAGAACGACATCCTTCGCTTGGACGGCTTCGTCCGTTGACGTTCGCAGCGTCTCGAAGGCGTCCATCGTGGAGCGCCTCCGCCGAAACCCGAACTGCGTTTCTGAAAGCCCCGGCTCCACAGCGTCGAGATGCTTCACGAGCCGCTCCGCCAAGATCTTTTCGAAGACCTTAGCGACCTCGTTCAGCAGCACTATGGGCCTGAAGGCGGACGGATCGTTGGGAGGCCGACCTCCCTTGGGAATCAGGCACAAACGACCCTCCTTCCATTGCGACGGGAGCCGACCTGCGCGAATACAGGCTTCGAACAGTTCCCGCAGCTGGCCGCGTAGATGTTTAGCGGCCAGGAAGAGGAGTCGACCTGGAACCCCGTCGGGTCCCGGTGCCGTCTTCCTGCCCCGGAGCCGGTCCAGGGCAACGTCTAGTTCCCCCTCGGAGATGGAGTGAGGCTCCTCGTCCGTGGGAGTGTCGGGAACGGGTGGACCCATACTGGGGGGAGTGAAGTTTCCCGGATCCGGGAAGAGCCCGTCGATAACCGACCGGAGCACCTCGGGTTCGAGCGTTTCCGTGACCGTGGATGTGCAAAGCCGCAACGTGTTGCGGGCCCCACGGTACGGACGCCCCCAAGGGTCCCGATCGAGCGTCTCGAGGAGCTCGGCCCGAGCCCGGGCTTTCGCTTGCAGTATTGCAATCGAAAGGGCCTTTCTGGCCTAAGATAGCAATAACATGCCTTAACCCTATTCCATTTGCATTTTAATACATTCGGATACACGTATAAATTATGGTGCATAATAATAATAAATGTACTGTTATATATCATTTAAAATATGACATTATCTATCATTAAGATAACATACTTTTAAAATTATTATTATTTATTAGACAGGTGACAATATGGTGGTAAAAATATTTAACTGAGATGAAAGGCCTAGCATAAATTCGAACTATTCTGAACCTCATATCCTCTCTGAGTCTGTGACTCTGTAAGTCTGTCTGTAGGATGTACTTAGTCTGTGGTTCATTCCGATTTTTGTGTTATGTTTCTTTCGTTTGTTTTGATTATTTTCGTAAAAAAACAAAATATTGTAAACAAAGCAGTTAAATATTACTCCTTAAACCTGTTGCAACACAAGTCTGTTATTTTGGAGAAGGCTACTGGAATTGTTCTTTCACTGAAACAGGAACAGGTGGAACAGGTCTCTTATTTTACCTGTTACAGACACCCCTATAGGTAGTATGGGTACAAGAAGCTTGTGGGAATTTTTGGCGGGAACTGAATAGGAAACGTTGTGCTGTGCAGTTTTATTTTCTAAAATTGTGTAAAATTACTCTAAAATGAACAATAGTTGTAGGATATTGATAGTTTTTGAGTAGTATTTATGTGTTTTTGAGAGAAATGTGAACTATATAGCCAAATGTGGCCTTTCGAGTTTTCACAAGAACTCCGTTGCATGACGTCGATTGTAGCCTACAATACAACGGCGCCTGGCTTAAAGGCCTAGTTGCCAAGCCTTAAACATACAAAAAAAAGAAGCTTTGTGTAAGCTTCTTGGATTTACCGATTTATGTGCACAGAACACTTAACTCTCTAACGAGATGAGGAAGAGTAGTATTGCCGTATTGATATAAACAGAGACTGTTGTTAAAACTGGGGAGTCACGGGCAAATCATTACTAATACAGTGGCAATCTGAGTCCTTGGCAGGATTTGTGTTTGAAGTATGTATTCCCTTTTTTCTATTGCAACGCCTGCATATTTTATATAGACGACCACGCTTCAGTGTTCTTTTCGATGAAGAACAAACGGTCTGTATCCATTCCAGACTCATTTGAAACTGTGACATAAGAACGCGCGGGGGGCATTAAGCCCCCGGGTCGGGAGGCTCGTTCATGAAAACTTTGAAAAATCTTACCCTAAGAAGAGAAGACTAATAACTAATAAATAGAAATATATAAAAGTACTAATATTTACAAATGATAACTATTCTGATCACTATTATCTTATAAATTAATTTATAAAACCAAAATATTTAAAAATTGCGCCCGCCAACTTCGAAGGTTTCCCGCGCCTTCACCCGCCAACTTCGAAGGTTTCCCGCACTTTTCGAGGTACCCATTTACTATTTATATTATTAACCACAGACTGCTATAGCCGATAGTGCCCACGGTCCTTACAAAAGTACTCTAATGAAATAGTGAATAAAGCCCACCACCAAATCCAATTTTGTCAAATGAACGCCCTGGGTACTATTCTAAGTACCCCAACTTTAACCATTGCTACTAATTTCAAGTTACCACCCTTTTATAAGGTGATGTTTCCGCACGCATGTTCCAGGTTTTTGCTTGTGTATGACTAAGCAATAGTGCCAACAAAAACAAAAGAAATTTGTCTTTCTTGACTTCACATCGAACAAGATCATCAGTATGAAAATAAATCACAATGTGTGCATGAAATCTTTACGATTTGTTTTGAAATGCTTATCAATAATAGGTGCTATATTTACTGTTTACATAAAAACTTTTTATGGATCTGTGATATAATGAAAACTATCATAATTCAAAATTTAAGCCATTTTAATAGACCTTTGGGTTAATAAGGACTATCATGATTGTTTCAAATGTTTAAAATAAACAATAATAAAGAAAACGTTTCTATTAATTTTAAAGGATTTTTTTTATTGGGGTTATTAAATGGTTTTTTTAAGTTTAATTTCATTTTTGATATCTTTGAAGGTAGTTGAAAAAATTGATGTCGTAAGAAGTATGTTCTTTTAACTCTAGTGCTTTTTGATGTAAAGGCCTACTAAAAAGTTATCTATTGTTATCCCTTTTTTCCCTTGTCCTCGTTAACCTGTAACAAGAAAAAATCATACTTAATGTAAGGCATAATTTTTAAAGTTCAAAGTCGTAAGTTTTTACCATTGTAACCCTTTTTAAGGACTTTAGGCGTTTAATTCAAGAAAGCGTTACAAAACCTAGGCGTTAGGATGATAGGATTGATCGCTTGATACGTACGTAGTATCCATAGTAGTAGTCTGTAGTCTCGTGGTAGGAATTCATCGTGCCTTATGTACAGTAAATAAAATTCTTAATTAAACATACAAGCTTACTGTAACTCAATTAGCGTTATTCATAAAAAATTGTTAACTAACATTCTAAAGATTCGTTGACTAAGGAAGTGAATAGGCCTTAAACATTGTTTATAACTTTATTATTCATAAACAAAAATGCTATATTGCATAACTAAATAATACTTAACTTACCGTTGTATAAAGTATAAGTACCAAATAGGACCGTATGTGTTTAGTGTGGAGAATAGGTTTTTATTATAATGATTAAGTTCTGTAAACTCAAAATACTTGTTCTTTGCTTGAAGTTAAGGTTCCAACACTTTCAGCGTTGATTTTGCTAATCTTAAAAAACTCAATAACTAGGCCATAAAATTATGGTTTCTTTTATTGTAGTTTAGTGTTCTGTCAAACTCAAAAGTCAAAACGCTCGAAAGCGAATAGAATAATAAATAGAAACTCTTACTCATGTCATGTCAAATTGTGTCTGAAATTCTGAATCTATTGTGAAATTTGAAATTGTGATTGATTATTTTCATTTCATCCTTATTGTGGAATAAAGATAATATCTTTGTATTAAATTCTAACATGGCAAAACCAAGGACGGAAGACGCGTCAGAAGACGCTAAAAAAATCGTAGATGATGCGAAGAACTTCATCGAAAAGGCAATTGGAGACATTGGAAAAACATCAGCGACAAAGCAACTTATTTTGGGAACTGCATCAGGATGGTGAGTTCAAATTCTTACGATACATATTTTGTTTGAATTGCATTCGTATTCCTTTGTTATATAAAGATCAGTTCAATAATAGGACCGTCAATCTTTTTTGTTCATTTTAAGATCATGTCTAAAATTAAATTTTATGTCATATCACAAATTGTTTACTTTGTTGTAAAATATGAATTGCTATCATATTTTATTTTAAACATTTTTTCTTCCATTTGTATTCTCTGAAAAATTGTTACTTTACTAAAAGTGGATGTGTTGCCAATGAATCCATTCTTTCACTGTATGCACTGTATTTAGAAATTCATCTATATAGTAGAAAGAAAGGTAAGTCTATAGCTATCAGGTGCACGAATTTTAAGTAACGGGGTGGTGCAATGGGGCAGGGGGGAGGTATAATTACCCCTTTTTTAACCAGAAAAAATTTGGTTGAGGACTAAGCCACGACAAGGGCAGAACCTTGGGGGGATAATTCGTGACCCATGTGTGGGATTCGCCATATCGCAGGTGGCACTAGCATGCCCAGTCAGAACTGCTGCCATGTTATTGCCACTCCCCAGATAGGGATACCCTTAAAACCCCTGGATGTTCCGTCCTTCACGTTATGCCAAGGCTATGGAGAGGCTAGGTCATATACCCGTGTATATGACCTAGCCTCTCCTGAGCCTTGGCAGGCGTGAGCTTCATGAGGCATATATACCCCTGCTACAACCCCTATGGTCTGAAGATCTTCAGTTTTTTTAATAAACATAACCTCACTTATTTTTTCACTATATTGCACTTACAAAAGTCGAACAATGTTTTTGAAGTCAAAAAGAGAGCCAACAGAAAAAGAACTGAAAACAGTATATATCATCAAAAAAACAACAGAGCAATTACACATACACTACAAGACTAACCATGAAAATGTTCAAAATAGTGGCCAATAAAGTTGAAATTATAAATCGTGTGTATAGAATAAATGGTTATAGTCGGTTCCTGCACTCGCCAGCCGCTGCCGCTGCACACTCACTTCGCTTGCTTGGCTCGTTAGCTTTGGTCTAAATATAACCTAACTTAACTGACTGTTTGTAGGTATAAAATAAATAGTAAATGGTTACCAGTCGGTTCTGCCACTCCTCAGTCGCTGCCGCAGCACGTTCGCTTCACTTACTCGGTTCATGCGCTTTGGTCTGAAGCTACCCTAACCTAACCTAAATCACTGGTTGTGACCGTTTACCACCCATTACAATAATGTTAGCGAAAAAGTAGGGGAGGTTATGTTTACCAAAAATAAATATTTTGAGAACTTCAGACCCTAGGAGTTGCAGAAAGCGTATGTATACTTTCCCCCTACCCACTACACCCATCCACTACTTAAAATTTGTGCATCGGATAGCTGAGTTGCAGCTGTAAGAAAGGCTGCACTTTGACACAGAATGGCATGAGATTAAGGGCAATTTAAGTTTAAGGGTATAAGTATATAAGTACATAAGTTAATAACATATGCCTCATATATTGCCATCATTTGGGTTAGGAAATAAGTTTTTAGGGTCTACAAACAAGTTTTGAATGAATAATGGGAAAAACAAAAATATGTTCAAAGTGTGTTTCCTGTTTAGGAATACATTTAAGCTTAATATGACTGCTTTTGAGTTTAGTAAACAAGTTTTGATTTACTTTATTGATTTTTAAATATGTAAATAGTTTTTTTTTGCTTATTGTGACTATGGTTGCAAATTGGTTGTGACACTCGCTGATCGCTGCCATGGCATGCTCGCTTGGCTTGTGGGATTTAGTCGAAAATTGCGACCAGTGACTAGAATGATGACTTAGGTTATGTTAGATTTTAAACCAAAACACAACCCGAGCGAGCATAGCAAGTGTGCTGCTGTATCGGCCGGCGAGTACCAGAACATACACCATTGTTGCGATATAAAGAAACGAATGAATGAAAACATGAAAAAAATATATCTCAAGAATTACATGTCTCCTATGCATGGGGGTTGCAGAAGGGAGAAGTATTCCCCCCACCCTCCGTCCCCCTCCACTACTTAAAATTCAGTGATCGCTAATCTAAAGTTTAACCCAAAGAAATTATATAGTAGGTATAGTCCCAGGACAAATCTTGAGCGGTCACCTTGGCTCACTGACAGTGATGTTGCTGTTGATGGTAAAGGTACAAAATATAATATTTTCGATGTGTCAATAAATAGCATCACATTGGCTCACTCAATGCCTAAAGCAATTTCTATTCCACCAACCGCTCAAGATCTGTGCTGAAAACTACATCTTTCATGTGTTAAAATTAATAGCATTATTACTATCTTATAGGAATATAAATGTCAGACATGTTTGTATTTGGAATATATTATTTCACAGTACATAATAAGGATGTCTTTAGTCAGGGTAAGGTGCTAAAAGTATGGAAGTTCATATTCTAGAACTGACACTTTCACCCACCATTTTGAATAATCAATAAAATAATATGGCAGTCCATGAAGTATAAATGGTTTCACCATAGACAACAAATGTCCACAATTTTCATTGTTTGGCTATTAAACCTTTTTTCATAATGAGGTATGTCACGTTGTGATTTTAACACTCTTGCGCCTAGCAACACTCGCAAGGCGACTTCCCAATTTAGTTGCAACATATCATACGACAATAGCTAGAACTCTTTAATATGGCCGTGGAAAATCACACCATATCTGATTGAAACGTTTTCCCCTCTACACCGCGGCGACGGAGCCCTTAGGTTCCTTCCGTCCCGCGCGTCTCATCCCCGTAGTAACATCACGCCATATGCGACTTATTCTCCCCCTTCTCACCGCGCGCGGCGGATCACTGTTATGTTTTAGCCGAGTAATTGAACCTAAAGTCGGTAAGGGTTAAATCAAACAACTAGAGCAATGACTACTTCTTCTTTTATTCTCCTTTTAGGGAGCCAAGTAAAGAGTACAACAATATATCCAAGTTCATTAATTATCCTTAAAGCTATTACAGGAAATACGATCAGGTCTTGAATCCTGCTTACTGGCTCCGAAACCAATGGACTTCAGTCCGGGAGAATTGTCAAGGTGTGGGGAACCTAGACTATTATCAAGGTGTGAAATATACCGAGGGTTATATCTCTAAATGTAAATGTTTCAATTAATAAGATTAAATTTTAATTAAGGTGATAATTTTTGGGCGCCATCCGAGTCAAGCGTCTCGGAGATCTGCCCCGACGCTACTGCTAGCTGCTAGCTATTGTCGTATGATATGTTGCGACTAAATTGGGAAGTCGTCTTGCGAGTGTTGCTAGGCGCAAGAGTGTCAAAATCACAACGTGACAGGTATCACTTTCTATGTGTGTGCATAAATACATGCACACTATTGTATCCATACAAAAAATGAGTTAACATATTTTTGCATAACAAAATTCAGTAGTTTTTATTTATGATTTTTAATTACCTGGACTAAAATGACAGCTCCATTCAACCTTTTTTTATGTTGGAAGCTTGAAGGTACTCTCCACAGTGAGTTGAATACTATAGAATGTCTCTAGGATTCAACTCACAGAACTTATGAATCAAAAAAGGTTTACCACAGTTGTCATTTTGGTCCAGGTAATTATAAATCAGAGTGTAAGCTGTTTACAGAATCTTTAATTTCAAACCTGGTTATACTGCTATCTGTTGCTTAAACCAGATCTCAGCATTGATAGATTACTGCCACCTCTTATCTCTAAGAGCAGTTATATAAGACCATTAGTCTTTTAATTATTTATTATTCTTTATTTATTGTTGATAGGTAATAATATAAAGCATCTTTTGTATAAATAATATAAAAAAGACGCTTCATATTATTATGTATTTAAAATGTGTAACATAATCACATTTTAAATAATATTAACATAAAAGTATTATGGGTCCATGCTACTACTGTCAAGATTTCATAATTACTTATTGCAGATTACACACTTATTGTTTATTATATTTTTATGTTTACAGGATAACAGGTTTCATTTCTATGAAAATAGGAAAGATTGCTGCAGTTGGTTTGGGTGGAGGTGTAATATTGTTACATATTGCAAGTCAAAAAGGCTACATTGATATCAACTGGGACAAAATCAACAAGAAAGTGGACAAAATCACTGACAAGATTGAGAAAGAAGCAACAGGCCGGTCTCCTGATTGGTTTGAAAAAGTAAGCCCAAGAGAACTTATAGCAGATCTTAGTACTACTTCTTGAAGGGGGTTTACATTGATATGTTCTGGTATAGTGATTGAACATATTTTCCCACTTGCTATTGCAGAAGTTAAGAAGTTACATCAATTTTTGTTTCTGTATTTTATATTGAAAGTTGAAGGAAAAATAGAGATTTTCCGTACAAGCCACAGGGCTTGCCGGTGAGCCTTTCCTTACTGTACCGTTCAAGCCATGGGGGTCACCCGTGAGCCGCACGACGGCTCCAACGAAAACGCTTCCTACAAGCCACAGATTGCAGCAATCAAACTAAACGTACATAGAAATGAGCCACGTGGCCCGGTAGCGTAGCCGGACGGCGTGGTTTTCAAAACCTATAGAAACTTATAAGATTTTTTGAGGTTATTGTAAGATGCTAGACTTGTCTTACGATTCAGTAGAAATTATTATTTTGATTATATAGTGTAAATCAAAACAATAAATAATTATGAATATTAATTTATTAAAATACAAAAGAACATAACATTTTCTTCTTCACCAAATAAAAATCTCGCATTGAACGTTTGCAAAGCTTCATATTAAAATATTTATAAAGTCTTAACAATCACAATTATGGCACTTCTTTCTATAAGCTTATCTTTCTAGGAAGCTTTGTTATACCCATGAACAGGATTAATCCAAAAAACTGTTTATTTCAAAAAGATCTGTTGGTATCCATTTGCGAAGCCTTGCAAATCGTGAAGCTTCTTCTCCTGACTTAGCAATTTGGTTTAAAAGCAAATTGGTTAGTTCGTTCAGCAATTTCTTGAAATAGACTGTCAGGAACCATTAGTTGGAAGAAATCATTTGGAGCCGCGTTTCGCATACTTGAGCAAAGGTTAGTGGACAAGCCAGGAAGTTCAGTAAAGGGCATTATTTTACGTTGATTACCTTTAGGGTTTGACCAGGTGCCCGATGTCGCTGTGTTACCTGTAAAACAAGCGCTGTGTTACCTGTAAACGAATATGAAACAAGCAAATCATGGCTAATAGAGTCAAAAATAAAAAATAACGATGACTTACCAATAGTATCGGCAATAACCCTTGAGACTTCATCGTCGCTATTCTCACTCTCTGACAAAACAATTCGGCGGCATTTCCTTTTCATTGGTTGAACGTCTTCATCGGAATCTACTTGAAAACTTTGATTTAGAAGATTTATTTCAATATAATCAAACTGTATTATGTCTTCTTGTGTTAAGTCGAAATCTTCAAACTCATCCATATCTGCATTCAAAGCGTAAAGTAACTTATTTATCGACGCAACGCGCAATACTGACCGAAGTTCATTGCTGCAGATGGAGCGCGCACGGGTGGGTTGGCCACGGCGTGACCCTGCGGCCCCCGCCAACGGATAAACAGCATTTCTTTGCAGGAGGCCACAGGGCCCACCGGTGAGCTTTTTGCTATATCACTAAAACTAGACGGTAAAAGTCGCTAATTTTTATTTTCTACACATATTACCGCATTTTATAAACTTTGGGATGAAAATCTGAAGTTGATAAAAAAATTGCGATTTCATAATTTTGCCATGGCTCAAACGGAATAGTACGCTTAAAACACAATCATTTTGTTATTTTTTTTACCTTTACTCTTTCCTTAAGTAAAAATTCTGGTTATGCTCAAAATAGCCTTATTACAGAAATAAGAAAAACTTCATTACAAAACGGCATCCATGCATGAGTGTGGCATAAAACTCTTACAAACATCAATTTATTTTGTTGCAGGTAATGTTATTTGTGAAAAGTAATTCATATTATTCAGCAGGGTTTACTGGAGGATTCTTGTTTGGTATTGCGTCATCTTAAGTTTCTAAATTATAATTGTGAGTTTATTCTAGCAACATTCATTCATTCATTTTGACACAGTCAGTAAATGATCTTTGCATAAAAAATAAACTACTGCTACAATTATGGTTTAACTGTTATAATGTAATGTTTTAGTGTTTATTATGTAATACAGCATAGCCAGGATTTTTTCAAGAAAAATGTGTAATATTTTTATTAAATTACCTTACATCAGATATTTACATCAACAGCATGTTAATTCTAGATGTAACTCAGACAACTCTTATAATTTCCATAACACGGGTATTAGGATTTTTTCTGTGACGAGAAAGTAGAAGGTATATCGCCTGGTGAGAGGCGGCATAATTTTAAAGTAGACTGGATGTTTTTTTTGTTTCGGATCGAACGCGTGGTGAGAGGCGGCATAATTTTAGAGTAGACTATGGATGTTTTTCGGCTTCGGATCGAATTCAGTCTTTTTGTTTGATAAAATAAAATATGTTTAAATAAAAAATGCATTCATTAAAATGTACTTAACATAACCAAATTATAATTTGCAGTAAACCTGCGAAGAATCGAAATGTGTGCTAGAACACATAGTAGAAGTGAAACTTCAAGGGACAAGTAGAAAAACGAATCGCAACGGACATGTGTCCAATTTGAAAACCTGCCCGTAAAACTTCAAGTTAAAATTTTGGTGTGATTCGTTTTGCCACTTGTCCATTGCCATTCGTTTTTCCACTTGTCCATTGCGATTCGATTTTCTACTTGTCCGTTGAAGTTTCAATTCTACTATGTGTCCCAGCACACATTTCGATTTCTTGTTCAGACTAAACAATTATTAGACCTGTGCTGTTCTTTTTCCCCAAAAAATTATTCTCACATAAATATTGTTATCTACTTCTATTATATTTTTTTATCAGACTGTCACTTTTTTCAGGTTGAGCGATTTGTGGACCGAAAGTTAGATAAAGCAGAAGATTTGTTAAAGAAAAAGGAAAAGAAGGCAAAACGCTGGTATAACAACTTTACAGGGGATGATGAGTATCGCGCCACTGAAACACACGTCTTCTTAGCCTCATTTGTCGCAGGGATGGCTGTAGGCCTGCTCTGTGGTAAATAAATAATAATATTATTATTCCTTTAACTACGTAGTAAATGTTTATGAATCTAAATCAGTATAATTATTGTATTAATAAATATTATTGTTCTATAAATTTCATTCTATTTAATTTAGCTTGCTTAACCATTAAATAATAGCATGTAAGTCATTAGATCTTATGTAAATTAAATTGGTTTAACACATTCAAGTAGTATTATTTCTGAACAGGATTTTTTTTTTATTGCAGGAGTTCAGCAGACAGGCAGACGGCCCACTTGATGGAAAGCAGTTACCATCGCCTATGGACATTTGCAAAACCAAAGGTGCTACAAATGCGCTGCTGCTCTCTTAAGGGAAACTGGAACCTGGTCACTAATGCCGGAACACAACGCAAGGTTGTTATGGTGACATACTTTAGACCAGGGGTGGTAGCCATCCAGTCGGGCAAATGCCCTACCACCTGGCTGTGGGTTGTTTTGTCGCCTCTTACGACAGGCCGCCCGGCCGCTCTATTATATAATCATTGAGTTATAACATGTCTTATATGATCTAAGTATATAATATATTATAATAGAGCGCTATATTATCGATATATGCCAGATGGCATTATGTTAAATCGTGTTAGCTTAATGGCTAGCTCACTCGTTCCAGGCTCAAAAGGGCGCGAGTTCGATCTTGGCCGGAACGCATGCTCCACTTAGGCAGTTTTCTGACCTAATCTGCATATTGTTACAATTACCACGTACTAACAACGGTGAAGGAAAATATCGTGATGCAACCTGCATATTAAGTCACCGATGTGTCAAACCTGCCAAGCCGCCTTGGACAAGCGTGGCGGGTATACTGCACGTTACCCTATAAGAGGAGGCCCGAGCCCAGCAGTGGGACATTTATGGGCTGTTATAATGTTATGTTAGTAACGTACCAACGTAACTACCTCTACCCTCCATAGTCCTAGGAAACAAATTGGATAAGTGATTTATAAAAACATTAAATTGAATGTACTCCATAACTCCCAAAAGAACTTAACGGAGATTGTAAAAAGTATTTTTGACAGTTCAGAATTTCTCACGTCATAGCTTTTTTTTTAAGGCGGGGGAAATGTATTTCGCACAGTACCGGGTTCTTTGCTAGGGATTAGACCATAGTCGATTATGGAGGCATTCCCAAGGGGGCAATCCAAACACTAATCGACCGCCTTGTGTGGAGACTCGAGTACTCAATACTCCACTAAAACCACCCTCCTCCCATGTGCCCCGCGCTTATGGCAGGAGGAGCGTGAGACTTAGAACGTAGTTACGCCCACGCTGATCCTAGCGCATCAGTGTTTGAGAATGCTCCGGGAAGCAGTGCAAACTCACTTCGTCAACAGGGGTGAAGACTCCTCTGCTCCCTAGATGCTAGAGAGCCCCTGCAGCGGTATTTTCAAGGAGGGAAGTCATGCGCATATCTGCGCCTCCGGGACCCCGACTGACGTCGGTACCCGTGAGGCGCATGGTGCGCACTCGTACCTCTCTCCCTATCTCGTTCTGCGGCCTCCCTTTGAGACATTACAGTCTCGCAGAAATTTGACGCACCCACCCAATGATCATCACTCTGCAGCATGGCTTGCACCAGACTGCCGAGTGAATAGATCGGACCTACTATTGTCTCGAGTTCAAACGTCTGTGGTGCCTATGCTGCGCATTCGACTAGCGTATGAAACACCGTGTCTTGTGCGCCACACTGGCGACATTGGGGTGAAGGCAGGCAGCCCACGATATGATTCAGATACTTATCGAAGCACCCATGCCTGATAAGTATTTGTGTCATCCTGAAGGTCAGGGTCCCGCGTTTCGGCGAGAGCCATCGCAACAGGTGTGGGCGCACCGCTTCCACCGTATCAATGCCAGCCACAGGGTTTTCCAACTCTACTGACCAAGATTGGATCATGGTCGCTGTTTCCCGCGGCCTGATCGCCTGAAGCTCAGCCTGGCAGTAGACCAGGCCACGTGCGAGGACATCCTGTCGGGAGCGTCGAACTTTGGCAAGTACGTCCGCCTGAAGAAGCCAGGGCGGATCGCCTGCCAAGAGTGTCGACGCCGTCCACGACACTGTACGGTATCTACGAATGGCCCTTACCGCCAGGACCCGTCGTGCACGGCACAACAGAGTCCTATTGTGGCGGTGAAGTGTAGTGGACCAAACGGGTGCACCGTACAGGGCCATACTCCTAAGGATGCCCGAGTAGAGTTTCCTAGTCGTCGTCGTCGTCGTCGTCCCCGGTCCCCCCACGTTGGGAGAAGCCGAGAGAGGGCGCCTGCGGACCTCACGAGTTTGGGAAGTAGCTGCTCAAAGTGCGCTATAAACAGCCATTTCCCGTCAAGAATTAGCCCCAGATATTTCATCTGGGGGCCTACGCGAATGTCCACCCCTTGAACTGTAACGATCAAGTCCGCGGGAGGTTTACGAAACTGCCTATGGAACATGACCGCCTCCGTTTTCGCGGGGGAGACCTTCAAGCCCAACCTACCTATTCTTTGGACCACGATCGCCAACCCGTCATTGGCGAGGTCCACGGATTCCGCGTAAGACGCAGCGCGTGCCATGAATAGGGTGTCATCTGCAAAGCAGATTAGCCCTTTTCCAGGCAGGATCGAAACCCGAAGGACCCAAAGAACGTTCCAAATAACCGGCCCGAGTACCGATCCCTGTAGAACGCCGCACGCGACGCGTTGCCGACCTAACGCGCGATTCTCGGACTCACCGCCCTCCCAAAGGATGTACATGTCTTGGAGGTACGCGCCCAACAGCCTCGTGAGGTACGGGGGAACTTCGTGTGCACGAAGCCCCTCCCTGATCGTCTCGTGAGGGAGGTTGTTAAAGGCGTTCGCTATATCAAGCGACACCGCCAGGACAATATCCTTCGCTTGGACGGCTTCGTTCGTTACAGTCCGCAGTGTCTCGAAGGCGTCCAACGTGGAGCGCCTCTGCCGAAACCCGAACTGCGTCTGTGCTAGCCCCGGCTCCATGGTGTCGAGATGCTCGAGACGTTCCGCTAAGATCTTCTCGAAGACCTTGGCGATCTCGTTGAGCAAAACTAGCGGCTGTAGGCGCACGGATCGTTGGGAGGGCGACCTCCCTTAAGAATCAGGCATAACCGGCCCTCCTACTATTGCGACGGAAACTGACCTGCGCGAATACAGGCATCGAACAGTTCTCGGAGCTGGCTGCGTAGATGTTTAGCAGCCAGGAAGAGGAGCCGACCCGGAACCCCGTCGGGCCCCGGTGCCGTCTTCCTGCCCCGGAGCCGGTCCAGGGCGACGTCTAATTCTTCCTCGGTGATGGAGTGAAGCTCCACCTCCGAGGTGTCGGGAATGATTGGACACATGTTGGGGGGAGTAAGATCCCCGGATCCGGGAAAAACCCATCGATAACCGACCGGAGGACCTAGGGTTCAAGCGTTTCCGTAACCGTGGAAGTGCAAGGCCGCAACGTATTGCGTGCCCCACGGTACGGACGCCCCGAAGGGTCCCAGACGAGTGTCTCGTGGAGCTCGGCCCGAGCCCGAGCTTTCTTGCAAAATTGCAATCGACAGGGCCTTCCTGGCCTCTGTGAACTCTCCCACGAGTCCATTCTCTTCAACATAGTCTGGAGCACGACGCGCCCTGCTGCGTTTGAGCCTATGGCCGATAATACGGACTGCCTTCCGCATCTCGCCCAGCTCCTGGGTCCACCAGTGAACCGATGTATGCGGCGGTGGCCGTTTGGCTCGAGGCATAGCAGTGTCGCAAATCCTTGTTAGGGACTTGCGCATGTGCTCAGCTTGCGCCTCTAGATTCCCAAAATCGGCTGGATAGGACCAGCATTCGATTACTGCCCTTTCCTCGGCTTGGTCCGGGTCGAGCTTGGTAAGAGCCCAACGCGGTAGCCTAGGGGGGCCACGAACAGGGTTCGGACTGGGCGAGGGGGAGAGCTCAAATCTGATGTACCGGTGATCAGAAAGAGACTCCACCTCCTCCAGCATCCTTCACCCGACCACTCTGCGGGCGGCCGCATGAGTGGCGAATGACAGGTCGACGATCGATCCACCCCGCGCGGGCACGCAGGTCTGGACCGATCCCTGGTTCAAGATGGACAGTTCGGATTGAAGAGCCCAGTCCTCAACCGCCCGTCTCCTAGCATCGGTGTATAAGTACCTAATGTAATATTTTTTTAATTGGGTTTTTTCAAATTGTCTTGCGGGCAGGATGTTGCCCATATTTGCTTTAGACTTAGTCTAGACTAAAACTAGTATGACATTTTTTCAAGTTCATACGAGTATCGTAGAAATCAATTTGAATGCGAGACTTGCCTTTCAAGCTCGGTGATGAGCACGGTATTTTGTTTACATGATCATATTTTTTCTTCCTTTCGACAAAGGTATCTCAAGAAACTGCATGTAAATGACTCTTAAATGTTAAAGACGGGCGGGACATAATTTTCGCTACTTTCGGGGCTAATAACTCAGTAACTATTGACTTAAAAAATAAAATTGTAATGGAATTCCAAAAAATATGATACATGGAAAGTAGAGATATAAATAAAAAACTGCATAAGACAATGAGAAATTTATTAAAAGGTAATAATTATGGCAAAGATTATAATATCTAGAAATAAATTTTTCAAATATTGTATTTTAATACATTTACAAGTAATTTTATGTACGTCTTAGTCAGACAATCTATTAAATTGTCTTATGATAATACTCATAAAGATCTTTCGGTGGCAGGTTCTCCAAGAATAGCTTATAATTGACAATGTAGTCCTTTTTCAGCATAAGTACAGCACGATTATATCGACTTTTTTTTAAGGTAGATAAATTTTTCCAAGATTCTGCATTGCTGTTATCCTTTGTCATAGCTAATAATTCATAAAGTTCTTGACCAGACCTAAAAACATAAATTTGTTAAATAATTTAATTTAATTTAACCATTAGATACACAATTAAAAACACCAAATCACAAAATAGTAATTTAAAAAAAACATGATGGTTTTCTTTATCTACACAATCTTCGGTCTGTGGAATACAGACCGGAAAATGATTTCAATTCTGGGAATGCAAATTTCTTGGATTTTTCAGCCTTGTTGTGTAAAGTATGTATTATAATTATATACCAAATTTTATGTAAACCAGACCATTTCTTTAGCCATGAGGAAAAAGTAAAGTTATCACATTTATATATCAATACTAATACAACTCAGGTCCCGACTAAAACCAAAATCCACCTGCATATCTGATACAAAGCACATTTATTACTGTTGTAGTTTGGTATTTCTATGTAAATATATAACATAGAAAAGTACACGATGTCACATTTGAAAAATAACAAAATAAATTGTCACTCCAATCCTAGCTTCCACTCGTGAAAACTACGACGAATGGGCGTTCGCCGCTGAAAATCTGATGATTTTGGAAGGCGTTGACATCAATAAGATCGACGCCGGCGGAGATGTAAATGCGCAAAAAGTAAAAGCCAAGTTAGTATTAACAATAGATTCCTCGTCCATATCAAAAATACTAAAACTGCAAAAGAGTTATGGAATACATTGAAAACCCTATTTGACAACTCGGGGTTTCACAAGAATTAGCATACTACGTGACCTAATTTCTATACGCTTGGAAAATTGCAATTCCATGACGTCATATGTAACCCAAATAATAGAGACAGGACAGAAACTAAGAGGGACTGGCTTTAATATTAATGACGAGTGCATTGGCAGTCTGTTGCTTGCAGGATTACCTGAAAAGTACGCGCCAATGATTATGGCAATTGAGCATTCCGGCATTCCAATTACAAGTGATGTCATTAAGACAAAATTGATAGAGATGGAACCGGATGTCATAGAAAATAAAAATGATGTCATCAATGCTTTTGCGAGTTCGAATAATAATTGGAATAAGAACTTCAAGTTCACGACCAATAAAAATAAAATGAACAGACATCTGTCAATAATAACAATGCCAAA